>PYAF01005383.1:94685-120772 GCA_007407185.1 Glycine tomentella | reverse complement strand
GGGGGAGGGGGACCTAAAATGCAAATCATTTTCAAGTCACTTTCTCTACCCCAAAATCACGTGTAACTCTCCCTCATATCACTCTCCTCCTTTCATTTTCAAAGCTTAAACCAAATAAGAAAGAAAAGACCCCACACCTTGAAGAAAATCACGTGGAAGCTAGGAGTTGTTAGGAGAACTTGACAAGCTTTCTAGGAACGTTAACATACAAGGTATGTATGGGGAAGCTTTATGATAAATATAGTTTAAGTATTACTTTGTTTGAATAAGTATGTATAAGGTTTAATTCATTTCTATAAAGAACAAAGCTTGCACACCATGTGTTTGATGAAATGCTTCAAAGAAATAAAGATAGTTTGAGTGTTGTTTTGTTTAAATAAGTGTTTTTGAAGTTCATATGTTGTTGAGTGTTCTATGAATTTGTATGAAGTTCATGTGTTGCTAAGTGTATTGTGAACTTCATGTGTTTCTATAAATCTCTGTACATGTATGATATGTTGAGTTTTGTACATAAGTAATAAGCTGAGTTCTGGGCTTGACTTATGTTGAGTTTCTAAGTAAAGCACATGAGACAATAATTGAAAAGTGATGTTGAACTGATTTGATAAGATGAATGAGTTAATATGCATAAGTGAAACCATCTCATGTGTATCATAAGAGGTGTGTCAGATAGTAAGACCACTGAAATGGAGCTATCTTGACAATTGATACTACATGTTGATGTGTCTCATATGAAAAGAGTTATGCAATAAATGAATCAGTTCATGTGTCTCATATGCATATGCCTGGCGGGGGTTAATCCGTGTTTTATGCCCGGGCGGGGATTAATCCGCGTTATTTCCTTAAGAGGAGGTATGTCAGATAGTTAACTGAGTCTGTGCGTTCAGACAAAAGGAGTCTGAGCTGGAGGTGATTGGCAGTGAGGACCACACCACCCATGATGATCACATGAAGTGTGGGTGACCTTCCTATTGCAACACTGCAGTACCCTGATTGATCGGATAAGTTCTGTGCCACTGAGATGGAGCTATCTTGACTGTTGGTACCACATGATAAGAATCAAAGAGAATCATGCATCATATAAAAAGAGAATCATGCATTATATATTGAGGATGATGTTATGAATATTTGTATATTGAATGTATTCTATTGCTTAAATTATGTTTGTCATAAACTTACCCTGTACTTTGTGTCTGTGGTTGACACCTGCTATGACCTCGATTTTATTCAAGCGAGCAGATGAATAGCAAAGAGAGACTATTAGCTGTCTACAAGAAGAGAATTTTGTTTGAAAAAGTGTTATTTGAAGATGTTGTGTTTGAAGATGTATTTCTTTACGGAGTGTTTTTAATTGTTTGTACTATGTAACAGAATTAATAACAGTTTGTATTTTATTGTACATAAGATTTACAAATATCAATTAATGAGGAAAAATCTTTTGTACTCTTATGTTACTTCAAAATTATAAAGTATTACTCAATGATGGAAATTTTTGGTTTGGTATTTTTTTTAAGTTGAAAAGAATTTTCATCAAAAATCAATAAAATACAAGATGGTAATTCGAGGCGTTACATTAATCCTTTAACTCCTCTTGATTTAATGCCTTTACTTAACACTTCTTCTATGATTAATCATGATGCTTTGTCTAAAGCTTCTTATGTTAGGAAATTGTGTGAAAAGGTGAAGGCCCATGTGGAGAGGAAGATGAAACAATATGCTAAGCAAGCAAATAAGCACAAGAAGCAAGTGGTCTTCAATGAAGGAGATTTGGTTTGGCTTCATTTGAGGAAGGATAGATTTCCTCAAGAAAGGAAATCCAAGCTCCAACCTAGAGGAGATGGACCTTTTAAGATTTTATAGAGGATCAACAACAATGCATATAAAGTTAGTAGCCAATCGAGTATGGTGTAAGTAACACCTTTAATGTTTGTGATCTTTCTTTGTGTGATGTAGGTACAAGTGAGGTCAAGTTCCTTTCAAAAAGGAGGGGATGATGGATGTCCATTTCAAGCTCAAGGCCAAGAAGGAGAACTTGAAGAACTTTCTTTGGTTAGCTTTAGAAGATCCATGACAAGAGCTACAACTCAAGCCCTTCAAGAGCTTATCAAAGCTAACTTGCACCTTTTAGACAAGTATGAAGAAGCACAACAACTTAAGAAGAACAAGGTCTGAATTTTGTACTCTCAAGTTGAATTTAATTCCAGCACCTTTTAGTGGCAATAAATAGGCATTTAGTGGCAATAAAAAGGCCTTTAGTGGCAATTGTGTAAATAAGTGTAGGTGCACTTGTATGTAATTTTTTAGCACCTATGTAAGCTTGTAAAATGCACATGGCTGACATTGGGACATGACTGACTCAGCCATGAGTAATCATATGAGAAGCTTGCACCTCAAGCTTCCTAATCTTGCACCTCAAGCTTCCTTATCTTGCACCTTAAACTTCATTTCATTTTTCATTTCACTTGCATTTCGCTTACATTTTTGTGGCTATATAAGAACAGCCCAAACATATTGTACACACTTTTGGTTAAATCAATAAGAAAGCTGAATTTTCTTGTGAGAGTTTCTCTCTTGTTCTTGTGCAAGAACTTCTTGGATCTTATCAATGGCTTCTCAAGGTTATTGTGATGATTCTTCCTAGACTCATTGGAGAGCTTCTCCATGATGTCATCCATCTTCATGTCTCAATCCATCCTCCAATTCTTAATTCCTTGAAGCTCATTCATGCCACTTTTGCTCCAAATTCACGAGTAAGAGCTTGAGTTCTGGAAGAGTTCTTGAAGATTGAGTTTCATTGCAAGGTAGATTGGGGAAATCAATGTTTAATGAGGTTAGACATACATCATTCATTTTCCTAAAGGAAGTTGAGTGTTTGATAAAGTAAGATGATTCTTTAAGAACAATTTTCCACTAATGGACATTTTATTTCATGTACAACGAGTTAATGAAAATGAAAAATAAACTTCTTTTGGGAAATTTCTTACAAGGTGGTTATGTATACAAGTGTTAAAAAGGGAAACATATTTATTTCTATGTACTTAAAGGAAATATTCGATAATCAAGTTTTAAATTTACTCGCTAATTTAAAAATAATCAATAAGTGTTTTAAAGAAAGAAGGGTGTTACACCTCTCATTGTCGCCTTGGCCTTGTTCCATGGCAAACCTATTGCTGCTCAGTTCATGCATCTAATCCCCGCTCTCTTTGCATCTATCGATCCTTTCATTTGCGGTGAATTTCTCTTTCGGTGCTTTGGGTTGGGTTTGTGATTTTCAATTTAGAAAAAAAAAGGATTGGGGTTTGTGAAGCATGGAATTGGTTTTGAAAATGTGAAATCTAAATGTAGTTTGATTATGAAAGTGTTATAAGTCACAACATAAAACAAGGTCTCATGGGAGAAGTTTGGAATTGGAAACTGAGTCATGAGATTGGGATTGAAAATCTAGATTCGAGAAGGAGGTTTAAAACAACATGAAAATGATTTATATTTGTTAAAAGCTAATAGTAATTATTGAAGGTTTAAAACCGCCAATAATAAGTAACTTAAACTCTTTATTAAACGTTGAAATTGGTGTTTGTAATGGAAAGGAACAAAAATGACCCAACTGAACCATTCTTAAAACATAAAGGACTACAATTAACTTTTTCAAAAAATAAACGATCAAATTGAACTAAAAAAGTAAGATAATAGATCAAAAAGATATTTTAGCCTAATAAATTAAAAAAATTGTACAATCTATAAGTTGATTTTTTATTGGCTTGAATTAAAATCATCAAATTCTTGATATTATTTTGTTAGGGTTAATCATGTTTTTGGTTTCTAAACTTTTTACAAATTTCACTTTTAGTCTCTAAACAAAATTTTTAGCATTTTCCTTAATAATAATTTTAGTCTTGTTGTCAAATAACAACATTAACTAATCATATAACAGTTAAATTAGTAATCTCCAATGACTTGTCATGTTATTGAGGTGTCTAATGGAGGACAACCAAGTCTATTTTTTTTTTCTGTAAATTATGTTTTCAATTTCTCAAACTGTTCAAACTAATTGATAATATTAGACTAGTTGATCAAAGATTAAAAATATAATTTTTCACAAAAAAATTATGTGATTGTCCCATTAAACCACTTAAAGACAACAAGTCATGGAAATGTTAATATAATATTATGTCATCAATTAATTAATGATATTACTTGATAGTAGAGACTTAAATTATTAATAAAGAAAAATATGAAACCAAAAATGCTAAATATAGGAACTAAATCTAAAATTTGCAAAAAAAGTTTATTAGAGTAAAAAGTCCTTTCTTTCATTACTTAATTTCTTTTTTCTCTTCATTTCATAATGAGTAATTCGCTCCTAGTTTAGGAATGCCCCGCCCCATCTTTCAGTTGTCCCTTAGAAATCAAATTAGATGAAGGGCTCAATTTCAAAAGTTGACATAGAAACTTCAATCATCAACAATCACATCATATTCTTTCCTAAACCAAATCAGATTTGATCTCAATCACAACTTCTCAACTCTCTGCCCCTAAACCTTGCAAGCACTTTCATAATATAAGACAAGCCAGACACAACACTTTCTGCATCCAAACCAAAACCAAAAGAAACAACACAACACTTTCTGCGATTCATATCCCATCTTCTCTTCTCCCTCTTCTTAAAACCAGGGAGGGAGAGTGAGAGAGAGAGGGAGAGAGAGAGAGAGAGAGAGAGAGAGAGAGCACGTGCTTAACATAGCAATGGCAATGGGAATGGCCAACAAGGAGAGGGAGAAGAAGCTCTTCTTTGTAGGGTCACTAGTGAACTACGCAGCTGAACTAAAGCTTCTTGTCGCAACTCTCCTCCTTCTTTGTGGTGTTGCCACTCTCATTCAGTTCCTCCCTTCACGTTTCACCATCTCCTCCTCCGATCTTCGCTTCTGCATCTCAAGGGTGTCCCTAACACCCCCACCACCCTCTACACCACTTTCTACACCCCCACCACCCTTCACATCACTTTCTACACCCCCACCACCACTCTCTTCCACCCAACAACACCTTCCCAATGGCACCATCAAACGTGTCTTCAACCCTCACGGCTCCGCGGCCTACAACTTCATCACCATGGGAGCATACAGAGGAGGACTCAACACCTTCGCCATCGTTGGCCTTTCTTCCAAGCCACTCCACGTCTATGGCAAACCCACCTACGTGTGTGAATGGATTCCTGATCTCCCTTCACTGCAAAACTCTTCAAAACCCATCATCACAAAAGGCCTCAAGTATCTCCCTGACTGGGGCTATGGCCACGTCTACACCGTGGTGGTAGTTAACTGCACCTTCAACGGCACCGCTGTCAATGGCGGCAACACCGGTGGCAAGTTGGTGCTCCATGCTTCCACCTCGGGAGCCAGTGACACCGGCTTCAACGTCACCGACAGAATAGAGGCTCTCCATGAAGCACCAGGAGCTTTAAACGCTTCACTCTTCATGTCAAAGCCTAAGTATGACTACTTCTACTGTGGCTCTTCTCTCTATGGGAACTTAAATCCTCAGAGGGTGAGGGAGTGGATCGCTTACCACGTGAGGTTCTTCGGGCCAAAGTCGCATTTCGTGATTCATGATGCTGGTGGGGTGCATGAGGAGGTGCTTGAGGTGCTGAAGCCGTGGATGGAACTAGGGTTTGTGACATTGCAGGATATTAGGGACCAAGAGAGGTTTGATGGATACTATCATAACCAGTTCATGGTGGTTAATGATTGTCTTCATAGATACAAGTTCATGGCCAAGTGGATGTTCTTTTTCGATGTTGATGAGTACATTTATGTGCCTCCTAAGAGTACTATCAAGTCCGTGCTTCACTCGCTTTCGGAATACGACCAGTTCACCATTGAACAGATGCCTATGAGCAGCAAGATTTGCCTCTCTGAGGATTACGGCAAAACTTACAGGTACGGTTTTGAATGTCATGATTCAGAATAGTCTCTTTTTGTTCTGCTTGAATAAACTTCTTCAGCCAAATTAAATAGCTTCCGGCCTCGTTAGATAAACTTTTCTAGAAGTTTTCTCGTCTAATTTCTCCAAAAACTGAAATGTATTAGTTGATTTTAGCTTCTTCTGTAAGTGTTTATTTTCTTCTTCTACAATTGTTTATGAGGAAATTTATTCAAGCAAGGCCTAGATCTCTACCTAATTAACCTATTGCTTAGTTAAATCTATGTTCCATAAGTTAAATAGCAAATTGAGGGATTGAAATGACTTTGTTTCGGTGGATTTAGTTTAGCTAAGAGTGAATTTGGCTCTTGCTGTTCATTTGAGGCATAATTTTGATGTCATGTCCTTTCATCCTTTGTTTTAATTCTCGAAATCGTAGAGGATCTTGAGTGGTTGGACACTGTTTATTTCTTATGTGGAGAGGGATGACAGGAAATTGCATTATTGTGGCGTGCATGCGTTTGGAATTATTAGCCCATCACTTTAACATTGATTCTGTTTTTTATAGTGCTCCTGGACAGTTGAAAAAAGTGGGGCTTATTTGAACCTTGTTCTGTAGTTGTATGACTTGTTTTCTGATTCATAAATACAATCATGTTTAATAATAAATAAATAATTAATTATACACAAGAGTAATTCAGTAATACTAGTTCAATAACAAGAGTCTTTCCACACGAGTTGAAAATTCGGTACCATTCTTGAGTCATCATTGTCTTCTTGTTCAATAAGATAGCTGCACTAATAATCTTCAAAACCATTTAAATTCTAGTAATTGAAAACCCTAACCGAGCGTGCTGTAAATTGATGATGATCCTCCCTGACGTTTACTTTGATTGATTTTAATTCTTATCTTTGATTAAGACCTATAATATGTTTTTGTCCACAAGTGAGCTTTGTAGGTATGCACTGCCAAGAGTATTTTAATATTCAATTATTCATAATAAATATAAACATTACTTTGGTCACACTCAGACAACAACGGTTAGATCTAGCTGTCTAAGTGTTAGTTTCAAGATTTTATTGCAAAGAATTGCTATAGATGCTTGAAAGAGACGAATGAAGCTAGCTGGTATAGTGATAGTGGTGCATCAATTGTCAAGTGTTTAATTTATTTTTTACAGTTGGTCTTACAACACTTAACACTTAGAGTATGTTTGGATGAAATAGTTTAAAATTTTAGGAAATTTAAAATTTAGGAAAATTAAAATGCATCAATTAAAATTCTTTTATTTTCAAAATTTTGTGTTTGGATAAAGAAATTGAATTTATTTATTTTTAAAATTTTGAACCTCATTTACGGAAAAACACGTAAGGTGGGTGGTGTCGTGAGAGTAATAGAGGTCGGAGTATGTCGGTGATTGAGACGGAGCAAAAAGTTGTGCTCTTCTAAAAAAGAAGAGAATTTCAATTTCTCACCTTTTAGAGGAAAATTCAAATTCCACATTTTTAGTTATTTAAAATTCTGTTTTAAAATTCCAAAAATTTAAATTTCTCATATAAAAATATCCAAACAGTAAATTTTAAATTGAAGAATTTTAAATCTCCTAATAAATTACTTTCTCCAATTAAAATTATCTATCCAAACACACTCTTAGGGATAATGCTCTACAAAGGGTTTTAGTTGAACTTAATGTTGTTTACAACCTTTCTACAATTTATTTTCTCGATAAGCTTCAGAATTAAGGTTATGAATAAGCTTCTATATGTTAAGCTCTTATTGTACAAGTACTTAATTATTAAAATGCGCCCATAACATTATTTAATTATGTTTGTGTACTATGTGGGGTTTGACATGGTGTGATATGAATTTAACAGGAAATGGGGTTTTGAAAAGCTTGTGTATAGAGATTCAATTACAGGAATTCGTAGAGATCGAAAATATGCAGTGCAACCACGGAGCCTCTATGCAACAGGGGTGCACATGTCAATGGATCTAGCAGGAAAGACAACTCACAAAACTGAAGGTAGGATCAAATACTTCCACTATCATGGAACCATATCAGAAAGGAGAGAAACATGTAAAATACTCGTCAACACGACACAAGTCACCCAGAACAAAATTCCTTATGTGTTGGACACCACAATGAGGGACATTGCTGGGGTAATCAAAAAATTTGAACTCAAGATGATTGGAACAAGGTTGCAGAACACAAGGCAATAATGACATACCTCAAATCTTTCATTCCTTTTCTCTTGATGGGGCTTTCCTATAAAGAAATATATAATTTAACTTGTGGCAGGATAAAAAAAATCACTGAGTTTTTATTTATTTATTTTTATATTTGTATTATATATAATTTTTTTAATTATTTGGTACAGATGGATATATGATCTTGTTTCATATTTAATAATTTTTTTTTTTTTGGATGGGGGGTGGCGGGTTCTGTTCTGTTATTTGAGTTTTTTATGCTGTATTTTTGTAAAAAATAATGAATAAAGATATATGCTTTAATTTTAACAATGCTGTCGGTGAGGGGACCAGGGCACCCCGAACTTAGGTGCTAGCCATATGGAGGGTGACCAATGTGCTGTGTTGCTTTCTGTGTGTGCATCTTTCCTTTTTATTTATTATCATGATTACTATCATATTTTTGGACCTTGCCCTTTTATGGATCCTTATTCCTCAATAAATTTCGATAAAAGCATGCCCTACTGTTTCTTCCTCGTAGACTCCATGTCTTTTATTGTAGAAAGATGGGAGATGGGAGATTCTGTGCTGTTTGGTTTAGGGACACATCATTGATGAAAGGGGTAGCTTTTAAGGCAAGTCAAAATGGACGCGTGGGTGACATGAGTGCTTTTTCTATTGGCATCGTAGGAATGTGGTCCCGGGATATACTGAATCATTCGGTAACTGTTTTGTTTGACATGATCGTTACTTTTACTTTTTGATAACAAAAATCATGTAATAAGAGCATCTGTAATTATTTTATAGGAAAATAGTTATTTTTGTTTTAAATGTGTATACCGTTGATATATTTATTTATGAAAGATGAAAATTTAAATTTTTTTTCTAAAAATTTAAAAAAGTGTAACAAATTTATTCATTCATTAACTTTTATTTATTATCATTAATGACAGACCCTTCAAAATTTCACTTTCAGAAATTAAAATTTAAATTTTCATCTTTTAAGAATAAATTTATCAAAACTCTACACATTTATGGATGAAAATGATTATTTATCGTTATTTATCATGTAAAGCTATTTATCTCTTTATTTAACAATAGTTAAAAGGGGTTAGTGAATATATTTTGTGGAGGATGCCATAGCCGCTTACCAATTTTTTTCTCTTTTCACATTAACTTTTAACATTTGTTTTGATATTTTGTGAGCTTTTATTTAGTGCTCTTGATGATGTATATATTAAATAGGTTTCAAAATAAATCTCTGAATTATTAAAATTTTATCCGACCTGCACTCAGTGTTTGCCCGCTCAATGGGGAAGCCAGTGACTAAGGCAACGTGAGGGAGGCCAACGATGACTAAGGCATGAGAGAAAGGAGAGTTGACATGGTTAAAATAAAAAAAAAAATATAGTGAGGAAAAAAACAGAGCAAATAGAGTAAACAAAAAAGAGTGCTTCTTCATACACCATATGTGATTTCTACTACACCATAATTTTTTTAAAAATCCCAAAAGTACCCTTAGACCAGTTGTGATATATGACTGTTATGGGAGTTCCTATAGCGCATTTCGTTTCATTTTTGTGACTCATTTGGATCGGCTGAGCTATTGTTACCATTTTGGTTGGTGATCTTGGTGCGTTTTTGGCCATTTCGTCGGAAGTGGTGTGGTTGCCGAAGGCCAGGGAGCGTCGTCGCAATGCAGAGGTAAGCTTCCTGCGTTTTTTGCATTTGTGCGGATTTGACAATCCGTATGGATTGCACGGATTCGTTAATCCGTATGGTCGATACGGATTCGACAATCCGTATGATTCATACGGATTAGTCAATTCGTAGAAACATTACGGATTACATAATCCGTATGGTTCATACGGATTGATTAATCCGTATGGTTCATACAGATTGGTTGATCCGTATGGTTCAGACGGATTGGTTGATCCGTATGAACCATACGGATCAACTAATCCGTATGGTATTAGATTGCTGATTTTTGGGCTTTTTAGGATTCGTCGAGTTGTTGCGCTTATTTTTTTTAATAAAATTGAGCTTATTTAGATTAATTTAACAACATAAATGAGTAGTAAACATTAATGATAAGAAATTGGGATTGGTGCATATAATAATAATAATAAGGAAACACGTACAATAAGTTTGCATCACATGAGACAGAGACAGGAATAGGAAAACAACAATAATTAATAATATGAAAATAACATTGGAAAGAAACACCAGTTTTGAGTGACTGAAAAGGGTGTTGTTGTTCCGTTTAGCAAAGATGTCTTGTTGTTCTGTTTCAATCATTGTAGTCAGCATGATGGGCAACATCTGCATCTGTTATCAGGGCTTGTTGGGTAGCTGCTTTGTTAAAAATAGCTAAAATTTTGATTGAACAAAAACGTTTCCAATAGTTGGATTCTGTTAATATCTTTAACACGTCTTCATCGGTCAATAATTCTACTATATGATATTCGATTGTGGTGTGTGAATATTTTGCATGGGATGGCTTTCGAAAAAATAATTTTCTTACCACTTGTGAGTCGTGAATTCCATTAGGGGGGACCCCTATAGGAGCAACTTGTTTGACAAGATCTTTGAGTGTCTGAATGTTGCATCCCGAAGGAATTTCAAATTTGATTGGATTTGTTCCAGTGAAGGAATAACCCACAAAATTTGATTGTCGTGGTCTGTTCCATTTGCCGTTGTAATATAAGATTGCATCATGTGTACGAACCATGGTGGATTAAAGTAGGTTGAGTATACCATCGGGAGTTCTGTTGATGGTACACAATAATTCTATAGGGCCAACACACGAGTATTGGTCGCTGCACATTAACATTGTGCAAACATCGTCATCATTTTTGAGTTGCAGACAATGAAAGAAATATTGTTGAGTTTCATCTAGGGAAGGCTTTCGGTAGTATATTTCATTCAGACATTGGTTATTCGTTAGGAGAAGGGTGTTGTGTATTCTAGTTTTGAGTGACTGAAAAGAACACTCATTAGGAACGTGCATTGGTATTGGAGTGGGACATTGGAAAGAAACACCAGTGTGGTTGTGGTTGATTGATCCATTTGGAAAAAGAAATGCTAATTTGGAGTTAGAAATGGTTTGACTGCTTGTTTCACCTAAGAATGCCATAGTACCGAGATGAAATTTTTGGTTGTGGAGGTCGTTGTGTGAAAGTGTGTGGTTGTGTTAATGATTTTCTATGTTATTTATAGTTGTGTTTGTGGTAGAGCCATGGCAATATATGGCACATGGTATCATTAATTTCACTGAGGTGTTATAATTTCACATGGGTTCTATAAAATTTGTAGCAAGTTGTCATAGTGTTGTCATTGTCATTTTACCCTTTGACATGATGTGTCAAGCATGCGTTTTGTATATTGTCATTGTCATTGCATTCATGATGTGTCAGGCATGCATGCTGTATATTTTATTTCATTGCATGCGTGTCAGGCATGCATGCTGTATATTTTGATTTGTGTAATTTGTTAGGTTTGACGTACATTTTTTATGTTAAATTAATTTGTTATTTGTTAGGATGGACAGCGATGACTGGATGTATGAGAGTATAATGTCAGAAGAAGTAAATATGGATGAAGACATTGGAGGTGACGCTGATGCGTTTGAGTGTAATGAAGACAATGGTGTAGACCCCAATTCGTTTGATGATAATGCTTGTTTAGTTGATTGTTCTGCAGCATTCCAAACGAATGAGGTAATGATGTGTATTTAAATGTATTTAAAGTTACCTGATTCTATTTAGCATATTTAAAAAAAATTATTCATTTGTGTAGGTGTTTGAATCGCGTGATGCAATTTTGAAATGGGCTCGTATCGTTGCATTTGAGAATGGTTTTGTAGTGGTTATAATGCGGAGTGACACAAAAACTGGAAAGGTTGGAAGAAGTTCATTTGTGTTAATTGGTTGTGAAAGAAGTGGAAAATATAGAGCATGGAAAAAAGGTTTCACACCTTCTGTGACCAGCATAAGAAAATGTGAGTGTCCTTTTAAGCTGCGGGGTAAACCAACCTCAGGAGGACAAGGGTGGATTGTGAACCTAATATGTGGCAGTCATAATCATGTTTTGGCCAAGTCATTCTGTGGACACCCATATGCTGGTCGAATAACTGAGGAGGAAAAATTGATTGTTGCTGATATGACAAGGTCCATGGTGAAACCAAGGAATATTTTGTTAACTTTGAAGGAGTACAATGCGGACAATGTAACAAGTTTGAAGCAAGTTTATAATGCAAGATATGCATACCGAACGCGTACAAGAGGCGATAACACTGAAATGCAACAACTAATGAAACTTCTTGAACGCGACATGTATATTCATTGGCATCGAGTGAAGGATGACAATGTTGTACGTGATTTGTTTTGGGCACATCCAGATGCAGTACAGTTGAGTAATGCATATCATATGGTATTCCTCATAGATAGTACCTACAAAACAAACAGGTACAGACTTCCTTTACTTGACATTGTTGGTGTCACTCCTACTGGTCTCACATTTTCAGCTGCATTTGACTATTTAGAGGCTGAACGCATCAACAATGTTGTCTGGGCCCTTGAACGGTTTAGAGGAGTTTTTTTGAAAAGTGAATTCTTCCCGAAGGTCATTGTTACCGATAGAGATTCAGCGTTGATGAGTGCTGTGAAATGTGTTTTTCCAGATTCAACCAATTTATTGTGTCGGTTTCACATTGACAAGAATGTAAAGACGAAATGTAAAACTTATGTTAGGCAAAGTCATGCGTGGGATTATGTTATGGAGGCATGGGGAAGTGTTGTTGACTGTCCTAATGAAAAGGAATATGATCAATGCCTTATGAAGTTTGATATTGCATGTGCACCGTGGCCTACATTTGTTGATTACGTGAAGGACACTTGGTTGAATCCTCACAAAGAAAAATTTGTGACAGCATGGACAAATAAAGTCATGCACTTTGGAAATACAACAACAAACAGGCAAGTTTGTTATTACCACTTTACTTACGTTGACATTTCCATCAGTTGCCATGGTTTTAATTAATTAATTGTATGATCCATATGCAGGGTGGAGTCTGCACATTCGACCTTAAAGCGCTTACTGCAGAATAGTGTTGGAGACTTTTGCACTGTTTGGGATGCCATGAACAACATGCTCATCTTGCAACATAATGAAATAAGGGCATCTTTGGAGAAAAGCACGCATGTTATAGGGCATGTTTTTAAAGTTACTTTATACAAGCGACTAATTGGCATGGTATTCAGGTATGCTTTAAACCAAATTGCTGCCGAGTATGAGCGAGTCCATTATGCAGGAAAAAATCCTTCTCGGTATGGATGTGTCATGAGAACAACACATGGTTTGCCTTGTGCTTGTGAACTTGCTAAGTATGTGGTTGGAAGCATTCCAGTTAACAGCGTTCATTTATTTTGGCGAAGATTAAACATTTCAGATGAAGGTATGCATGGTTATGAAGTTTCCATAACTGAAGAAATGGAAGCCATATCCAACCGGTTCGACAAGCTAGATTTGTGTGGAAAAATAACGCTTAAAAGTAAACTTAAAGAAATTGCGTACCCGGATTTGAATTTCATGTGCCCTCCTCCTGACAAAGTAAAAACTAAAGGTGCTCCAAAGAAGAAGATGACAAAGCACGAAAGGTCTACGAGAAGGGATCCATCATACTTTGAGTATATAGACGAGTTTCATTCAGTGCAGAATAGTTGCTCGACGCCAAAACAGTCACATTCGTCATCTGATGTTAAGGTGAAACACGGGATGGTTCCAATGCTAGATCAATTCCATGTAGTTATGCAGAAGTACATCTTGAATGTGATCGATGTCAAAGCAGATGGTAATTACGGATACCGTGTGATTGCTGCCTTATTAGGTTATGGTGAAGAATCTTGGTCTTTGGTACGCAACCATTTGCTTAGAGAACTTGGAGAATGGACTGATGGATACATAGCCTTGTTTGGTGGTATACATAGATATGAAACCCTAAAGCGGTCCCTTTTGGTGGATGGATTATCCGGGGTAAAATATGATTTCTTTAATCTTTATATGCCTTTAATAACAACCCAATAACTACATATTAATTATATTAGAGCATGTATTTTTTTTACAGGTTACTATGGATAAGTGGATGGATATTACGGATATGGGTCATGTCATTGCATCAAGATATAACGTCATTGTCGTGTCCCTTTCACTTCAACAAAGTATGACATTTTTTCCTCTACGAAGCCAACCACCTAGAGATCCCCACGTTCATCGCATTTTGTGTGTTGGTCATGTTTTTGGTAATCACTTTGTGCAGGTATGACATTTTTTTGTTTATGTTATGAGAATACATGAATCTGGAAAACTGATCATTGTTTTATGTTGTTATTTGTACTAGGTTTTCCTAAAAGACAATTGTCCTTTGCCGTTGACGGCGTTTTTGTGGGATAGGCACTGTACCAGCGAAGCAAAAGAATGGCCCAATAATTACGTTAGAAGAATGCAAATGTATTATAACAGTATGAATTTTCGCACTAAGCATGTAGACTTACGAGATGTGTAGAAACTTATGAAATATAATAAATAAAGTCTGAATGTATAAATATCCAAGTCTGTACAACATAAATATCGTGTCGTAAAACTAATACATCATAAAGTCTGCATAATAGTAATATAAATGACTGGTGGCCTAATGAAGGCGCCTCCGCTGTGAAGCTCGTGGTCGTGTCCCTCGGGTGTAGACAAGCCCGAAGTCCCTGACACTACGAGCTAGGACCAACATCTGCTGCGTCCTAGAGTATGCTTCGGAGCCCTCTGTAACCATCCCATCATCTATAAAGGACTGCAATGCCTGAGCCAACCGTTGGCAAACATCCTGCAATTACAATGACATAAACAACAAAAATTACACAATGTAATAAAAATTGATAATGCACTGCATAAATTAATATAAATGTTCTTACCACCGCATGTGCTGGCTCAGAATCAGGTGCTGCATCAGAAACCGGTGGTGAAGCTGGATGAACATCTGCTGAAGAGGGAGGAGTAGGGTCAGAAGGACGACCTGGAGGAGAAGGAGGCGCAGATGGGGCGTGTGATCGGGCCTGTGCATACTGTGTCGGAGTGAGAAATGGATGTGAGATCCGATAGAACCACTCCATATATCCACCAACACAGTGACTTGGATCATGTACCAAGTCACCGGTCGATATAAGGTGATCTGTGAAGTGGGTCCATCGGTCGTCAACATCATCTGCAGAGGGGACTCCCGCCACCGGCAACTCTGGAATATGCTGAATCTGTCCAAACTGCCTAACTACCCGGTCCGGCAAATACCTAACCACGTGCGGACCCCATCTGATGAAACCTCGGAATAAACTGATCGGCTCAAAATCCCTAAGGGGCCGGTGCTCCGCATATGGTGTCCAGTATATGTCATCAGGTCTCAGCCTCTCTATGCGGGCACGGTAGGTCATCAACGGCAACGCCTTCGCACTCCTCCAGCGACAGGCACGCGGCTGGGTCTTGTCATAAGTATCATCTGTCGTCCCGCTGCCTACAGTCGGAAAATGCTCGTATATCCAGCACTACAAATGGAAAGCATCAAGGTCAAAAGTAATTCAAAACATAAAAGACCAGACGCACAGAAAGAGTCCCTGACATTACCTGTAGTATAGTAATGTATTCGGCTAGATGCTTCCTGTGGTGTTTTGATGCATAACTTAAATGCTCATACATATGCACCAAAGCACCAGCTCCCCATGCAAAGCCGGCAGCCTCATCTATGTCCCGGAACGGCTCTAAAAACTGAACGCCTATGTGTGTCGCACTCTTGTTGGCAAACAACGTGCAGCCAACAAGATGCAATAGATATGCCCTGGCTGCCAATAACCACTGCCTAGACTCGCACAGCCTGAAATAAATCTCTCGAAGCCAGGACAATCGGACATATGCCCCGTGGCACTGTGTGGTCTCGGCCTCAGCCTCATCAAAACTGACGTCCAGCAAGTCAACCAGCAGAGTAATAGCCTCTCCAACATCTATCTGCTCATATGAATGGAAGACTCCCATGACAGGGATGTGCAGCAGGGAGGCAACGTCGTCCAAAGTAATAGTCATCTCGCCGACCGGCAGATGAAACGAGGAAGTCTCAGCATGCCATCTCTCCACAAAGGCAGACAGCAGTCCCCAATCTCCTGTCTCTACACAGCACCGGATAAGCGGACTAAGGCCACTAGTGGCCACTAAACCCTCAATCTCAGCAGCCGGCTTCCCAAATTTAGTTACCTTACGTCCATGGGAAGCCAACTTTAGCTCTGGTCGTTCCTGCAAACCCATACATGAACCCGTTTTTCAATTAATAAGAACAAAAGATATTATCCTAAGCTACATGTGGTTGTCTTATAATTACCTCTCCTGACCAGACGCATACAGCCACATGGTCCACATAAGCAGTCAACACGGAACAGTCTTCAGGACCTCCTGGAAAACCCTCAGCAACTACGTCATCCGTCGCCGGTACATGCGTATCTATATGTGCTTCCTCTACTGGAGGATCCTGAACTGGAGGATCCTCAGGAACACTAGCACCCGCACCCGCCCGTTCTCGACGAACGGATGCTGTCGGCCTACGCCGCTCATCAGGTGCAGAAACAGGCCGCTGCAAACCTCCTCTAGTCCTAGCCATAATCTAATCAAAGAATCCCATACAGGGTTCAAAAAGTAAGATTCACATGCATCGTGACCTACCATGTCCAATGCTATTCAAAGAATCCCACACCGGGTTCAAAAATAAAGATTCACATGCATCGTGACCTACCATGTCCAATTCTATTCAAAGAATCCCACACCGGGTTCAAAAATAAAGATTCACATGCATCGTGACCTACCATGTCCAATTCTATTCAAAGAATCCCATACCGGGGTCAAAAATAAAGTTTCACATGCATCGTGACCTACCATGTCCAATTCTAATCAAAGGTTCGATTCACAGCCATAGCAACCAATCAACAACTTCCACAATTATCATTCAAAGCATAAGTGACCGATAAACACCAATTCTAACAAAAGCACCCGATTTCGGGTTAAAAGGGTTTGATTCACAGCCATAGCAACCAATCAACAACAATTATAGCAAAACAATCTCATATCGGGTTCCACAATCACATGTCCAATTCTAATCAAAGGTTCGATTCACAGGCCTAGAAACCAATCAACAATAATTATAGCAAAACAATCATCCCATTTCAGGTTGAAAAGGTTCGATTCACAGCCATAGAAACCAATCAACAATAATTATACCAAAACAATAATTATAGCTAGTCTCACCTTATTTTGTAAAAGCTATCACTTCATATTTACATCATTATAGCTAGTCTCACCTTATTTTGTACACAAATAGAAAATTATAGGCACATCACTTTATATTTACATAATAGCTAGTCTCACCTTATTTTGTAAAAGCTATCACTCATTCTACTACCACATGGTTATGTGAGCAAATGCAAGGCATACAAATGAGCAACAAGCATTTTGCTTTAATAAAGGCTGAATTTGCCCAATATATAGGCAGGGTGCTCTTTACTACATATACATATACATTTATGCTTCAACAATGTCAATTTGGGAAACATATACAATGTGTTAGCTAAATTTGCATTGGTAAACCAAATTTAATCGCACTATCAGCCTACCGGGTCTACCAAATTTAAAACAAACCCCCACACAACACACTACATCAGCATTGCTTTCATTCACATGTTAAGAACCAAATACAATGAACACCATATCACTGTGAATGGACAACAATTCAAAAATCTAAACCCTAAATAATTAAAAAGCATGTCATCATCAATAATTGGATATCAATTGAAAAATGCTCCAAATTATTTAAAAAAACCCTTTTTTCAAAGAAAAATTACACAATACGGATTAACTAATCCGTATAAGCTATACGAATTAGTTAATCCGTATAGCCTATACGGATTCGTTGATCCGAATAGGTTATACGGATTAACCAATCCGTATAAGCTATTCGGATTGGGTGATCCATGTAGGTTATACAGATTAGTTAATCCGTAAACCCTATTCGGATTAACGAATCCGTATAATCTATACGGATTTGGTGATCCGTATAGGTTTTACGGATTAACTAATCCGTATAACCTACACGGATCACCCAATCCGTATAGATTATACGGATCCTTCAATCCGCACTTCACTGCTACCGCCCCCTGCCCCAAAACCAAGGCAACTCACCTGACACTGTCGACGCCTTTGAACGCGGAAGCTCCGACCACCACCAAAAATGCACACCAGCCACCAAATGTTGCCCAACTTGTTGCACAATGCCAAGAGAACCGGAACGGAGAAGAAGGGAGAAGAGAAGCCGAAGGGAGCGGAGGAGGGAGAAGAGCGGACAAGGGAGAAGAGCAAAAATGAAAGTTTTTGTAATTTAAAATGCCAGGGGTACTTCTGGAAATGCACTATTTTAAATGGTGTGTGAGAAAAAATATATATGGTGTATGAAGCTTGACTCAACAAAAAATGGAGAAAGGTTGGCCCAAAACTGTAGAAACCACGCATATTGGAGTCCATTAAGCACAAACAATTAGAAAGTTTCTATTCTTAATCTCTTTTTGCTATTCTCACCACCTACTTTGGTGGTTTTATACTTATTTCCAAAACTACCCTTTCCATGAAAATTCCACTGCATTGTGCAAGTATACAACGGAATGGTGCTCCCCCTCTCCTATTAAAGGAGAAAAAAGAATCCAGATTCGATCATATTATCTGAAAATCTCACTTCACCAAAATTTTAGAAAACACTCTTCACTCAAGAGAGGAGACATTCAATTTAGAGTAACATGGTTTTTTAATTAAAAACATGTATTGCTTATATAAGCCCAAACGTGATCCTAGATTAAGTAACTACTTGTTTGATTGTAGGTGCTGTATCTCTGGTGTATGCGTTCATCTATAGTTGGTGAGCTTATTTCTAAATCATTTCCTTGTTTTGAGGTGAATTTGAAGGACAACCTAGATCACAGAACACGCACTTATACACAGTTTGTTTAGTTGGGTGCCGTCAGAATCCCCAGTCCGTAATTCCACGACTTGGCTACAATTTGGACGCCATTAATCTTGAAGGTGTGGATACGAGAAGGTTAAACCAAATATGAGAAATTCTTAGGTGCACCTGGAGCAAGACATTGTCTTGTTCTGATCCATTCATTGTTCCTCATGTCAGCAATCTACCTAGAAAAAATAAAAATTGTTATTAATCTACTTAGAAAAATTAAAAATTGTCATTAATGTAGAAAACAACAATGACCCAAAATGCTGACATGGCGAACAATGAATGGATCAGAGTAAGAAAAATGTTTTGCTCCAGGTGCACTTAAGAATTTTTCACCAAATATAGGCTAAAACATTTTCAGATATTTATATGCCTCAAGTTACATTGAATATACTTTTCGCATGATAAGAAGATATTGTGCCATCATTCGTACCTCTACCTAGACTTCTCCCTTATAAATTTTTCAGTTCAACAAATAACTGGTGCAAAACATTGTGATAAAAATATATGGCAGAACCGATTACAAATAGTGTGAGCAGTTTTGTTATTTTATTTTGGATTAAACATGATTTGTCTCACAAATTTGGAAAAAAAAAAAATCGTCTCCCCAACCAGCTAAAAACTGTTCTTTCTAATCCTTATTGAATGATGTTTTTAGTCCCTCAAGTTCACTTTGAAGGACTAATTAAAAAACTGTTTTTTAGTCCCTCAAAACCCACTATGAGAATAAAAAAATAATATTATGCAAATTTGAGAAATTAAAAAATAAATTTTTAATTGAATGACTAAAATAAAAATATTTTAAAATTTGAGTGATTAAAAACATATTTAAATATTTTATTTTTATTTGACTTTCCATAGGAGTGATATATTCCATCATCTTCATGCACTTTGTGCTTCTAAGAATGCTGTGAAATCCTCTCTGGCTTTTCTTAAACGAGGAGTAATGCAGGATGCTGGAGAGGCAGGCTTTGATGGTGTGGAAAACCGAACATGGTGAGGTGATTTTGTAGAGAAATCTTAAGGTCCTTCTCAAATACAAAAGCTGTGGTAACAGGTGAATGCACATCAGTAGCACTGCATTTGATCAACTCCAGTGGCAGATCAAAGTATGAGGAATTCATGGGGTCTCCTTCAATTTTAATCTCATGGAACAGTGCAGAAGCAGCCCAAGAACGACACTCAAACTTTTCCAAAGAAACTGTCCTTGATAGTACTGCACCACCTTCCACTTCTGATCCTAATTCTTTTCTAGTTTTAACAGCCTTTGCTTTCCCAAACCCTGGTAGATACATGCAAAGAGCAGTGCACTTAAAGCCCTCATCTTCACATGTTTCCACATCCTTGCCACTCACAAGAATGGCTTCAGTTTTGGAGAAGCTGTTACGATGCATGTTATCGCGTTCCACTGCACCTGGTTTGGCCCACCAGAGATCAAATTCATCTGAGGGTGCACATGATGCTCTTCCCTCACCACATGACTTGCTCCTCCTTAACTGCATTTCTTGCAGTTGGTCATACGGATGCGTCGTGCGATCCAGGTAACTGAGCTCATCTAATGGGATAAGACTTTGTTGTTTTTGATGGGTGAGTGTACTAGCTTGACACGGTGATTCTATGCTCCTGTGTTTCGGTTTCTTCTTCATCAGAGTTGAAGGTGATGAGTTGGCTGAATTTGGAAGACTGAGGCTAAGGAATTTTGGCTTTGGAGGTTGCAATGATGGACGATGCAAATCAGTGACAACCAACGTTGTACTAACATGACAAGCTTCTTCTTTCTTTTGTGACCGTGCTTTCACCATAATATGTTCTGTATGCCCCTTCTCCATGTTTGAGATTTTAGGCTTGTCCACCATACAAAAGGACACCACTTTCAGATTGCAATCCCTGCTTCATCTTAATTTATGTATTTTTGGAAGCCTTGTGTTCTGATAATAGGTATAGCTGAATGCGGTAATTATATAAAAATTGCATGCGTAGGACGTGAAGAGTGTGCAACATGTCCATCCATGTCTTAGTCGTGATGACCATGTTCTCTTCCTAATCGACATTAATTATATAATTTTACCCATAAAAATATGTTGATTTCTAAGGTCAATTGCCCCTTTTACCTTTAATTTTTATAATTAGCTTATGCACGTCATGATACAAACAAGAGTCAGAGACGTACGAGTAAATCACAAACTGATCTTCAAAAGTGCTGACCTCTCTTCCGTAAAAAATAAAAAGAGAGAGAGAGAAACCATGGTTGAGTCATGGACGCATAT
Organism: Glycine tomentella; assembly: GCA_007407185.1. NCBI lineage: Eukaryota > Viridiplantae > Streptophyta > Magnoliopsida > Fabales > Fabaceae > Glycine > Glycine tomentella. Next base: position 99,324 of record PYAF01005383.1, on the reverse strand, counting down.
ATATATATATATATACAAATCAAAGAACCAAGGATCACCCACAAGGAATAATAATTAGTATCAATTACATCAGTAAGTAGGAAAAATCTATAGTGTAAACATTTCAAAACCATTCGGAAGAAACTTTTGTCAAGTGTCGTATTCTTTAGGGGAAGGCTATGGTGAAGTACTTGACAAATGAACCACCAGTGAAGCATATGATTTTTACCTACAATAGGAGGCCAAATTACCGGTTGTGTTTAATTATATAAAAAAAATACCAAACATCCATAAAGGCTTAATTTGTAAATAAGAGTAGTAGACATTAAATTGCTGAAACAAGTCTGTTCTAATTTCTAAAGGGGTTTCTTTACACCGTTGAACAAAGAAACAAAGCGAAGTTGCAGATGAATGGAGTCACTAAAGTGAGGAGATCTTGTCGAAATTTGGACCAAAATGGCTCTTGCATTGTATAGCCACCAACAAAACCCGCATCCTCAAAATTGACGGTGAAGGAACCACCGCCATTGTCGTCGGCAAAACTCTAATCAACCTCAAGGATCAAATCTGTCTCCACATCTCCAATCCTCACACTCAGTTAGCCGATTTCTTTGACTTCGTCGCCAGCACCGACATTGGTGCCATACTCATCGCCATGATAACTGCTGCGACAACTTTAGCAGGCCGCTCTACACCGCCGCAGACGTTAACTACAGTGACATAAATCTAATTCTCCTCATGCTTTCATAATTTACATAGCCAAACAAGCCATCTGCTTTTGCACACAAGTGATCAACCACAAGGCATCTACTTCTGCACCACCGTAATGATTGAGCAACAATTTCTCTCAGCCCTTTTTCCCAACCTTTACCTATATTGCAATTTTAGCAGGTTCAAATCATCGTCTCCTTTGTTTAAGTTGGTATGTTGTCAGATTTATTTTGATTTCGATTGGTTTTTTTGGGTAGTTGTTCGATTGGATTGTTTGGGTTTCGAATGGTTTTTTGGGTCACTGGTTCCATTTTTTGTTTGGGTTTTCATTGATTTTTATGTGTATATACGCATGCGATTTGTTTGTGTGATGGCTAAAGAATTTCTAGAAGCATCTTGGGATGAAAGTAACAAAACAATTATGGACGTCTAATCTTGTCCTTAAATTGTAAAATTTGAATCGTTAATAGTTGTTGTAACGACCCGTCTCATCGCTACGATATTATTATTCTAAACATGTAATCTTAACTTTTAATGAAAATTATATTATTTTGATTATGAAAATGATAATAAATTTTTCACAATACTACACTCAACAGACATCTTACAAATACATAAATAAATAAATATACAAATTTCTATAAATTGAACCACATATGTAATTCACATGTTAGAACTTAGTTTAGATTTTACATGTATTTAAGTCTGAAATTTACATGTCTAACCAAAAAATATTTAAGGAACCAACTAAGGAAGAGTTAATAACAAAACACAACTTTCTCCCAAAATGAATTCTAACGTTATCACGTCAGCTTGGCGGTTCCAACAAAAAAAATCTCTTTCCAATGTCAGCTATTGCTGCTCATCTGTTTCCATGAACGAAAGTTCCCGATCATCACAGATACCAACCACACGATACAAAATTGCAATGGTGAGTTTATTATACAAAATCAACAAACACCAGATAACAATAATTAGAATGAAAACAACAATAACAATCACAATCATTTTCAGTAATCAATCACTCCAACACACACTCAACAAACTAGTCATCCATTTTTTCACAATTCAAATCAATTATACTCAAAATAATACATCCACCTTACTCCACTCTCATCCTGCAATGTGGTACCATCGGAAATATCCTCTCACTTAGGAAAATGATTCAGTCGTTTGTCGGGGTCACCCTGTCGTACACTGGTCATTCCCCCCATGGTGATCAACCAGAGTCTCAAGGGAATTCCAAACCGAGTGACATGCCCCCTAGTACCTGCAGTTTTACCCTCATAAAAACCACAAGTACACACTCCCTTCATTTTATTTTCATGCAATTATGAAGTATGAAACATAGACTCATCAATGCACCGATCGTGGATAAAGACCGGAATCCTAAGCAATCCCTTCTCCTCTCCAGGAATGCTTAAAATTCGTAAACTCTTCCTCGCAAGGGTATCCAATAAGTCATGCACCCCCCATGTACATACACAACATACAAACATGGGCTCATCAATGCACTGGTCGTGAATAGAGACCGAAATTCTAAGCAATCCCTTTCTCTCTTAGGAATGCTTAAAATGCGTAAACTCTTCCCCGCAGGGATATCCAATAGGTCGCTGCACCCCCCATGTTCTGACCGTGGATAAAAACCGGAATTCTAAGCAATCCCTTTCTCTCTTCAGGAATGCTTAAAATTCGTAAACTCTTCCCCGCAGGGATATCCAACAGGTCGCTGCACCCCCCATGTTCTGACCGTGGATAGAGACCGTAATTCTAAGCAATCCCTTTCTCTCTTCAGGAATGCTTAAAATCCGTAAACTCTTCCTCGTAGGGATATCCAACAGGTCACTGCATCTCACATGCACAACATACATCCATCATGATGACATCATCAACATCAACATCATCCTTATCTATGTCATCATCAACATCAATATCACCTCAATCTCAATATCATCAACAACATCAATATCATTTCATTTCAATATCATGAACAACATCAACATCATTTCATTTCAGCATCATTGTAACACCCTGAAATTTTGATAACTGAAAAATAGATGTTTGATGTATTTGTTGTGTTATTCGATTATTTGATAAGTTTAGATTAGTTGAGTTGTTGTATAAATTACCCATGTGCAATTGCTTGGTGTGGACATTGAGTTATGTGGAGTTTGTTTGAGCTGCGTTGAATTGTGTGATTTTGAGTTTGACCCAAAAACCTATTTCAGTACAATCACCATTATGGATTGGTTAACCGTTGGATCGCCTTCAAATTTTAAAGATAGGTTTCTAACCCACATATGTAGAGGTTGACCGTTAGGATTGTCGAAATAACATCTGTAGCGTGAGATAATAATTTTCACTGAACCATAAATTTTAAAATTGGGCAAGCTCACCCAGCGAATTTTAGAAGGCTTTTTGGTTGGCTTGGGCGAGTCAAGGCAGTTTTAAAAGCATGCAGAAGTTTGCAAATCACGAAAATAGTCTCCTTCACCCCTAAAAACAGCCATCCAACCCCCTTCCCCTCCTCCTCCACCACTCATGACCACCGGTGACCACCACTAGACACAGTCGCTTATCGTTGGACCACTGCACGAAGAGGAACACTTTAATCGGAGCAGAATCTTCAAAACTTAACTCGAGGATTCGGTAGAGAATGGAGCCTCCAATCCTCCATTCTTGGTGTCTTTGAGGTAATCTTGGTTTCCTTTGTCTTCTCCTAGCTAGTTTAAGCTTCCCTTAGTGTCTCTTGTGTTTTGGGTACCATTGTTGGGAGTTTTATACTTCCTTTGAAAATCCTTTGAAAATGAGATGTTGTAACAGTCTCCTTTTTATGAAACTGATGTCATTTCCATGATCCTTGTTGAACCCTGATCACATTGGTGTAATCGGAATTTCAAAATGATGTCTTTTGATGTGAACTCTCAAAATACCGTTTAGCCCCTTTTCGATTTGAGTGAGTATTTGACCCAAAATGTTAATTTTGACCTTGCCTTTGAAATCTATACTAAATTATCTTCAATTTGCTATATAGAGCTCTACGTTCGGACAAGCATGTGTATTCAAAGAATCACGAAACAACACCGCTAGGCTGTAACAGGGAGAACTCCTAGTTAGGTAAGGGGAGTTTATTATTTAGTTATAGTTTTGGTATCATAGTTGGGGGCCAAGGAGTACAATTATGAGGATATCTATCTGTCCCTGTTGTGTGCTGGTTTTCAATGAAAAACTAAGTTTTTAACTAATGGGATGCGATGAATTTATAATTGATGTGTATTTGTTCTTGTGTATGTGCTCGTTTTCAAGAAAAACTACATTTTTAACTAATGGGATGCGATGAATTGGCTTGTTGATGGATAAAACTGTGAATGATATTGTTGTTGTAATGATTGAATTTTTGGAAAAAGTCTTAATTACAGAGATTACGCGATTGATACGACAAGTGCACCGATCGTTAACAAGTAATAAAAGTGAGTAAGTGAGTTATCGTCTCCACAGGGATTGGGGTAATTTTCACAATAATATTAATTCTAAATGATTGGAAAATAAAAATAGAAAATAAAGAGATAATTGTTGATGTTGGATGATTGAATCAAAATAGAAAATAAGTGCAGTAAAAAGATAAAGAAGTTACCAACGGAAGAAACAGTTGTGGTCAGACACAGTCCCCTTTGTTCCTACCTCCTTCACTTGATTGGTTTATTATCTTAGGTCACACACGTGATAAATCTTTCCTAAATTCGTAAATCATAGAACTACTAGAGTCATAACCAGCGATTTAACCCTTTAATTCGATCGAGAAGCCTAAACCCTTAGTGAATCTGTCAAACTAAGTATTCAAAGAATATATCTCATGTGATCTTGTTAAGATTATTCGGAGGATAAGTCTTTCCTAAGTTAGTTAATCCCTAATGTCTTAGTGAATCAACCCTTTAACCTAATTCAAAAA
>PYAF01005383.1:50151-60716 GCA_007407185.1 Glycine tomentella | reverse complement strand
CCTATTCCATGGTGTCATTCCAATTCATTCCTATTCTTCTTCCACAATCCATTTCTACAAATTAGAAATCTCTTAAAAAGCCCCAAATTCTGTGAAAGTGCAGAATTCTCCATTTCTTGGAGTTTGCTTGAAGATTGGGTTTCATTGCAAGGAAGATTTGGGAAACCTAATGTCTATTGGTTGTAGACATTACATCAATTTCAGGAGACACTTCAACATGATCAGGTCACCTATTCCATCTCTGTATAAATTTCCTTAGTCTGCGAGGCCAATTTTCTTGGGGTTTACCCTGAAGGGTATAATCATGCACTCCTTTCAATTTCTCAGGCCTATGAGGTATCGGTTGATCCCGCCCAAATTGCCTCATGCATCTATCAGGCTGAGGATACTTAGCAATGTGAAGTCAAATAATAGGTGTCTTAGCCATCCACAAATACTTTGTCTCAGTAGATGTGTAACACCCTTAAATTTCAATAACTGCAAATGTATGGTCAAAATGTTTCTTACACAACTATTTGATGTGAGTGTTAGGTTATGTGAGATTTGATTGATATTTAAATTATTTGTGTGAAATATTAATTAGAGATATTACAAAAATGTTTGAAGAAAAATGACCATATTACCCTTCCCTTGAAACAGAAATTACAAAAATGCCCTTGAGGTAAATATGACGATAGTGCCCTTGGATATTTTTGGTTAGATATTTTAAAATGGAAATTACAAAAATTACCTTGGGCCAAAATTACACAAATACCCTTAGATATTTTGTTGAGATATTTTATAGTGAAAATTACAATCATACCCCTAGGGTGAGTGACAAATTACCATAGTACCCTTGAGGCTAAAATTACCAAGACACCCTTTGATATTTTGTGAAAGCTTGATGAAATTACGAATTGCCCTTGGATGATAGATTACCAAAATACTTTTAGTGACAGAAAGAATCAGAATAGAATTTCTATGAATTTTATACGGTCATAACTTTGAAATTTTATTCAGGAGAATTCAAGCATCAGAAAAATATGGAAAATGATAAATAGAATCTGTGGAATTTTCTCTTAATTGTAGGATGAATAGACATATTCAATAAGATGGTTTAGTAATTTTGATGGTTAGAAGCAGAACGGACCAATCAGAATTAAGATAAGAGCAGTCTTGTATGTAAGGTCTGTGTAGCACTCTGTATAAACTGTTTGTAAGCAATTTATACTGTAATTGAAGTCAGTTTCTGGAAAACTCGAGAGTTCTATTATTAATATTATCCTTTAGGTAAAAGAGTTCAAATTGAACTTTACTTCCTCTTAAGGAATGCCATGTGTGAAGTCATGTTGGAATTGAATTCTTCTTCTTCATGAAAGGTGACATATGGACACAAGGAGAACCACACAATTTTCTTCTCTTTAAGGAAATGAAAACATGATAAGTAGAAAAATATCTTAATATTCATAAATTAAAATGATAAGATACAATCATGAAGGCTTAAGAAATACCTAGCCACTTGTAAGCCACCATTGATGAAGGAATAAGAAGCCATCATAACCTTGAAATACATGTGTACAAGTATGGCATGAAGAGAAGAAAAATCTTCTTTTATTTCTCCTTGTTGGCCACGTGAAATAGGTAGAATAATGAAGAAGATTCATGAACTTTCCAAGTGGAGGGACACTTGGAAGAAAGTTATCATGGCTTAGAAGATTTTTATAAAGGATAGAAGATATTTAGGAAAACCATTATGAGCTTAGTTAGAATGAAATGGAATGAGATGAAACTAAGTTCTAATGAAACCAAATGGGAGTAACTAGCTAGAAATGGTAGAAATGTCCTTGAATATTTTATTATTTTCCAAACTCTATATAAAGGGAGGACGACCTTAAGTGGAAGTCACATTCAAGACTGCATTCTTCCACCTATTCCATGTGAAACCTCTCCTTCATTTCACTTTCATCCTTTCATTTTCAAAGCATAAAGAGACCCCACTTCCTTGAAGAATCACGTGTAGAAGCTAGCACCTTTAGGAAGGGATAGACAAGCTTAGTAAGAGGTTATAAGGTATGTATAGGGAAGTTTTATGATAAAGATAGTTTAAGTGTTACTTGTGTTGAATAAATGTTTGAAGTTCTGTGAAGAAGAACTTGTATTTGAGTAATTGTGGGATTTAAGTTATAGTTATATGATTGAGTGCCCGAATGAAGTTTTATGTTTGTTGAGTGTTTCTATGAATATCTATAGATGAATGATATGTTGAGTTTCTGTACATGAGTAACAAGCTGAATTCTGTACTTGATTTATGTTGAATTTCTGAGTAAAGTATGTGAGACAATGATTGAAGACTGATGTTGAAAATATATATAAGTTGATAAAATGAATGAGTTATGCATAAGTGAATCAATTTCATGTGTCTCATAAAAGTTGCCTTAGAGTGGAGGTGTGCCTCAGAGAGGAGGTGTGTCAGATAGCTACTGGAACTGAGTCCATGCGTTCAGACAAGAGGAGTCTGAGCTAGGGGGTGACTCTTGCGGTGGGGAATCATGCCACCCATGATGATCACATGAAGTGTGGGTGAGAACCTGTGCAACACCGGAGGACCCTGACTGGTCGGATCAGTTCTGTGCCATTGGGATGGGGCTATCTTGACAGTTGGTACCACATGATAAGAGTCTAAGAGAATCATCCATCATATAAAAATTAGAACTATAATTTTGAGGATGTTGTTATGAATATCTGCATCTTGAATATAATTTGTTGCTTAAATTATGTTTATCATAAACTTACCCTGTATTTTATGTTTGTGGTTGACACCTGCTATGACCTCAATTTTATTTGGGCGAGCATATGAACAGTAAAGAAAGATTGGAAAGCTGACCACTGGAAAAAGGATTTTGTTGAAGGTGTTTAGTTGAAGATGTTCTGTTATGACAAAATGTTTTAGTTATTTGTACTATGTAATAGAATTGATATCAGTCTGTATTTTATTTTATATCAGATTTATAATTATCAATTAGTGATGAAAATCTTTTTAATATCAGTTATTAGTAATGTTGGTTTGATATTTTTAAGCAAGTTGAAAAGAATTTTTCATTAAAAATCATAAATAATAAGATGGTAAGTCGAGGTGTTACAAGATGCACCTAAGAATTCGTAATCTCCATAAGGTTGCCAAACCACCAAAAAGATTAAAACATATATACCTCTCAATTGCATATTGACGATAGTTTAAATATATGATATTTGATTCAAATAACATACCTCATCTCTGCATAAGGTGCTATGAAAATAATAGGAATACTCACAATAACCAAGAGGGGGGTGAATTGGTTAAAACAGGTATTTTAAAAATTAATTCAAATCAGAGTTCAGGATCTTTATCCCTTTCAAAACCAAGAAATCTTTTTATTCAATCAATTAACTCAGACCCAAGAAATCAATAGCTCAAAACAGAACTTGTTGGACAATGGATATGAATCAAAGAATCAATAAACCAATGAACAAGATGAGTAATAGAGATAGAGAATCAAAGACACAAGCAATTTATACTGGTTCACTTCACAACTGAATCTACATCCAGTTTCTTCTAATTCACACTGAATTAGAGTTCCACTATTATAAATCTTGTTCTTACAAGCTTTTACAACAACCTCTCTTTATCAACACTAGATAAAGAATAGAAATCTAAAACCCTATTAGAATTCTAAGGAGCAAGAACCAGAGAACATTACTCTGTTCTTTAACTAGAGAACCCTTCTCTAGAACCAAGCAAGAAGAACCCACTTTACAATAGCAAATTACAACAGAAATTCAAAAATGAATATACAAACAAATATTAAGGAGAGAGACAACCTGATGATCCAATGAATGTAATGCACATGGGTTACCAAATCAGGTTGAATAGCAAACAAAATCAAACCATGCTTTTCCTTAACCTTGAAAAGTTTCTTGCTCAAGAATCATTCAAAGACCGATTGATGTTTTGAATGAAGCAAGAAGTAATAACCCTAAGAAAATCACTTTGAAAGGCTTAGAAGGCTTGTGTATACTTATAAATACAAGTGGTCAAGTTCTTAAACAAGTCAAGCCTTCAATCTTATATATAACAGAATTTGTAACTAATTGTAATCGATTAAACACGCCTGATAATCGATTAAAACACTAATGTAATCGATTAAATTATCACTTAATCGATTAAAATGTTAAAGAAGCTTTCTGGGTTTCAGCAAAGAGCAAAATAATCGATTAAACCGAGTTGTAATCGATTAAGATAGAAAGCTCTGTTTCACAAAATGAACTGTGTAATCGATTACAAGTTTTGGTAATCGATTAAATCAGAAAGTAAAGCTTTTACCAAATGAACTATGTAATCGATTACTGATAATGGTAATCGATTATCACAGTAAGGTTCAAAATATATTTTCAACTATGTAATCGATTACACTAAGTAAGTAATCGATTAAAACATTTAACAAAGCAGTTCAGATTCAATCAAAGGCCAAATAATCGATTAATCCGATAGGTAATCGATTAAGTTGTTCATGAATACTTTTCCAGATTGAACAAAGAACAAAATAATCGAATATATTATTAAGTAATCAATTAAAACAGTAATAAAACATTTTTCCAAAAACCTTTTAATCGATTACCCGCCGGGCCAGGCTCGTTTTGCCATCCATATGTGCAATTTGTTTAAGTTTGATTCAAGTACATTGCTTTGTGATCCTTGCATTGCTATTTGCATGTCTCATTGAACTAGCATACATTGGTGCAATAAAACTTGAAAGCTGATAAATGATTTCAAAAGAAAATAAGTTTTCATTGTTATGTTTTTGGAAAAATGAAAACTTACTATTTTAATCGATTAAATGCTTTTGTTCTAAATCTGGAAAAGTCATGAAGAACACTTTAATCGATTACAAGATTGAGTTAATCAATTACATAGTGTATTTTTGGAAAATCATACACTGTTGCTTTAATCGATTATGATTTATCGTAGTCGGTTACATAGACGTTTTAGAAAACTATGCTTTTCTGCTTTAATCGATTACATTGCAAAATAATCGATTATTCTGTTCGTAATCTTTTTCCAGATTGCTGAGGAACAATTTAATCGATTATTTAGTTATTTTAATTGATTACATATGGCAAATAATCGATTACACTAGCAGATTAATCGATTATTGTCAGTTAAATCAGTTTTTTAAAAGCCTTTGTAAGTCAATTCTTTATAAATAGAACTTGTGCGAATTATTCAATACACCCGAGTGACTTACCAAAAAGAAACCAAGCTTTCTAAGTGTTCAAGAGACTGATTTCCTTGTGAGTATCACATCTTGTGATGATCAAGATTTTAGAGTTTTTATAGAAGATGTGCTAAAGAAAAGAAGTTTTCAAGATATTGATTCTGAGCATTAGAATTCATACTACCTGGATTGTGTGGTAATCTCATTTCGTTTTCATTCATTCATGCATGAAGGATCACAAGTAGTGTTTATCTTGAATCATTCTTTTTAGATTTTCTAAGAGTTTGTTTTGTTGTGTTGTAGTATTTCAAATTGATTCTTTGTAAAGCATTATAGAGAAGAGTTCTCTAGGTTTGAAGATTTGAGTAGGTTTCTCAAGATCTTTGTGACTTGTATTCTAATAATGTTTTAGAATTCTGAATCTTTGTCTAGTGTTGATAAAGATTGTTACTTGTTGTGCTTGTACAACAATAATGTGATATAGTGAAAACTCTAACCTAGTGTTGGTTGGAAGACACTAGATGTAGCCTCCATGTTTGTGAGGTGAACCAGTATAAATTGTTGTGTGATTGGTTATTTATCTGTATCTCTTTCATTTCTATTGTTTGGAAATCAATATACAATCAATAAGAAACATTTCAGTCATTACATGCATTTCAAGGTGATATTAGATTGAAAGAAAAATATGTTTTTGATCAAGGGTGATTGAGTGATACGATCCAAGTTTTAAATTCCACAAATTGTTTTGAAGAAAAGTTTTTAAATGTAGTCTTAACCAATTCACCCCTTCTTGGTTATTTGAAGTGTTTTCATAGTATTTTCAGATGAAAGTGACAAAACAATGGCAAAAACTGTTCCATTTGAAGTTGAAGATTCGTTTTATCTGATCAATAAGTCAGGTGATGAAAAAGATAATTTCTTTTGTTGGGATACAACTAGAGGTTTCCTTTTAATCAACAAGGTCGTAAAAAAAAATGGTCCAAGTTTAGGAGTTATGACTTCGTCAAAAGCATATTCAAGATTTATGGCTCGATTGTTGGCTTACATAGCCGATAACAAGAAACAAGTGGCTACTGCGGCCATCAAAGTCAAAGAAGTGGCTACTGTGATCTTCGAAATCAAGAACAACATTAATATTGATGCCATTGAAGAAAAGAAGAAAAATATGGATATTGATGCCATCAAAGAAAAGAAGGAAAAGATGGATACTGATGCCATCAAAGAAAAGAAGGAAAAGATGATATTGATGTCATCAAAGAAAAGAAGAAAAAGATGGATACTGATGCCATGGAAAAAGAAAACAAAAGATTGATATTGATACCAACGAAGAAAAAAAAAGAAACAATGGATACTAATGCTATCAAAGAAAAAAAAGAAAAAGATGGATATTGATGTCATCGAAGAAAAGAAGGAAAAGATGGATATTGATGCCATCAAAGAAAAGAAGAAAATATTAGATGATAAAGAAAAATCAAAAGAAAATGTTTTCGAGCAACAAGGTGAGGAATTAAAATTAGATTGTATGTATGACAATTCACCTTTAGGCTTCGAGAAATTATTGTCCTCGAGATTAAAAAAGATGGAATCTCAATATTCGTTGGAAGAAATTAACCTGAGGTCTGAAGAAAGACGAAAGCCTACATATGTTAGTAAACTGCTAGATGTTAGGCCTCAATAAATCATAATTTCTTTGTTACATGAGTTCAAAGATTGTTTTGCATGAGATTATGAAGATATATCTGGACTAAGTTGAGAATTGGTGGAGCACAAATTTGTTAGACTCAGGGGGAGCAAAAGAGGACCCAATAAGCTGAGGATCTTAGACATAAAGGTTTAGGCTTTTTACATGCCAATTCAATTGAATGACATCTGTAATTTGTGTATTTCTAAGTTGATGCCTCCTGTAATCCATTGCATAAAAATCATTCATGGTTTTGCATTCATGCTTTCACAAAGTAAAAGTTTCATAAAAAGCTTTTCTGAAAGTCAAGGTTTTCATGAGTGCATAAAATATAAGTGTTCCTTGTTTCAAGTTTTGGGAAAAATGTTTTCTCATTGGTTTAATCGGTTACCAACAAGTGGTAATCTATTACTTGAAAACAGAGAACCTTAAATAATCAATTACGACTATATGGTAATTATAACACCTTGAAATTTTAATAACTAAAAATAGATGTGTTAGATGTATTTCTTGTGTTATTTGATTATTTGATTAGTTTAGATTATTTGAATTGTTGTGTAAATTATCCTTGTGCAATTGCTTGGTGTGGATGTTAAGTTATGTGGAGTTTGTTTGATCTCTGTTGAAATGTGTGATTGATAGTTTGACCCAAAACCTATTTCTGTAAAACAATGAGTTTAGACTCATTAACCGTTGGATTTCCTTAAAATTTTGACAGTAGGTTCAAAACCCAACTCTGCATGTTTTGACCGTTGCGATTTTCAAAATAATAGTTTTTGATGTCTCGCTAAGTGCGACCAGCGCGCTAAGCGCAATTCCAAATAGAGAGAGAATTGCGCTGAACAAGACGAGCTCGCTAAGCAGGCACTGCATCTTATAAATATGTCCAGCAGCATCGAAAACGCATTGTGAACCTCTCTCTTTCTCTCTAAAACCTTGCCCAAGCCTCCAATCCACCTCCTCCACCACCCACATGAAAATACAATGAACACACTTTAAATAACCAAGAAGGGGGTGAATTGGTTAAAACAGTCTTTTAAAACTTTTTTTTAAAACAAAAATAGAATTTTCTTTCAATCTAGATTCACCTTAGAATGCATGTAATGTCTGAAATGCTTCATGTTGATTGTATATCGATTTCCAAATACAAGCAATGAAAGAAATACAGATAAAGAACACAAGACACAACAATTTATATTGGTTCACCTCACAAACTTGGAGGCTACATTCAGTGTCTTCCAACCAACACTAGGTTAGAGTTTTCACTAAATCAAATTATTCTTTTACAAGCAATACAAGCGATAATCTTTATCAACCCTAGATAAAGATACTGAATTCTAAAACACTGATAGAATACAAATCACAAAGATTCTAAGAACCCTACTTAGATCTTTACCTCTTGAGAACCCTACTCAAGAAATCTTAAAGAACCAAAATGATTTACACCCCATAATTCTAAAACATAAATTCTAAAAGAAAGAGTTCAATAAATACACAACCTGAGATCCTTAACAAATGATGAATGAATGTATGTAGTTACCAATCAATTAGGTTGTATGAATGTCAATGCATAGACTAATCTTTCTTGAAATCTCTTTTTCTCACAAACACATCATTTTCAAAGTCAATAACTCTTTGATCCTTCCACAAGATGTGTCTCTCTAAGTAAAATCAGTTTCTTGAACTTTTCAATGCACTTAGAGCTTTTGGTAAGTCTCACTCTCAAAGTATATTTCGTTCTCAAAAAATGTTATGATATATCTAAGTGCAAACCCATAAAGCCTTTAAATAGAAAACTAATTTAACAACCTTTAATCGATTAATCTATTAAGGTAATCGATTATTTTAACATATGTAATTGATTAATTCAATCAGATAATCGATTAATATGTTCTTGAGCTTTTTTGGAAAACTTTCATAAACAACTTAATCGATTAATACGTGATGTAATCGATTAACACAGACAGTTGATTTTCGAAAACAAGTTGTAGCAATCGATTACATGATATTCATAATCGATTAAATCATATAGAAACAAACCTTTGTAATCGATTATGCTTTACATGTGATCGATTAAAGCAGATATTCATTATATGTAAAATGCACTTAGTAATCGATTACGATTTGCCTGTAATCGATTAAAGCAGATAGACATATTTTGAAATAACACTTGGTAAGCGATTACAGAAGATTGGTAATCGATTAAAGTGTTCATCATGACATTTCCAAAAAATTACACACATATGTAATCGATTACGTAAGACAGTTAATTGATTAACACAGTGCAAAATCTGATTTTTCAAAAAACATAAGCCATGTGATTTTCTTTGCAAATGCAAGCATTTAATCCTATATACTACATATGAATGCATGTAAATGAATTATGCAATGCAAGGATCACTAGGCAATGTACTTGAACAACTTAGACAAATTACAAATGCTATCAAAATAATTGGGCATGTAAAAAGCTAAAACTTCAAGCCAAATACTTCAACCTTGCTTTGATAAACTTGCAGCTCCTTCTTCCAACTCCCTCTGTATCTAACACCACAACCACCGGTGACTGCCACGAGCCATTGTTGCTTGTCGTTGGACCATCGCACTGAGAGGAACACTTTAATCGAAGCGGAATCTTCAAAACTCAACTTGAAGATTCGGTAGAGAACGGAGCCTCCAATGCTCCTTTCGTGGTTTCTTCAAGGTAACCATGATTTCCTTGTCTTCTCCTAGTTAATTTATAGTCAATCACCTACTGGGTCTTGGTAAAACTTTTTTTCTTGGGTGCACATTTTGTGTGGGATTTTAGTTTAATGTTTCTATTTAGTGGGCGTGGTTATTGGCAAGAACTTATTGAATCCATTGTTTGGGCTCATAATAAATTGAAGTCGTTTGATGTAGAGGAACTCTGTAACACCCCAAATTTTTGAACTACAGTCAATTGATGGTCTGTATTTCAAATTATTAGGGTAAAATATTAATTAAAGGCAGTACAAAAGGATTTAGGGGAAATGACGAAAATACCCTGAACATTTTTAGAAATGACGACCCTAAGGTGAGTGGTGCAATTACCAAAATGCCCTTTAGGTCAAAAATGACCAAAATGACTTTAGAAATTTGTGGGAACCTAGATATTGGATAAAATACTTTTAGATAACAAATTATCAGCAAGGTTGGTGGCAGAGAACCATAAACTGTAATTTCTAGGAATTTTGGAAGATATTCTGAAAAGAGCTCGATACAGACTATCTCAGACATCATAAAACTATAAAAAAAGGATGAACATCATCTATAGAATTTTCTCTTAATTATGGGAGGAATAGGTTTCCTAAATAAGATAGTTTCATAAATTAAATAATTAAAAGCAAATTGGACCAATAAGAAATTAGAATTTTACTATTACATGTAATAAAAGAAAAATTTAGTGATTTGGAGTTCTCAATACAAGCTTTGGCCATATGATACCATATTAAAGGAAAAAGCTTTGAGAAAAGTCAAAAATGAATACATGAATGATTTAGAAAGTTTGGGAATTTTCCATTGGTCCATGTGGAAAGTTAGCAATGATAACTTAGGAGAATATTTTGAAGCCAAAGCAAGTCATCCTACGTGAAAGGCAAGCAAAAGAAAATTTTCCTACAAACTAAGCCTCCAAC
>PYAF01005383.1:3477-30610 GCA_007407185.1 Glycine tomentella | reverse complement strand
GTTAGCGCCGTGGACTCGGCCAGTCCACGCTGTTAGCGTGGCATCTCACGCTGATAGCGTGAGATGTTCGAGACTGTTTTCTTCATCTTTTCTCAAGCCTTTGTGAAGCCTGTCTCTGAATACTCTTAAGCCTACTCATTACCCTTCATTAAGGGCTTAATCTAGGCTTAATTACATGCTTAAAACACCGGGCATTACAAAATTGCAGCTGGTAGTTGTTGTGCTTAAAGCCTATGGCTCAAGCAACAACTTCAAGACTATGGTGTTGAAATGACTTAAATTCCATTGTTGTGTGACAACACTATTGCCATCACCTCTCCAAGAATCCAATTATGCACTCCAGAACAAAACACATAGAGATTAGACACCATTTCCTTAGAGATTGGGTACAGAAGGTTAATTGCTCAATTGAATTCATTAATACAAATAATCAATTGGCTGACTTATTCACAAAACCCCTTGCTAGAGATAGATTCTTTCTCCTTAGAAACATGCTAGGCATCCTTGATGAATCCAACATTGATTAGCATGTAAATGATGTGTTTGATAACATGAAATATAACTCACAAGTACATTATGCATCACACTAAATAAAATTCATTTCCTGATAAATGTCATTATTCAAACTGCATAATTCTCTGTGATAATCAATTACCAAAGGCCAAAACTGGGCCTCACTCACTGAATTAATCGATTACATCCATGGATTAATCGATTATAGTGTAAAAAATCACTGCTGTAATCCATGGAGGTTGTAATTGATTAGTACCGTAGTTACTGTATCTCTGCACATATTTTAATGCAAAATTCAAAAGTCTTATCTTTTCAAATTCAAATTCATTGAAACTAGACTTCATTAGGCTCCATGGTGAATGGAGTGACTATGGTGATTGATGACACTGTGTGGAATGCAGTGGCTGGTATCACTTTTGAAGGAGTTTGAAGATTTGAAGAAGAAATTGGTGGATACTCAAAGATGGAAGCTTACAGAGGTATGCTATAGAACCCTAATGCTCAAATTGGAAAAAAAATTAGGTGTTGGCCACATGACAATTGAAGATAGACTTTTGTTGGATATAGGGGGAGCATCATGAAGATTAAAAAGGATTTGATTCAAGATTGGTTTTGAGCTTTCAACATGTTTGGATGCCTTGAAGTTGTTTGATTGTATTATGTGTAAGAGAAAGGCTAATCTAATGATCCATGCATTGCATTCACTCATTCATTCATAAACTTAAATGGTTTTCATAAAAAATAACAAAGCTTTTATATTTTGGTTAAGGTTTTAATCTGATTGAAATGTTTTTGGAAAATTGCTATTTTCACTGGTTTAATTGATTACCTTACTGATATAATCGATTATTTTTTTCTTCGTTCAATTTGGAAAATATTTTATGAACATTGTAATCGATTACCCATCGGAATAATCGATTATTTGGCCTTTGTTTACAACAAAAGTGCTTTGTTAATGATTTTAATCGATTATTTAAGTGTTGTAATCGATTACATAGTTAATCTTGGATTTTAAGTTTTGCTGGGATAATCGATTACCATTATCCGTAATCGATTACATAGGCTATTTGAGAAAAGCCATTTCCCTGTCTTAATCGATTACCACGACTTGTAATTGATTACACAGTTCATTTTGAAAATATAAGTCTTCTGCTTTAATCGATTACCAAATCTTGTAATCGATTACATAGTGCATTTTATTATCCAGAGACTTCTGTCTTTATCGATTACAGCTCGGGATAATTGATTATTTTGCTCATTGCTTAAACCCATAAACATTCTTGAACAGTTTAATCGATTAAATGGATATTTTAATCGATTACATAAGAATGTTAATCGATTATCAGGCATGTTTAATCAATTACATTTAGTTACAAATTTTGTTATAAATAGGTTTGAAGGCTTGGCTTGTTTTCTAACTTTGAGAGATTGTACCCATTCCTATTTCTGAGCTCACACAAGCCAGCCTTCTAAGCAACTTCTAAGTGATTTTCTCAGTGTTTTTTTACTTCTTGCTTCATTCAAAACATCAATGGGTCTTTGAATGATTCTTGAGCAGGATTCTTTTCAAGATTAAGGAAAAGCATGTTCTGATTTAATTTGCTATTCAACCTGATTTGGTAATTCATGTGCATAACATTCATTGGATCATCAAGTTGTCTCTCTCCTTAATCTTTGTGTGTAAATTTGATTTTGAATTCTTGTTGTATTTAGCTATTGTAAAGTGGGTTCTTCTTGCTTGGTTCTAGAGCAGGGTTCTCTAGTGTGAAGAACAGAGTAGTGTTCTCTTGTTCTTTGTCTCTTAGAATCTAATAGGGTTTTAGATTTCTATTCTTTAACTAAGGTTGATAAAGGGAGATGTTGTAAAAGCTTGTAAGAATAGAAATTTCTAATAGTGGAACTCTAATTTAGGGTGAATTAGAAGAAACTAGATGTAGCTTCAGTTGTGAAGTGAACCAGTATAAATTGCTTGTGTCTTTGATTCTATTTTTCTATCTCTCATCTTATTCATTGGTCTTTGATTCTTTGATTCATATTCATTATTCAACAAGTTCAGTTTTGATCTATTGATTTCTTGGGCTGTGACATTTGATTGAGTAAATTGATTTCTTGGTTTTGAAAGTGATAAAGATCCTGAACTCTGATTTGAATAAGTTTTTAAAATACCAAGGTTTTAACCAATTCACCCTCCCTCTTGGTTATTGTGGGTATTCCTATTATTTTCAATTGGCATCAAGAGCTGGTTCTTGAAAGTTATGCAAGATCACTATCTTTTCTTCAAAAAGAAAAATGAATACCTCACAAATAACCTTCAAAGAAGGTGCTTCTCTAAATAGACCTCCTATGTTTAAAGGGGAACACTTCAGTTTTTGGAAAAATAGAATGAAAATCTTTATTCAATCAAATGACCCGGGTACTTGGAATGCTATAGAAAAGGGTCCTTTTATTCCAAAGAAAACTGTTGTCAATGAAATGATTCCCAAAGAATGGGATGAGATGATAGATGCTGAACAAAAGGTTGTCCAATATGATTTTAAAGCTAAAAATATGATTACCTCTACACTTTCTTCTGATGAGTTTTTTAGAACAGTGAGATGCACAAGTGCAAAAGAAATGTGGGAGATGCTGGAAATAACTCATGAAGGAACTGAAGAAGTTAGAAGATCAATAAAGCATGCCTTCATCCATGAGTATGAGATATTCAAGATGAACACCACAGAAAGCATTTCTCAGCTACAAACAAGATTCACTCATATAGTCAATCATCTTTTGGGTCTTGGGAAGATCTTTGATACTGAAGAACTAAACATCAAGATCTTGAAGTGTCTCACAAGACCTTGGCAACCAAAGGTGACAGCAATCAAGAAATCAAAAGATCAATCAAAGATGTCCATGGCTGCACTATTTGGTAAGTTACTTGAATATAAGCTTGAAATTGTTAGTATATGGATGTCCTAGAGACAATCTTTTGATTGGATTAGGATGTACATGTAGTTTTCATATTGTCATGAATAAATTATAAGCGCTCTTTATCTTGTTTCATATTCTGTCTCGATATCATTATTAATATATGAGTAACTGGATAAAACCCTTGGAATAGAATAGGTATCTCTTGAGAAAGGGGATCAGTGATCTCGGGTAAGACTAGCACGACTTATTTACTTGTATGTAGATACAGGGTAAAGACCTCATTAGCTACAGACATGGAGATGTCTTAGCTAAAGTCATGGGTGGACCTATAAGGGTATAGCTCGCACTTCCCACAAAGAGACTCTATGAGGAAATCTCACAGATAGTATCATTAGAGTAGTCTCTTATTATTTGGGTGTGTCTTTCCTTAGACCAGAAGTTTTCACGTAGACTGTGTTCTAGAAGACATGTTTTGATTGTATACCTCGTTTTCCTGAAACATGGAAACATATAGGTATACCTTTGGTCATGTTCTGAAAGAACACGAGTCTAGGGTGACTAGATGAAGGAATTCATCAAATCTCTATGAGAGATTAGGTTATCTGTGAACCGGAGAAATCGGGATGACATTTACGGGACTCGAGAATCTATGCATCGTAAAAGAAATCATGAGATGATCTGCCTTTAGAGTCAGTAAAATTGGAGACTCCCTATTTCGTATTAAAGCTTACCCTAGATCGCAAAGGCAGATACATTTCCTTACCCTAGGTTTTATGGGAAGGTAACCGAGACGAAAGGAAATACTTACGGAAACCAAATAGATTTAATAGGATGATCTTGTCATTTACCTAACTAGTTCTGGGGCAACAAAGCATTGCTAGTGCTATGTGTTGTCATTAAATGGGTAGTGGTCTTGTTGGGCCCAAACTCGTTTATGTCACTAGCTATGTTGGGCCAAATGGGTCACACACTAACACTTTATTGTCATGAATTTATAGCATTAAAGGTTTTGGGCCTAATAATGATTGTTGGCCCAAGAAGGAGTTTGATACCTATCTTAAAGAGAGAAGGACGTATGAATGAAATTAATGGACTTGGATAGTCCAAGACATTATTAATTAATTTAAATAGTTAAATTAATTATCTAATATTTAAATTTGATAATTTAAATTTTGAATTTAAACATTTGAATTTAAATATTTTAAATATGAATTAACTATAGTAGTTAGTTTCATATCAAAAGGAGAAGATAAGAGCTAGATTTGAATTTGAATTCAACTAGCATCTTATCATGATCATGTCCTAGATTTTAGGAACAAGTTTGAGGGCTAATTAGGGGCTTACACACAGCTGGATATTTAATTATTATTTGGCAAAATAAATCCCAAGTAATTGACTTGGTCTTAGAAGGATATGATGGGAGGTTGTTGGCAATTTTTGAAATGCAACAACTCCAATTTATCTTCACTTGTGGGGTGCTTCATAATCAGATTTGTTGGTTAAAAAAAATCTGACCATAAACTATTCTATAAAATATACTCTTGTGATCATAGTTCTCTAATAGTTTTTTGAAAAAACCTATATACCTTTCTCCTTTCATGTGCCCCTTGTGTGTGTTTTGAACAGAAAATTCAGCCACCAATATCATCTATTAGTGAGTCTCTTAGATAAAAAAAAACACTTTGAAACCTAACCTTCTTCCTCTCCATTGGTGCGCCTAGCCTGCCTCTATTGGTGTTTGTTAGTTGCTTTCAAGAAGTGTTCTTGAGTCTTGACAAGAAGTGGTGTGGATCAACATTAGAGGGCTTGTATCTTCAAGCCTATCCTTGATCATCAAGTTTCGAATACAAACAAGGTAATATCTATGTCCTAAAGAATGGTTCTTGTGTGGTATGTGTGTTTCCGCTTGAAAAACTTTTGTTTTTCTTCTCACATGCCTTCGGCCTTCAAGGCCATATCTTTCAGAAATGTCTCAACTAACTTGTGCTGAAGATGCAGAAAAGAAAAATAAAAGTATTGCATTAAAGGTTGCATCATCAAAGTTTAGAAAAAGTGGAAGATTCAAGTGAAGAGGATGAAGAAGACAACATGAACTTGGTCGTCAAGAAGTTCAGCAAGTTCTTGAGGAAAAAGAAGAACAAAAGGTTCACAAAGAACAACAACAAGAAGAAGAAGAAGATTGACAACAATTTTACTTGCTTTGAATGTGGAAAACCTGGCCACATCAAATCCGAATGCTCAATCTACTTGAAAAGGCAACAAGGGGACAACAAGGTGAGGAAGGAAGGAAAATCCAAAAGAGCCTACATAGCTTAGGAAGATAATAAGTCAACAACATCAGATTCTTCAACTGAAAATGAAGAAGCAAACATGTGTCTCACCTCCACAATCAATGAAGAAGATGATGATCTATCAAGTGATGGAGATGACGTAAATTCTGAACTTGAACAATCTATTAATGCTTTCCAATAAATGCATAAAGAAGCCCAAAAGCTTGCAAAATCCAATAACAAGCTCAAAGGAAATCTTAGATGGCATGTTGCAAAAATTACTGAATTGCAAACTGAAATTTGCAACTTGAAAGAAGAAAATGAAAAACTTGTTTCAAGTTACAAAATGAATGGTTGTGTATGTGCTTCTTCTTCTACTAATGTTGACAAATATAACTTGCTGCAAAAAGATTTTAATGATTACAAAAGAAGTCAAGGAGAAAAATACATGTTACTCTTATCCAAGAATAGTGAATTAATTGATCTTTTGAGGAAGCTTTACAAAGGAAAATGCAACTTGGCTAAAATGTTGAGTGTGCAAAAGTATGCTGGAGATACTTCTGGTTTGGGGTACAAAAAAGGCTCAAAATCCTTTGGAAAAACTGTATTTGTGCCTCCAAAACAGAAAAATCAAAAGAAGTTCAAAAATTCAGAGATCAATCAAAATGCTTTCTTGAGAAAATCATGAAAATCTGTAACATGCAACTATTGTATGGAAAAAGGACATACATCTTACAAATGCTATGCTAGGAGGTTCTATGTGCCTAATGGAGATTGCATTTTGGTTCAAAAGAAAAAGAAAGCTGCTAACCCCTATGGACCCAATCTCAATTGGGTACCTTCCTTTATAAATTGATTTGATTTTTACATGTATGTCTAAGAGCTAGATCCTCATTATGGTACCTTGACAGTGGATGCTCTAGACATATGACGGGTGACATGTCTATGCTTACAAATCTAACTCTTAAAAATGGAGGATATGTCACTTATGGGGACAATAACAAAGGAAAGATCATTGGAGAAGGCAACATAGGAGATAGCTTCAAAACCAAAATAAAAAATGTTCTTTATGTTGAAGGATGAAGCATAATCTCTTAAGCATAAGCCAACTTTGTGATAAAGGATCCAAAGTATCATTCAATGAGAATTGCTGCATGATTTGTGATAGGCAAAGTGGTGAAGTGATTCACATAGGTAAAAGGAAAGGTAACATTTATTTACTTTCAATTGATCATGCATTCTTTCACAACACTTCATTTCTATTAAGCAAGGTTGATGAATCTTGGTTGTGGCATAGAAGGGCAAGTCACATTAACATGCATCATATGAACAAGCTAATTAAAAAAGATTTAGTAATTGGTTTGCCCAAACTCAAGTTTGAAAAGGACAAACTTTGTGATGCTTGTCAAAAGGGGAAACAAACCAAAAATTCTTTTCAAAGTAAAAACATTGTTTCCACCTCTAGACCCCTTGAATTACTTCACATTGACTTGTTTGGTCCCTCTAGAACTATGAGTTTAGGAGGAAATTATTATGGGCTTGTCATTGTAGATGATTACTCTAGATTTACTTGGACTTTGTTTTTGAAATCCAAAAGTGATGCTTTTCATGCTTTTAGAAAAATGGCCAAGCTTGCACAAAATGAAAAAAGTAGCAAAATTATCTCAATAAGAAGTGATCATGGTGGAGAATTCCAAAATGAACATTTTAAAAAATTCTGTGAAGAAAATGGAATTAACCACAATTTTCAGCTCCAAGAACACCTCAACAAAATGGTGTTGTGGAAAGGAAAAACAGATCTCTTGAAGGAGGAGCTAGAACTCTTCTTAATGAGACAAATTTGCCAAAATATTTTTGGGCTGATGCTGTAAGTACAGTTTGCTACACTTTGAATAGATTACTTATAGGGCCTATTTTAAAGAAAACTCCTTATGAGCTATACAAAGGTAGAACGAAAGAATAACTTGGAAAATTTGTTGCTAAAGCTGATGAAGCAATTTTCCTTGGATATTCTTTACATAGTAAAGCATATAGAGTTTTCAACAAAAGAACAATGTACATGGAAGAATCTGTACATGTGATTGTGATGAGTCTAATCCCTCTAAAGAGGAAAAGAAGTGCGATGTAGATGCAGGTCCTATGGAAGAATTTATTCAGCTTAATGATTTCATAAATAAAGAGAAAGAAGAACCAAGTGCTGAAATAAAACCATCAACACTTGTTCAAGAGCCTAAAAATTGGAGAACAACAAGAGATCTCTCACTTGAAAATATCATAGGTGAAGTTTCAAAGGGAGTACCTACTAGATCTTCATTAAGAAACCTATGTTGTAATATGGCTTTTGTTTCTCAAATTGAACCTAAGAATATTGATCAAGCCTTAGTTGATGAACATTGGATGCATGCCATGCATGATGAATTAAATCAATTCAAGAGAAATGAAGTTTTGGAACTTGTTCCTAGTATCCTCTCTCAAACCTAATGGTACAAAATGGGTTTTCAGAAATAAACTTGATGAAAGTGGAATCATAGTCAGAAATAAAGCTAGATTGGTTGAAAAAGGTTACAACCAAGAAGGCATTGACTATGAGGAAAATTATGCCCCAGTTGCAAGATAGATTTTAAACTTTTTCAAATGGATGTCATAAGTGCCTTTTTAAATGGATACATTGAGGACAATATATATGTTGAACAACCTCCCGGTTTCACTGATTTTAAACATCCAAACTATGTTTTTAAATTTAAAAAGGCCCTTTATGGTTTAAAGCATGCTCCTAGATCTTGGTATGAAAGACTAAGCAAGTTTCTGCTTGAACAATCTTTCACAAGAGGTCATGTTGACAAAACCTTGTTCATCAAAAGGCATAAGAGTGATATCTTATTGGTTCAAGTATATGTTGATGATATAATTTTTGGTTCAACTAACCATTTGCTGTGCAAGGAATTTTCTAAAGCTATGCAGAAAGAATTTGAAATGTCAATGATGGGAGAATTAACATTCTTTCTTGGACTTCAAGTGAAGCAAATGAAGAATGAAACATTTCTCAATCAATCCAAATATTGCCTTGAAGTAATTAAAAAGTTTGAAATGGAGAAAAGCAAAGATGCTGGAACTCCTATGGCAACCTCAACCTATCTTGATTCAGATGAAAGTAGAAAGAGGGTTGATGAGTCAAAATTTAAAGAAATGATTGGATCTTTACTGTATTTGACAGCTAGTAGACCAGATATAATGCTTAGTGTTTGCTTATGTGCAAGATATCAAGCAAATCCCAAAGAGTCACACCTTACAGCAGTTAAAAGGATCCTCAAATATCTCAAGGAAACACCAAAAGTTGGTATTTGGTATCCCAAAGGTGCTTCAATTAATATTACTAGTTATTTTCATTCTGACTTTGCAGGATGTAAGTTAGATAGAAAAAGCACAAGTGGCACTTGTCATCTTCTTGGAAGTTCATTGATCTCATGGCATTGCAAGAAACAATCTTGTGTTGCTTTGTTAACTGCTGAAGCTGAATATATCTCAGCTGGAAGTTGCTGTACACAAAGTCTATGGTTGAAGAAACAATTACAAGATTTTGGAGTTGAATTGAAAGAAATACCTTTTCTATGTGACAACACAAGTGCCATCAACATTTCAAAGAATCCAATAATGCACTCAAGGACCAAACACATTGAGATAAGGCATCATTTTCTAAGAGATCATGTTCAAAAAAGTAATATCAAAATTAATTTCATTGACACTAATAATCAATTGGCTGATATTTTTACTAAACCATTGGCTAAAGATAGATTCTATGCTCTTAGAAACATGCTAGGTATCTTGGATGAATCCAATCTTTGCTAGCTTGTTTAGTATATGCCTTTTCATATGCAATTGTTTATCCTTTGTATCCATCATCAAAAAGCTACTCATTTCGAGTTTTTTATGCATAATCCTGATAAATCTACAAAATTCTCTGTAATAATCGATTAAGCATCAGATTAATCAATTAAATTCACTTAAATCATTATTTAGTATGAAAATTGAGCTTAGAGTTTGTTATGCATAAGCCTAATAAATTTGCAAGATTCTCTGTAATAATCGATTAAGCATCGGATTAATCAATTAAATTCACTTAAATCATCATTTAGTATGAAAATTGAGCTTATGTAATCGATTACACTACCAAAATAATCGATTATTCCTCCTTTCTGAAAATTGGTCTCTTATGTGAAAATTGAGTACTCATCGGATTAATCGATTACAGTGACAAAAATCTGTTTTGCAATGTAAAAAACTCACCAGAATAATAGATTACACTGAATAGTAATCGATTAAAATACTGAGAATCAATATTTTCAAAATTCACAACCTAATGGAATAATCGATTAGATGTCGGATTAATCGATTACACAAGCTTCTATATGTTTATGAAATTCAAACTTCTCTGTGATAATCGATTAAAGCATAAAATAATCGATTACACATTGTCTTCTACCTCTGAATGCTTGTAAAATAATCTATTACATTATGAATTAATCGATTACTGTATGTGCTATTAGTGTTTCTGCTTGTGAAATAATCGATTAAACAAGTGAAATAATCAATTATTTATGGAGTTACTGCAAAATCTGACAGATTTTCTTGGAAGTTGTAACTGCCCAACTCCCACCTAATTCAAATATAAATCCTCTGCAGTGAGTTAATTCGTTCTAACAGCTCCTTAATTCAAAATTCAAATTCTTGGAGCCTAAAAATCTTTATAAATAGAACCTTTAGTCTAATGCAAAATCACACCTAATCTCTGCCTTCTCTTGCTAAACCTCTATGTTTTGTTTTACTCTGTGTGCTTAGAATCTTTGTCTAGGATGTCTACCTCTAAGAGAACCAAAATCTCTAAGAGAAAGGCTGGTGAAATTTTTAAACCCCTTCCTACCAATAGGTTAGATCTTTGGTTGACCACAGAAAAATACCGTAGGACCTATCTCCAATTTAACGCCACAAAACTAATATGTTCCCCTAAGTATTTAGAGCTTGTCTGGTTGATTAGGGAAGGCTTCCAATTCCTTGCCTTCTTAGAAACCCAGGGCTTAAGAATGTTTGTGGAGTTAAAGGGTACTTTTTACCCTGAATTGGTCAAGGTGTTTTACGCCTGTGATCCATGGATGGGATACTGAGGTCCCAAGTAAATGGAGTGCCCATGGAAATCACCCATGAGGTGTGGGAGGCAGTAGCTGATATCTCCTTTGAAGGAGAAAGAAAATTTGATGAAAATCCTAAGGGTTATAATAGGGTAGATACCCATAGAGAGATGCTTAGTGATCCCTAAATGAGATTGAAAACTAGGCTAGGTACTAGGCCCTGACCCATGAGGATAGGCTTCTGCACTATATAATTACATATATCCTCACACCTAGAGCACAAACCATGCCCAAGCAACAGATGAAGACCTACAACTAGTGTATGGTTTGAAGAATTCAATTCAGATGAATTGGATTCTCATTCTTGAGGAGATCATGTTGAAATCCAAAAGGCTAGTAAACTACCCATTCCCTTATGTTGAGCTTGTGTCTAGATTTATAGACTACTTCCAAATATATGTCTCAAATGAAGTAGTGGACCACACAAACTCAAGCAACAGTCTCATCAAAGACAAGCATCTCAACAATCTACGAATGATCAAGACACCACAAGGATGGCAGATGGCTGGCCGACAATCTGTGCTTGAACCTCCTGTTGCTGTTGGTGTTGGAGTAGATGCTGAAGAAGATGAAGAAATGGATCCTGCTCAACCCCTCTACACTCAATTCGAGTCACTCATGCTTCAGAAAATGGATGGCCTAATCTCTATGCATCATGATTTTAGGGCTAAAACTAATTCAGCATTAGAAGACATTAAGGCTAGGCTAGACAATATTGAAGCTACTGTTATGTTTGAAGGGTCTGTGACATTTTAGCCTTTGTAGTTTTTATGTTTCTTCTATTTTTATGCTTTCATGTTTTAATTTTATTTTCAAGACTTGTAATGGTTCCCTCACTTATTAATATATCCATTTATGTTTCTCCTGTTCAATATCCACTATGTTTTACATGTTTTTGACTTTGATAAGCAAAATAGGGGGAGAAATGATTGATTTGGTTCATGCTCTGCAGTACACTCTGTTCTACTCTATTTTTCTGCACAATTTTTGCCCAAATCTTACTTTGAATGGATTGTCAAATTAAGGGGGAGCTAAGTGATAAAAATTAACCAATTAAGTAAGATATAAATGTAAATGAATGCTGGATTAATCAACATATGCTTTAACACATGTTCTTGGCAAAGAGATTGAATTGTTTTCAGGTTTACAAAGCTCAAGTTTTCCTAACTTTGGTTCCCTCAATTAACTTCAAGTCCAACATATAATCAATCAAGAATTTGGCATGTTCAAAGCCAAAAAGGGGGAGATTGTTGGATATAGGGGGGGCATCATGAAGAGTGGAAGACTTTGATTCAAGATTGGTTTTGAGCTTTCAACATGCTTGGATGCCTTGAAGTTGTTTAATTGTATTATGTGTAAGAGAAAGGCTAATCTGATGATCCATGCATTGCATTCACTCATTCATTCATAAACTTAAATGGTTTTCATAAAAAATAACAAAGCTTTTATTTTTTGGATAAGGTTTTAATCTGATTGAAAGGTTTTTGGAAAAATGTTATTTTCCCTTGTTTAATCGATTACCTTACTAATATAATTGATTATTTTGTTCTTCATTCAATTTGGAAAATCTTTTATGAACATTGTAATCGATTACCCATCAGAATAATTGATTATTTGGTCTTTGTTTCCAACAAAACTGCTTTGTTATTGATTTTAATCGATTATTTAAGTGTTGTAATTGATTACATAGTTAATCTTGGATTTTAAGTTTTGCTGGGATAATCGATTACCATTATCCGTAATCGATTACATAGACTATTTGAGAAAAGCCATTTCCCTGTCTTAATGATTACCACAGCTTGTAATTGATTCCACAGTTCATTTTGAAAATATAAGTCTTCTGCTTTAATCGATTACCAAATCTTGTAATCGATTACCAAATCTTGTAATCGATTATATAGTGCATTTTGTTATCCTGAGACTTCTGTATAAATCGATTATTGCTCGGGATAATCGATTATTTTGCTCATTGTTTAAACCCAGAAACATTCTTGAACAGCTTAATCGATTACATGGGTATTTTAATCGATTACATAAGAATTTTAATCGATTATCAGGCGCATTTAATCGATTATAGTTAGTTACAAATTCTGTTATAAATAGGTTTGAAGGCTTGGCTTGTTTTCTAACTTTGAGAGATTGTACCCATTCGTATTTTTGAGCTCACACAAACCTTCTAAGAAATTCCTAAGTGATTTTCTTAGTGTTTTTTACTTCTTGCTTCATTCAAAACATCAATGGGTCTTTGAATGATTCTTGAGCAAGATTCTTTTCAAGATTAAGGAAAAGCATGTTCTGATTTAGTTTGCTACTCAACCTGATTTGGTAATTCATTTGCATAACATTCATTGGATCATCAGGTTGTCTCTCTCCTTAATCTTTGTGTGTAAATTTGATTCTGAATTCTTGTTGTATTTAGCTATTGTAAAGTGGGTTCTTCTTGCTTGGTTCTAGAGAAGGGTTCTCTAGTGTGAAGAACATACTTGTGTTCTCTGATTCTTTGTCTCTTAGAATCTAATAGGGTTTTAGATTTCTATTCTTCGTCTAGGGTTGATAAAGGGAGATATTGTAAAAGCTTGTAAGAATAGAAATTTCTAATAGTGAAACTCTAATTCAGGGTGAATTAGAAGAAACTGGATGTAGCTTCAGTAGTGAAGTGAACCAATATAAAATTGCTTGTGTCTTTGATTCTATTTCTCTATCTCTCATCTTATTCATTGGTCTTTGATTCTTTGATTCATATTCATTGTTCAACAAGTTCAGTTTTGATCTATTGATTTCTTGGGCTGTGACATTTGATTGAGTAAATTGATTTCTTGGTTTTGAAAGTGATAAAGATCCTGAACTCTGATTTGAATAAGTTTTTAAAATACCAAGGTTTTAACCAATTCACGCCCCCTCTTGGTTATTGTGGGTATTACTATTATTTTCAACTTCTTCACTACATCATCACTTACATTCTGACACCTAGATCAACCAACCATGCTCAGATGACTGATAATGATCTCCAGTTGGTGTATGGAATGAAGACAAGGACTGAATGAAATTGTGGACAACACCACCACCATAACCAACCTCTTCTCCAAGAAGCATCTTACCAAGCTAGTGATGATGAATGCCCCTAATAGGTGGACCATGGTTGGAGCTCAAGCTTCTACAGGAGTTGCTAATGAGGGCCAAGAAGCTGATGAGGAAGAAGATGCTGAAGTTGCACCTGCTGAGCAGCAGTGGAGTCCTTTCAAATCTCTTATGATTCAAAAGATGGATGTTATGCTTTCCTTGCATCATGAACATGCAGTTGATGTTCATTCTTCCCTAGAAGACAAAACCACTAGACTAGGCAACATTGAGACTATGATGAGTCTCAAGGACTTTGATGAATAGACTAGCTTAGTGGTTGTCTTTTTCAATTTCTGGTTATGTTGTCTTTGATTTCTCCTATTCTATTATGCTATTTGATAAATTGCTTTGATGTATGCTCCTCTATCATTAAATAAATGAAACTGTGTTTTTTTTTTGTTTATCTTAATCTGTTATCTAATGCTATATTTTGCCTTTGATAAGCCAAAACGGGGAGTAATATAAAGTCAGAGGGAGAAAAATATATGTTTTGATTAAATTGGAATGTAAACATTGAACATTAAGAAAAATAAAAATTGAAACATTGTCAATCTTAAAAAGTTTTATGCAAAGGATACTTGACACTTGATCTTGGCTAGCAAGCTGAGTTTCTTTCAGGTACCAAAGAAAAACTCCTGGAAACACATCTCCTAAAGAACATCCAAGCATAAAAAATGTTCAATTGAAGTTTGGGATGATCACAGCCAAAAAGGGGAGATTGTTAGACTCAGGGGCAAAAGAGGATCCAAGAAGTTGAGGATCTTAGATAAAAAGGTTTAGGCTTTTTACATACCAATTCAATTGAATGACATTTGTAGCTTACTTCTAGTTTTCTATTTTCTAGCTACTTTTCACTATTTCTTTTGCTTTCTAATAACACTTGATGCAATTTTTCTCTTTGTTTTTGTTTTTCTTTTTGCTTCTAACACTTGCTCCAGATCAAGCACTAAATTGAAATCAAAACAACGTATTACACAGCACAACAACAATACTAACACAAATTGGCAAGAATCAAAGCTAGAAATTAGGGAAACTATGAAGAACACATGAAGAACATGAATTCACAAGGACACTTGCAGAAAACCTAGGGTTTTTGTAACATAACACTTAACAAAACTACAACACTAAGAATCATAAGAAAACATCAAGAAACAAGGAATTACTAAGGATTTTTGTTTTTGACTCTAATGCAAAATTTTACCTTTAAAGAATCCCAAAACTGAAATTGAAGAAGAATTCCACAAGGTTTAAGCTCTAGATACCAAATGATGGACTCCTGAACTGAATCAAGTCCTGCTTGCCCCAATCTTCCTTGCAATGGAATCAATTCTTCAATGGAAAGAAAAACAGAGTATGAAGTGCTCTGTTTTTGGACAGCTTTTAGGTTTTTGTGATTTGAGAAATGGAACAATGGAAGAAGATTAGAAGTGGATTTGGATTGACACCATAGAATATGAATTCAAATAAGTCTTACAAGAATCACCACAATAGCTCAGAAGCTATTGATAAGAAACAAGAAGTTCTTCACTAAGAACAAGGGAGAATAACTCTCAACCTCTCACACACAAAGTGCATTCTAATTTCATTCAACAAAAAGTTCTTACAATCTGTTGAAATGTAGCTTATATAGGCCACGAAACTATAAGCTAATGAAATGTAAATGCGTCCTAAATGAAATACAAATGTAGCTTCCAAGGGAAGCCATCAAGCAGCTACTTAAAAACTGAAAAATAGCACTTCTGCAGCAGAAACGGTAATCATCTATTATTTCGAATGGTAATCGATTATTTTGAAGCAAATAATCGATTCCATTGCTCATATCAGTCTGGAAACTGACTCATGAACAAAATAATTAATCATCTCACTAAATAATCGATTATTATAGGAGCTCCCAAACCAGGTAATTGATTACAATCCAGAATAATCGATTTTCACAGGAACTCACACTTCCATGTAATCGATTACAAGACGGAATAATCGATTACATCAGAGCTGTTGACAAATCTAACATTTATACAAAGTATTTAATCGATTATAACAGATAAATTCAACATTTTGTAGCCTTCTCCATGGTTCTCCAAGAGATTGAGGTTGGATTGTATATGATCTTGGAGTGTTTGAGCACTAGCCCTTGTCATTGGCCCTTTAATCACCAAAGGAAGTTCTTCCATGTGTAATTCCAAGTCTTCCTTCACTTGCCTTGGTTTTAGGATTGTATCATCCCCTCCTTCTTGAAAACAACTTGTCCTCCAGTTTATTTCTCCATTTGGACCTGCATCATTGATGAGTCACTATTTATCACTATTTACTCATCTTTCTGTACTCATTTTAATCCCTAGTTGTGTTTAAATGTTTATATTTTGCACTGTTTCTCAATTAGGACTTAATTGGACCGATAATTCAGATTTTAATTAATAATTCTAATTTGATTTTAATTAATAATTCAGATTTTAAGTTTAATTATTCTAATTTGATTTTTCAGGGCAGATTAATAATTAATTGGGCTTGGAATTAATTCATGGACTTGAAGATTGGGATGTGGCATCAGCATTTTATTTTCGTTTTATTTTAATTTTTGTTTTTGGGCCAAAACTGTTAAAAAAGCCCATTTTTCGTTTGTGAGACAGTCTCTATTTAATTGGGAACTGTGCCCATGCAGAGGAGGCTCAGCTATTTTCGTTTTAGGGTTTCTCTGCTTCTTCTCTTTGGTTTTTCGTTTATGCCGAGTACTCTGTGACTGAATTTCGTTTCTGTTTGGATTTTTAATTTGGGAATACAATTTTGTTTCTGCTAGTGTTTGTTTTCGTTTTCTGCTTCTATTTCGTTTCTGTTCTTAATTTTGTTTAATGTTTAGTTTCAATTCAATTTACGTTTCTGTTGTTATTTTCGAATTAATGGAAGGCTAAACCTAGGGTTGGACCCTAGGACAGATTGCATTGCAGACCTTTAATGGAGGTTCCTGTTCTTCTAATTCGTTTTCTGCTTGTTCTTCCTTGTTAGGGTTTCTGTCTGTATTTTTCGAATTGGATTCATGCTTAATGATTCTGGTATTGATGGATGCAGTAATCTCAGTTTGCTTAATTATGAGAATTTGCCTTAATGAGGTTCACGTTTGCTTAATTCGTGTAATGACGTTTTAGGTTAATCTTCGCTTAGTCGATTAACCTGGACTGATGAGAATTAAGTAGGACAGATTATCTTTCGTGAACCAAGGAAATAAGAGGCGCAATTTGTTCTAAGGGTCTGACTTATTTTTAATTACTGCAATTAGTTGTTAATTCCTGTTTTGAATTAGAATTCCTGCATTCTGTCAAAAACTCCCCCCTTGCACGTTTAATCCCTTGAACATAGACAATTGGTCCTTGAGAGACGACCTATGAGTCACTTCCTAGTACTACACTTAATCTATATTAATTTGGTTGTGTACGACCGCGATCAATCATACAAGGAAAGATCACCAACATTAAAAGTATTACTAACACCGTATTCATTAGGCAATTCAAGTTTATAAGCATTGTTGTTAATCTTTTCCAAAATCTTAAAAGGCCCATCTCGTCTTTGATGAAGCTTGGATTTCCTTTCATGAGGAAATCTATCTTTTCTCAAATGAAGCCACACCAAATCTCCTTCCTTGAATATTATTTGCTTTTTGTGATTATTGGCTTGCTTGGCATAATTTTCCATTTTCCTCTCCACATTTGCTTTCACTTGTTCATGTATCTTCCTAACATAAGAAGCTTTAGACAAAGCATCACGGTTAATCATAGAAGATGTGTTAGATAATGGCAACAAATCAAGAGGAGTTAAAGGATTAAAGCCATAAACAACTTCAAAAGGAGACATAGAAGTAGTACTATTAACTACTCTATTATAAGCAAATTCTATGTGAGGTAAACATTCCTCCTGAGATTTTAAATTGCTTTTGATGTAGCATCTAAGAAGTTGACCCAAGGTCCTATTTACCACTTCGGTTTGACCATCTGTTTGTGGGTGACAAGTTGATGAAAATAAAAGTTTAGTACCAAGCTTACCCCAAAATGTTTTCCAAAAATGACCAAGGAATTTGGTGTCTCTATCACTCACAATACTTCTTGGTAATCCATGTAGTCTCACTACCTCTTTGAAGAAAAGATTAGGCACCTCACAAGCATCATCACTTTTATGGCAAGGTATGAAGTGTGCCATCTTTGAGAATCTATCAACCACATCAAAAATATAATCCTTTCCTCACTTGGATCTCGGAAGACCAAGGACAAAGTCCATAGAGATATCAATCCAAGGAGAGTTAGGAATGGGTAAAGGTGTCTACAAACCATGAGGCATGAATTTAGATTTAGCTTTATGACAAACAATGCATTGAGAAATAAATCTATGCACATCATGCTTCATTTTTGGCCAAAGTTTTATCCACCACAAAATGACCCATTAAATTATTTTCATGAGCTTCTCTTATGAAAAGTTCTCTCAAAGAACTTTTAGGAATACATAGTTTCTTTTCTTTGAACAAGAAACCATCATGTCTAAAATATCCTTGATGAGCCCCTATCTCACACAAAGCAAAGATACTAGAGAAGTCATTATCACTTACATACAACTCCTTTATGTGATTAAAACCAAGCAATTTAGTCTCAAGCATAGAAATCAAGCAATGCCTTCTTGAAAGGGCATCTGCCACTACATTCAACTTTCCTTGCTTGTGTTTAATGACATAAGGAAATTGTTCAATGAACTCTTCCCACTTAGCATGTCTCTTGTTATGTTTACCTTAGCTTTTCAAATATTTAAGAGATTCATGATCACTATGTATCACAAATTCCTTAGGTAAAAGATAATGTTGCCAAGTTTGCAAAACTCTAACAAGTGCATATAACTCTTTGTCGTAAGTGGAATAGTTCAAACATGCACCCTCTAATTTCTCATTAAAATAAGCAATAAGATGTTTATCTTGAATTAAAACCCCCCAATATTTATATTAGATGCATCACATTCTAATTCAAAGGAAGCATTAAAATTAGGCAATGCAAGAATAGGTGCATTAGACAACTTATCCTTCAATGTTTGGAAAACAATCTCATGCTCTTGCTCCCAAGAAAAGTTCATGGTCTTTTTCATTAAATCATTCAAAGGAGAAGCAATAGTACTAAAGTCTTTCACAAATCTCCTATAGAAACTAGCTAAACCATGGAAACTTCTCACATCTTTCACACTCTTTGGAGTTGGCCACTCCATGATAGCTTTCACTTTCTCTTGATCCACTTGGACTCCTTAAGCACCCACTACAAAACCTAGAAACACAACTTGTGAAGTGCAAAAAGAACATTTATCAATTGTTGCATACAAGGTTTCCTTTCTTAGCACCTCTAAAACATCCTTGACATGCATCAAATGATCATCCAAATTAGCACAATAAACAAGAATATCATCAAAATATACTACCACAAATTTACCTATGAAATGTCTAAGAACATGATTCATAAGTCTCATGAAAGTACTTGGTGCATTAGTTAAACCAAAAGGCATAACTAACCATTCATAAAGTCCAAATTTTGTTTTGAAAGTCATTTTCCATTCATCCCCTTCCCTCATCCTTATTTGATAATATCCACTCTTAAGATCAATTTTAGAGAAAATAGTAGCACCATGTAACTCATCTAAAAGATCATTAAGTCTAGGGATAGGATGTCTATACCTTATGGTCATGTTGTTGATTGCCTTACAATCCGTACACATCCTCCAAGTCCCCTCTTTCTTAGGCACAAGAATGATTGGCATAGCACAAAGGGCTCATGCTCTCACGAATCCATCACTTCTCAAGTAACTTCTCCACTTGGCTTTGACTTTCTTTTGTTTCCATTGGTGAATTCTTGTAGGCTGGCCTATTAGGAAGTGAAAAACCCGGAATCAAATCAATTTGATGCTCTATACCTATTAGAGGAGGTCAGCCATTTGGAATTTCCTTTGGAAAAACATCTTGGTACTCTTCCAAAAGAGATTGCATAGCTTTAGGCAAACTTTCACCTTGCCTTTCAACATGTAAACAAAGAGTTAGGAAGCATATAATAAAGAGGTTGTTGAGCCAATAACACACTCTTCAGTTGCTTTTCACTCAAAAAGAAGCTCTTTTTTATCTCATGAATTTTTTGTTACTATTTTCTTTTTCCTTTCCTTTTTTTACAACACTCTTTTTTTTTCTTTTCAAGTTCAGTTATTTTTTTCAACTCTTTTATTCTCTTTTCTTTCATCTTAATTTGATCTTCACACACTTGTCTAGGAGTCAATGGTCTCAAAATAATTTTCTGGCCTTTATGCTTGATATGCGCCTAGCATATAAGGTTTTACCAAGCTTTTTAGAGCAAGAATTGAGCATCCAGCATAGATAATTGCCTTTTTGTGTTGTGAATTGAGCTAAATGTGTAAATTGCCAGGAAAGCAGCCACAAGTGCCAAGACCTTGCAAAAATCAGAAGAAAAGAGCCAAGTCTGAAGAAAGCTATGGCACCATCAGCGCCAGAAGCACCGGAAGCACTGGAAGCTGGCGCCTGGAGTGCCATTGCCGTGCCAAAAGCGCCACCAGTTCTTAAAGTTGGCTCCTAGGGCACCGGATTCGCGCCAGGAGCGCCAGGTTCTCTGGACTTCAGCACCAAGGGCGCCATTTCCCGCGCCTGGAGCGCCAGACTCTCTATCAGCCAGCGCCAAGAGCGCCAATTCCGCGCCGTCAGTGCCGCAGGTTCTGGAACCTGGTGCCAAGAGCTCCAAGCTCGCGCCAAGGGCGCTATAGGTCGACAACAGCAGCATTTTAAGGGTAAAACAGAGACTTCACAAGCTGGGCTATAAATACCTTAACCCTCAGCATTCAATGCACAATTTTGGAGGGAGAAAAACACAAAAATAGGGTTTTAGAAGCTTGGGTGCCTTAGTTAGGGGTTTTAGGGAGTTGAAGGTCAAGTGGGGTTGCTTCTCCATCTTCTTCTTCCTTGCTTCAGCTAGGTATGCCATTTCCTTTTGTAACACAACCACCCATTATGAGGTTTGGCTAGTTCTTCATTGTAGTTAAGGCTAAGCATTGAATGTAACCTCTTTTGGGATTGTATTGGATGCTATCTTTTATCAATGCCAAGTTATTTCATTTTATCTTGTTGAATGCATGTTTCTATCTCTCTCTGGAATTGATCACTCTAGTTAGATATTGAGAACTGGGGTTTGTAATAGGAATATTGGGGCTCTATGCTTGGACTTAGGTAAAGTGACAAGCTTTACATTAAGTAGGGATAGGAGTGTATGCTTGCAACCATTTAATGCATCATTTAATGCTTGACCTAGCCAATATCACTAAGGGATTAGGGTATTAGAGTGGGTTAAAGGGTTAAGAATACTACGGGAGTAGGACTTAGCTATTATTATTGAAGATGCATGTTGGGTAACTTAGGCTTGATGAAGGTGGTAGTCAATACATGAAC
The DNA here is from genome assembly GCA_007407185.1 of Glycine tomentella. Taxonomy (NCBI): domain Eukaryota; kingdom Viridiplantae; phylum Streptophyta; class Magnoliopsida; order Fabales; family Fabaceae; genus Glycine; species Glycine tomentella. The sequence continues at coordinate 9,158 of PYAF01005383.1, read as the reverse complement.
AAGGGTAGGAAGCATTTGGTGTGGATTGCCCTAGCTACTTAAACACATATCTTATCATCAACCTCCATAGTTTATCTATACGCTTATGTTTATATTTAGTTCTTAGTTTAGCTTATTCCTCACACACACACAAAAACAACCTTATTCATTCTTTATTTGTTATCCAACTTATCGATTTAATTTATGATTTAATTGGTCAAACAATCCTCGTGGGACGATAACTCTCTCTCTCTTATCACTTTATTACTTGAGCGACCGGTGCGCTTGCCGTGTACGCAACAATGCTCAAACTCAAAAGTATTTTCCTTGCCATCATGTACAACCTTTCCTATCATATTTCCATGGTCTACTAAGAAGGATATGACTAGCCTCCATAGGAACAATATCACAAAGAACATTATAGAAAAAGGAATGAGCACTTGAGAATTTACCACCACTTCTCCACTTTCACTAAGCCATTATAGCTTGTATGGCTTTGGTTGTTTTGTGGTTGGCAAATGTAATTTCTCCGCAATTCTTGTGCTAGCTACATTAGTACAACTCCCACCATCAATGATGAGTGAACATACTTTGTCTTTAACCAAGCATCTTGTGTGGAAAATATTTTCTCTTTGATTCTCCTCTTTATCTTCGCACAAATTACTCAACATTCTTCTAACCATTAAAAGATCTCCCTCTTCAGCCTCCACAAGTGTAAGTGCCTTTTCTTTCTCACTTGAAGAACTAGATGCATAACTTGAGGATTCACTTGTGATCTTCCCATCCTCTAGCAAAGTCATAGTTCTCTTATTAGGACATTGAGAAGCAATATGTCCTCTTCCTAGACACTTGAAGCATTTGACGCTTCCCGTTTTTGTTGGAGTTACTTGTTCAATCTTTTTAGTTGGTTTTTCTACCTTCTCTTCCCTTCTTTTAACTTGAGAACTCTCCCCTTTTGGCTTATCTCTCCAACTAGAAGTTGCAGCCCCACTAGACTTGGAATAGGGAATTTTCCTCCTTTTCATTTGTTGTTCTACCCTTTGAGCTTTATGCACTAGGTCCTCTATTGTGTCATAAGAATATAGCTCCACCACATCTTTTTCTCTATTCAAACCATGAATAAACCTAGCCATAGTTGCTTCTTTATGTTCCACAATTCCAGCTCTCATCATCATCAACTCCATTTCCATGTAATACTCATCAACACTCTTAGAACTTTGGAAATGTCTTTGAAGAAGATTGTGAACATCTCTTGAATAATAAGCTGGAACAAATCTACCTCTCAAGCTTGCTTTCAAATCTTCCCAAGAATTTACTCTTTGCCTTCTTCCCCCAACTATATCTCTTTGAATGTGGCTCCATCACTCTAAAGCATAACCACCAAATTCTATAGTTGCAAGAGTAACTTTCTTGTCTTCCTCAAAATGTTGACATGAGAAAATTTGTTCAACCTTCATTTCCCACTCAAAGTATTCATTAGGATCATTAGTACCAAGGAATTTTGGAATTTTTATTTTGATTCCACCCAATCCTCCATTCCTCTCATCTCTCTCCATCCTCCTATCTTCATCTTCTCTATGTTCTTTCCTCATCCTCCTAGGATAATGTCTCCTATGATTTGCTCTTCTATCATGTTGTCTCCTCCTTTCATCATAGTAATTTGCTCCATAAGAAGAAGCATTTTACTACCATCACCCAATCCATCCACACTACCCATGGAACTACTCTTTCTTGTTTTCTCCTTTTACAACTCTTCAAATTTTGCATCCATTCTAGTTTGCAATTTCTCCATTTGCTTAGTCATGGCTCTCATCAACCTAGAAGTTTTAGGTGACAAGACATCTCCTCCACTTGAACTCATCCTTCACAGAAATTGTTAGCAAAACACAAGTATATATGTAAGAAATTCCTCACCATTCTCTAAGTGTTTACTCTCACTCTCGTGTTTGCACACTTTCAAGGCTTTTTCTATAATGTTCTCTCTTGCTTTTTTCACTCTTATTCTCTCTTTAGTTCTTAGGCAAAAACTTTAAGTCCAATCAAGCCTCTTTGCTAAAGTGAAATATGAAATGATTCAAGACAAGGCTTAAGAGTCCAAAGAATAGAAAACTTCTAAGACAAAACTTTTGGAATTTTAAAGAGAAAAGCAACAAAGCACAATTTAGAAAGGACTACTCAAATTGGAATTTATGAGACAACTCAAGGAATACTTCAGATTTAACAAACTTCACAATAAGATATGCCAATGAATTCAATTGTTGAAAAACATTTCATCAATTCTGAATGTCATACACTTTTACTTGTTTTTGTTTTTGTTGTTCAAGCAATTTTGAAAACTTGTAATTTTGTAGCTTACTTCTAGTTTTCTATTTTCTAGCTACTTTTCACTATTTCTTTTGCTTTCTAATAACACTTAATGTAATTTTTCTCTTTGTTTTTGTTTTTCTTTTTGCTTCTAACACTTGCTCCAGATCAAGCAATAAATTGAAATCAAAACAATGTATTACACATCACAACAACCATACTAACACAAATTAGCAAGAATCAAAGCTAGAAATTAGGGAAACTATGAAGAACACATGAAGAACATGAATTCACAAGGAAACTTGAAGAAAACCTAGGGTTTTTGTAACATAACACTTAACAAAACTACAACACTAAGAATCACAAGGAAACATCAAGAAGCAAGGAATTACTAAGGATTTTCGTTTTTGACTCTAATGCAGAATTTTCCTTTGAAGAATCCCAAAACTGAAATTGAAGAAGAATTCCACAAGGTTTAAGCTCTAGATACCAAATGATGGACCCCTGAACTGAATCAAGTCCTATTTGCCCTGATCTTCCTTGCAATGGAATCAATTCTTCAATGGAAAGAAAAACAAAGTATAAAGTGCTCTGTTTTTGGACAGCTTTTAGGTTTTTGTGATTTGAGAAATGGAACAATGGAAGAAGATTAGAAGTGGATTTGGATTGACACCATGGAATAGGAATTCCAATAAGTCTTGTAAGAATCACCACATAGCTCAGAAGCTATTGATAAGAAACAAGAAATTCTTCACTAAGAACAAGGGAGAATAACTCTCAACCTCTCACACACAAAGTGCATTCTAATTTCATTCAACCAAAAGTTCTTACAATCTGTTGAAATGTAGCTTATATAGGCCACGAAACTATAAGCTAATGAAATGTAAATGCGTGCTAAATGAAAAACAAATGTAGCTTCCAAGGGAAGCCATCCAACAGCTACTTAAAAACTGAAAAATAGCGCTTCTGCAGCAGAAACGGTAATAATCTATTATTTTGAATGGTAATCGATTATTTTGAAGCAAATAATCGATTACTAACTCTTGGTAATTGATTACATTGCTCATATCAGTCTAGAAACTGACTCAAGAACAAAATAATCGATTATCATAGGATCTCCCAAAACCAGGTAATCGATTACAAGCCAGAATAATCAATTATCACAGAACTCACAGTTCCATGTAATTGATTACAAGACGGAATAATCGATTACAACAGAGTTGTTGATAAATCTAACATTTATACAAAGTATTTAATCGATTACAGGCTACTTGTAATCGATTACAATAGATAAATTCAGCATTTTGTAGCCTTCTCCATGGTTCTCCAAGAGATTGAGGTTGGATTGTACATGATCTTGGAGTGTTTGAGCCCTAGCCCTTGTCATTGGCCCTTTAATCACCAAAGGAAGTGCTTCCATGTGTAATTCCAAGTCTTCCTTCACTTGCCTTGGTTTTAGGATTGTATCAGACTGGTAATCATTGGCTGCTATGGAGTCAATGATTACAATTGCTTCCTCCGGGCTCTTTAACATCATAGTACCTCTAGTTGAGGCATTAAGAATCATCTTTGTTTGAGGTCTCAAACCACTGTAGAAAATATGTAGTTGTGCAATATCATCAAGTTATGGTTGGGGCACCTCCGCAGTAAGGATTTGAATCTCTCCCATGTTTCACAGAAAGGATCATCTGCTCCTTGGGAAAAATAAAGCAATGGTTGATGTTGCTTTAATGAATCTCGATGGAGGAAAGAATCTAGCAATAAATTTTTAGTCCACTTCTTCCCAAGTGCTAAGACTTTTGTTTGGTTGGGATTGGAGCCATGTCTTTGCCTTGCCTGTAATGCCTCTCTTAACTCTCTCGTACTTGATTGATTTTGTGTTTACTTTGTATTAGAATCATGTTAGTTATGAATTTTGCGGAAATTCTTTTTTGCTTTGCTTGCAAATTTTATAGTTCGTTTGTAATGTAAACGATTTTCCTCACCACGGTTCATATAATAAGAATACAGTCCAAATACAGTATCCAAAATAATATACAGACAACTTATCACAAATTATATGCCACAAAATTACAAGTAACAGCATACAGCTTCTCATCAAACTTCTTCAACAATCTTCATCTACATCTCATGCTTTCCTGTTCCTCTGCTCGCCCAAATGAATTGGGGTCATCACAGGTGTCAACCACAAACACAACTCAGGTAAGTTTATGCCAAACATAGTTTGAATAATATAAACACAGATAGATAAAATTCACACGGCTTATACAGTGTACGGATCATCATACATATACCCATTGTGCGATGTATAAGATGCATGCTCATCCTTTTTATATGAAGCATGAATGAGATCTCAACTTCTCATAAAATCATCATCAGTGGCCACAGTCAGATAGCCCTATTCCATTGGCACACCTATCCATTCAGTCGGGGTAGGGCAGGGGCGCGTAGGAATGTCACCTCCACCTATGTGATCATCATGGTGGTGTGGTCCTCCCTGAAACACACTACCCCCCAGTTCACACCTCTGAACAAATGGACTCGGTTAAGCTATCTGACAAATCAACTCCACAGATTAACCCCCGCAAGACATAACTCCACAGATTAACCCCCGCCAGGCATATGCGTATGAAATGCATGAATGATTCATTTTATCTAGTCTTTTAAACATCTTTTCAACACATCATGCTTATTTCTTTCATCACATAAAACTTTATACCACAGTCTCAGCATACAGCCATGATTCACCACAACTTTTGGAATCCATAAATAATCACTCAACAACACGAGGATTTCAATCGTCAGCATAATCACCATTCTTAATTTGTTTCTCAACCTCAAAATCTAATTTATTTCTCAATCATCAAAATCATAAACCACCAAGCAACATATTAATCTTTATCAAATTATACAACATCACTTAACAACACATAAAATCATAACTTTCGTAAAAGCATTTCAATCCCATAATAAAGATTCAACCCAACAATTCTTAAAATAGTTCATTCATTAGAACCAATTATCAAACACCTTACGTACAAACTTGAAAACATGGAATACTTTTTAAGAAAAGCTACTTGATCTTTAATCTTTATTTAGTTCAACATAACTTTGAGAATAAATAAACTTATTTCAACTAATTCCTAGCATTCAAATAAATAAATATATATATCCTTAGGAACACATAGGAAATTTCGGCCAACAACCAAGTTATAGTAACATATTCTATTAATCCATTTTAACAACTATTTTCCTTAAAGTTAGCCCTACTACCTCTATTCAATTAGATTCAAGTTATTTAATCACTTAATCATATATCTAGTCATTCTTAAGCCTTTGAGAAATTTAATCAAACACTTAGGATACAAAACATTTTGAACTCAAGCAAGGATTAATAA
>PYAF01005382.1:7389-58807 GCA_007407185.1 Glycine tomentella | reverse complement strand
GCTCATGTGGGTCACTATTCACATATACTCCCCTACTCAAAGATTAACCGGTAAAACTCGAGATTCTTACCTCAGAAACAGCAAGGAAGATCTCTGGATTACTCCCTCTAGCTCTGGTGTCCAAAACCCGCTGCTATTCCTTGCCTATCTCGAGTTCTCTTCTCCTCTGAGAAGGAACCTCTCAACTCACAATCTCAAGTGGTTTGGATGAAGGATTTCAGCTCACTCATAGTTTCCCTCATGATTCAAGGCTTTAGGAAGTGATTTAGTGAAGTATTAAGGCCTATGGAAGCTTGGAATCACCTCTAATGGAGGTCTGGACGGAGGAGGAAGAAGAGAGGAGAGAAAATTCCAGATTTTTTGAGCTTCTAGGCCTTTTATAGGCCCAGACGTGACTCCCACGCCCCCAGCGTGGACTCCCACGCCTCCAGCATGGGTTGGCAGACAAAATGGCGTTTCTGGGCTGCTTTCCACGCCCCAGGCGTGGCTTCCAAGCTCCAAGCGTGGACCTCCCACGCCCCAAGCGTGGGTTCCCATGCCCCAAGCGTGGACCTCCAGTGAAAAACAACTTTTTGGAGCACTTCCCACGCTCCAGGCATGGCATGCAGAATTAGCCTATGTACCCCCGATAGTACATAGGCTTGTTGGCGCAGTCCCTTCTGTTCTGCTTAATCTCTGCTATGAATCCCCTTGTTGATCGAGCGGGGTCTAACGTTAATCGCGCCATGCCTAAGGGTTATCACAGGGGTGAATTGGTTAGGCTTGGTAAATTAAAAATTTTCTTAAAGAAAATCAGAGTTTTTCCCTTAGGATCTTTATCACTTTTGAAATCAAGAATCCTTATTCAATCAAATGTTCAGTCCAAGGTATCCAACAGCTCAAAATTGAATTGATAAGAAAAACAAGACAATCAAGATGAACAAAATATAATCAAGAAAGAAATTAAAATCAAGGCACAAAGATTTATACTGGTTCACTTCAAACACTATGAAGCTACATCCAGTTTTCTTCCACTCAACACCAGAATGGAGTTCCACTATTGCAATTTTCTGTTCTTACAAGTAATTACAAAGTCTCTCTTTATCAACCCTAGATAAAGTTCAGAAATCTAAAACGCTATTAGATTCTTAGAGACAACCCCACTGAGAACACTCCTCAGGACAACCCCTAGAGAAATCCTATCTCTACTTTACATGCAAGAAACCCAATCACAATAGACAAAGAATTACATCCAAAATCAAAACGAAAATAATAGAAAGATTAAGGAGAGAAAAACCTGATGATCCAATGATTGACAATGCATATGATGGATTAAACACAGGTTGAATGAACAAATTGAATCAACTTCCCTTAATCTTGAATGAAATCTTGCTCAAGATTGACTCACAAACTCACGATCAATGTTGTAGTAGAGCAAGCATGTAAAAACACTTTTAAAACACTTCAAAAGGCTCTTAGAATTGTTTTGACTCAATGGGTATCAGTATTCTTTGTTCTAAACTCAAGCATAGTGAGCTCCTATTTATAACAAAAAAAAGGTAACAGAAATAATCGATTAAGACGCGCCAAATAATCGATTGTTTTGCTTATGTAATTGATTATTCCAAGACTGTAATCGATTAAAATGTTCATAAGCCTTTCTGGAATTTTATAACAAAGCAAATAATCGATTATCCTGTCTTATAATCGATTAAAACAGAAGATCCATGTTTTTCAAAATACACCACTAAGTAATCGATTACTGAAAAAAGCAGGAGTCATAGCCTTTCTGATTATACTGTGTAATCGATTAAAGCAGGGAGTGACTATTTTCAAATAAGCCTATGTAATCGATTACAGTATACTGGTAATCGATTATCCCAACAATTCTTAAAATTCATATTAAAGCATGTAATCGATTACTACTTATAGGTAATCGATTAAAACAGTCAACAAGGCAATTTCTAAAAGAACCAAAGGTAAAATAATCGATTAATTCGATAAGTAATCGATTATAATGTTCTTGAAAGCTTTTCCAGAATAATTGAAGAACAAAATAATCGATTAATATGATATTGTAATCGATTAAAGCAGCAAGAAAGCCATTTTTCCAAAAACCTTTGAAACAATTTTGAAACTCAACTATTTTATGAAAGCCTTGTGATTTTGTTAAACCATTTTAAGTTATTTGTGAATTAGAATGAATGCAATGCTTGAGGATCATCAGAATTTCTTTTCTCTTACATTTTATCCTAATTAATCTCCAAGTTGTCCTTTGCATGTTTGAAAGCTCAAAAATTGAGACTTGAATCATTATTTACTTATGCTTCAAGCAGCTCCACCTGAATTCAACAATCTCCCCCATTTTGGCTTTAAACATGCCAAATCTTTAATTGATTAGCAGTGGGTCTTGAGATTAATTTGAGGAACCACCATAGCACTTTATTTAAGCTTTTTTAAACCTGAAAAATTCAATACCTTTGCAAGAACAAGTGTTAAAAGCATCTGAGATTAACTTAGTATTCATTCACATGATATAATGACTTAAATGCAATCATTTTTAACAGTTATCTCCCCCTAAATTTCACAAACCATTCAGACCAATTTTTAGCCAAAAAATGTGCACAAAAATAGGGGCAAACAGAGGTATGTGCAGAGCATTGCTAGAATCAATTTTTCTCCCCCTATTTGGCTTGTTAAAGACAAAAAAAGGCAAGGCACAATGGATACAATTGACTAAAAACATAGTATTTCATTAATATTGGAGAGATGATTGCATAATAGAACTTTAAAAAACATAAAAAAAGCCGAGTACATAAACTAAATAAAACTTAAGACTTAAAGATCTTCAGAATCATCCATCCTAAGAGTGGCTTATATATTATCTAGCCTATCATTGATTTCCCTAAATGAGCCTTGAGTCTTAGCCCTAAATTCATGATGCATACTGAGTAGCCCTTCCATCTTTGCTAGCATTAGAGACTCAAATTGAGTATAGAGAGGCTGTTGAGAATTGGCTTCCTCTTCTTTAGAATCAGCCACTTGTTCTTCACTATCAGCAGCAACAGCAGGATCAGGTTGTGCTATTTGTGGAGACACTTGCTATTGTTGCCCAGCCATCACCCATCCATCAGGTGTCTTCATTGATCCAAGCTTTGACAAATGTTTCTCTTGGATAAGGCTGTTTGAGGAGTTGGTGTTGTCCACTACCTCATTTGAAACATCAATCTGGAAATGATCAATGAATCTGGAAATAAGAATGGCATATGGAAAGGGGTAGTTGACAAGCCTTTCGGATTTTAACATTATCTCTTGAAAGATAATAACCCAATTCATGGGAATGGAGTTTGTCAGACCATACATCAATTGTAGGTCTTCATCAGTAGCTTGGGCATGATTTGTTGCCCTCGGAGTCAAGATATAGGTGATGAGATAATGAATTAACCTGTTTTCTGGTGCCATTGGACCAGTACTCAATCTATTCCTAATAGGCATATTTGGATCAGTAAGCATTTCCCTATAGATTCCTATTTTATTATAGCCATTAGGAGTCTCTTCAAATTTTCTCTCCCCCTCACACATTATACCAACAATGGTCTCCCATAATTCAGGAGTGATTTCCATCTCAACTCACTTGATAGTGGACTTAAGGTTCCCACTCATGGATGCCTTGGCACAGGTATAGAAAACCTTTACCAAGTCAAGGTAGTAAGTACCCTTCATTTCAACAAACCTTCTAAGGCCTTGGGTTTCCAAGTATGCAGGAAACGTGAATCCTTCCTTTATGAACCAGTCAAGGCTAAGGCATTTAGGGGAACTAATGGGCTTGGTGGCATTGAACTGGAGATAGTTCATTTTGTCAGACTCTTTGCTGAACCAAATGTCCAACCTATTTGGGGGTTGAGGCTGTGGGTTGGATGAAGACTCCCCTACCTTACGTTTACCAGTCCTAACACGTTTTGGTGTAGACATGATTAGGAAAAAGCAAGGAGACAAACAAGAGATTACAGACACAATCGGGTAAGACAGAAAAAAATCAAGAGAAGATAGATGTTGGTGCAGAGACAAATATTGATGTAAAGCCACTATTTATAGACAAAAATCACTCACCAACGTTCAAATTATTCAAAAATCTAACTGTTAAAGACAGTTAACACCAGTTAATGATGATCAGATACGAAATTGATTGGATTGGGCAGTTACCAAACCCAGAAAAACTGTTAGAATTCAAATAACAGCTTAAATAATCGATTAAAATTTAACATAATTGATTATTTCAGACAATCTAAAAATAAATTTAACACACAGTAATCGATTATTTCGTTTTATAATCGATTATTTTGTAAGCTTTCAGAGGTTGAAGATGATGTGTAATCGATTACATGCTTCAGTAATCGATTATATCAGTCAAGATAGAAATCAAACAAGTATCAGAGCTTATTTAATTGATTATCCCGAGTGGTAATCGATTATTCCAGGAAGATCAAAAATTCTAAGCTCATGTGTAATTGATTACCTTAAGGTGGTAATCGATTATTCCAATGGGACAATCAAATTGGAAAATGAATTTTATGTATAATAATCGATTATCCCGATGTGTAATCGATTATTCCAGAGGGAGTTAATTTCAGAGACATGAAGAATAATCGATTACAAGCTCAATGTAATCGATTACAGAGGCATAACTTGCACACATAATGTGATTTTTGATGATTTTAATCGATTAACCCGTGGTGTAATCGATTATCACAGCAAATGTATCAGAAACAGAGCATTTTAATAGATCAATTCGAATTTCAATCATTCAATGATAAATGCAGTAGTGAGGCTTCAATTAGTCATGGAAAAGCATACATTAAACAAGTTAGCATAGATTATTTTCATCAAGAATGCCTAGCATGTTTCTAAGTGCATAACATCTATCCTTTGGCAAAGGTTTAGTGAATATGTCAGCAAGTTGATTATGGGTATCAATGAACTCAACCTTGATGTTACCTTTCTACACATGATCTCTTATGAAGTGATGTCTAATTTCAATGTGCTTGGTCCTTGAGTGCATGACAGGATTCTTTGAAATATTTATTGCACTTGTGTTGTCACAAAGTAGTGGTATCTCCTTAAGATCAACTCCAAATAATCTTGCAATTGTTGCTTAAGCCAAAGGCTTTGTGCACAGCAACTCCCAGCTGAGATATATTCAGCTTCTGCAGTTGACAAAGCCACACAAGCTTGTTTCTTGCAATACCATGATATGAGTGAGCTTCCAAGGAGATGACAAGTTCCACTTGTGCTTTTTCTATCAAGTTTACATCCTGTAAAATCAGAATCAGAATATCCAATAATATTTATTGGTGCACCTTTAAGATACCATAGCCCAACTTTGGGTGTTGCCTTGAGGTATTTGATGATCCTTTTGACTACTGTAAGGTGAGACTCTTTTGGATTTGCTTGGTATCTTGCACACAAGCAAACACTTAGCACGATATCCGGTCTTCTAGCTATCAAATAAAGTAAGGAACCAATTCCTCTATATTAGGATTCATCCACCTTCTTCCCTTTTTCATATGAATCAAGGTATGTTGAAGTTGCCATTGGAGTTGCAGCATCTTTGCTTTTCTCCATTTCAAACTTCTTGATGACTTCAAGGCAATACTTTGATTGATTGAGGAAAGTCCCATTCTTCATTTGTTTAATTTGAAGTCCTAGAAAGAATGTTAACTCCCATCATAGACATCTCAAACTCATTTTGCATAGCTGCAGAAAATTCTTTACAAAGCATTTGATTAGTTGAACCAAAAATAATGTCATCAACATATATTTGAACCAATAGGATATCACCCTTATGCCTCTTGATGAACAAGGTTTTATCAACATTGCACCTTACAAAAGATTGATCAAGTAAGAACTTACTTAATCTTTCATACCATGATCTTAGAGCTTGTTTCAGACCATAGAGGGCCTTTTTAAGTTTAAAAACATGATAAGGATGTTTAAAATTAGAAAAACCTGGAGGTTGTTCAACATAAATGTCCTCCTCAATGTAACCATTTAAAAATTCACTTTTGACATCCATTTGATAAAGTTTAAAATCCATTAAGCATGCATATGCAAATAATAGCCTAATTGTTTCCAATCTTGCAACTGGAGCATAAGTTTCCTCGTAGTCAATGCCTTCCTCTTGGTTGTAACCTTGAGCAACCAATCTAGCCTTGTTTCTTACTATGATTCCACTTTCATCAAGTTTGTTCCTAAAAACCCACTTTGTACCAATAGGCTTAATTGATGAAGGTCTAGGAACAAGTTCTCAAACTTCATTTCTTTTGAATTGATTCAGTTCATCATGCATGGCATGCATCCAATGTTCATCTTGCAAGGCATGGTTAATATCTTTTGGTTCAATTTGAGATACAAAAGCCATGTCACAACATAAATTTCTAAGAGAAGATCTAGTAGAGACTCCCTTTGACACTTCACCAATAATATTGTCTAGTGAGAGGTCTCTTGTAGTTCTCCACTCTTTTGGCCTTTGGTTAGAAGTTGATGAAATTGCTTCAGCACTAGGTTCACTTTTCTCGTTGATAGATAATTTCTCAAGCTGACATTTTGCTCCAATTGACTTGCATCTTCATCACTCATTTTCCTCTTTTGAGGGGTTAGATTCATCACAAAATACATGGATAGATTCTTCCATGCACATGGTTCTTTTGTTGAAAACTCTATATGCTTTACTTTGCAATGAATATCCAAGAAATTGGCTTCATCAGCCTTTGCATCAAACTTTCTTAGTGATTCTTTTCCATTATTTAAAACAAAACACTTGCAGCCAAAAGTTCTTAAATGAGAAATATTGGGCTTTCTTCCTTTGTATAACTCATAAGGTGTTTTCTTCAAGATGGGTCTTATGAGTAGTCTATTTAAAGTGTAACAAACAGTGCTTACTGCATCAGCCCAAAAATACTTTGGTAAATTTGTCTCATTTAGAAGTGTTCTTGCACCTTCTTCAAGTCACCTGTTTTTCCTCTCCACAATACCATTTTGTTGAGGTGTTCTTGGAGCTGAAAAGTTGTGGTTAATTCCATTTTCTTCACAGAATTTTTCAAAATGTTCATTTTGGAATTCTCCACCATGGTCACTTCTAATTGAGATAATTTTACAACATTTCTCATTTTGAACAAGTTTGGCCAATTTTATGAAAGCATGGAAAGCATCACTCTTGGATTTCAAAAACAAAGTCCAAGTAAATCTAGAGTAGTCATCAACAATAACAAGTCCATAGTAATTACCACCTAAACTCATGGTTCTAGAAGGTCCAAACAAATCAATGTGTAGTAATTCAAGTGGTCTTGAGGTGGAAACAATGTTTTTCCTTTGAAAAGAGATTTTGGTTTGTTTCCCCATTTGACATGCATCACATAGTTTGTCCTTTTCAAATTTGAGTTTTTGTAGGCCAATTACTAAGTCCTTTTTAATGAGTTTATTCATATGCTGCATGTTAATGTGGCTAGCTCTCCTATGCTACAGTCATGTTTCATCTAACTTACTCGTTAAGCATGTAGTCTTGTGGAATAATGCATGGTCTATGGAAAGCAAATAAATGTTACCTTTTCTTTTGCCAATGTGGATTACTTCTCCACTCTTACCATCACATATCATGCAACAATCTTGATTGAAAGAAATTTTATAGCCTTTATCACATAATTGGCTTATACTTAGTAGATTATGCTTCAAGCCTTCAACATAGAGTACATTGCTTATTTTTGTGTTCAAGCTGTCACCAATATTTCCTTCACCTATAATTTTCCATTTGTTGTTATCTCCATAGGTAACATAGCCCCCATCTTTGAGTATAAGATTTTTGAACAAGGACTTGTCATCGGTCATATGTCTTGAGCAGCCACTATCAAGATACCATAAAGAAGAGCTTGCTCTAAGACACACCTACAAAAAGAACAAATCACTTCATAGGAGAAGGTACCCACTTAAGGTTGGGTCCAAAGGGGTTAGTTGCTTGCTTTTTCTTTTCTACCCAAATACACTCACCATTTGGGACATAGAATCTTCTTGCAAAACATTGATAAGATGCATGTCCTCTCTCCATACAATAATGACAAACAACAGCTTTATATGAGTTTCTAAAGAACCTATTTTGATTGAATCTTGGTTTCTTCTTCTTCTTCTTCATCTTCTTCTTCTTCTATTTTGGAGGCACAAATGTTGTTTTTTGAACCTTTTTAAAACTCTTTTTGTACCCCACCAAACTGTTTTTGAGCACTCAACATCTCATTCAAATCACATTTTCCTTTGTTGAGTTTTTCCAAGATATTAATCAACTCATTGTTCTTTGAAACCATCTGCATATACTTTTCTTCTTGATTAAGTTATAGAGGAAGGGGCACAAACACAACCACTTGATTTGTAACTTGAAGTGAGTTTCTCATTTTCTTCCTTCAAGTTACAAACTTCAGTTTGTAATTCCATTATTTTTGCAAGATGATTCTCAATGTTTTTCTTAAGCTTATTGTTGGATTTAGCAAACTTTTTAGCCTCTTTATGCATCTCTTGAAAAGCAAAAATAGCTTGATCAAGTTCAAAGGTTACCTCATCTTCTTCATCTAAGAGATCATCATTTTCTTCATTAACAATTGAAGTAAGGCACATGTTGGCTTCTAATTCAGTCGAGGATTCAGAAGTTGTAGAATCATTGTCCTCTCAAGCAATATAGGCTCTTCTTGGCTTTGCATCTCTCTTGCCTTTGCTGTCACTTTGTTGTTTCTTCAAGTAGATTGAACATTCTGACTTTATGTGGCCAGGTTTGCCACATTCAAAGCATGTGAAGTTGTTGTCAATCTTCTTGGTGTTGCTAGTGTTGTTGTTGGTATTGCTCTTGTTATTTCTTGTGAATCTTTTGTCGTTATTCTTCTTTAGAAACTTGTTGAACTTTTTCACAATCAAGTTCATGCTTTCTTCATCTTCCTCATCACTTGAGTTTTCTTCTTTTTCCACCTTAGGTGCTGCAGCCTTTAGTGCAATTCCTTTGCCTTTTCTATCTGCATCTTCACCAAAGGTTAGTTGAGACAATTCTAATTCATACTCAAGCAACTTACCAAAGAGAGCAGCCATGGTCATTTGTGAAGATCTTTTGATTCTTTGATAGCTGTCACTTTTGGTTGCCATGCTCTAGTGAGACATTTCATGATTTTGATGTTCAATTCCTCAACATCAAAGGTCTTCCCAAGTCCCCAAAGATGATTCACTATGTGTGTGAACCTTGTTTGGAGTTGAGAGATGCTTTCATTTTGGTTCATTTTGAACATCTCATATTCATGTATCAAGGAGTGCTTTCTTGATCTCCTCACTTCTTCAGTCCCTTAATGGGTGATCTCTAGCATCTCCCACATCTCCTTGGCACTGGTACATCTAACTATTCTGAAGAATTCATCAGAAGAAAGAGCAGTAGTTATCATATTCTTAGCTTTAAAATCATACTGAGCAATCCTCTTTTCTTCATCATTCATCTCATCCCAATCTTTAGAAATCATGTTATTATCAACAACTTTGATTGGTACCCTAGGACCTTTTTCAATTGCATTCCAAGCACCTGGATCATTGGATTGAATAAAGATCTTCATTCTATTTTTCCAAAAACTGAAATGCTCCCCTTCAAACAAAAGAGGTATGTTTAAGGAGGCACCTTCCTTGAAGGTTATTTGTGAAGTATTCATTTTTTGAAAGAAAGTGATCTTGAGTAACTTTCAAAACCTAGCTCTTGATGCCAATTGTTAAAATATAGAAACACTTCACACTTAACCAAGAGGGGGGTGAATTGGTTAGGCTTGGTAAATTAAAAATTTTCTTAAACAAAATCAGAGTTTTTCCCTTAGGATCTTTATCACTTTTGAAATCAAGAATCCTTATTCAATCAAATGTTCAATCCAAGGTATCCAACAACTCAAAATTGAATTGATAAGCAAAACAAGACAATCAAGATGAACAAAATATAATCAAGAAAGAAATTAAAATCAAGGCACAAAGATTTATACTGGTTCACTTCAAACACTATGAAGCTACATCCAGTTTTCTTCCACTCAACACTAGAATGGAGTTCCACTATTGCAATTTTCTGTTCTTACAAGTAATTACAAAGTCTCTCTTTATCAACCCTAGATAAAGTTTAGAAATCTAAAACGCTATTAGATTCTTAGAGACAACCCCACGGAGAACACTCCTCAGCACAACCCCTCGGAGAACACTCCTCAGCACAACCCCTAGAGAAATCCTATCTCTACTTTACATGCAAGAAACCCAATCACAATAGACAAAGAATTACATCCAAAATCAAAACGAAAATAATAGAAAGATTAAGGAGAGAAAAAACCTGATGATCCAATGATTGACAATGCATATGATGGATTAAGCACAGGTTGAATGAACAAATTGAATCAACTTCCCTTAATCTTGAATGAAATCTTGCCCAAGATTGACTCACAAACTCATGATCAATGTAGCAGAGCAAGCATGTAAAAACACTTTGAAAACACTTAGAAAGGCTCTTAGAATTGTTTTGGCTCAATGGGTATCAGTATTCTTTGTTCTAAACTCAAGCATAGTGAGCTCCTATTTATAACAAAAAAACGTAACAGAAATAATCGATTAAGACGCACCAAATAATCGATTGTTTTGCTTATGTAATCGATTA
This sequence comes from Glycine tomentella, assembly GCA_007407185.1. Classification (NCBI taxonomy): domain Eukaryota; kingdom Viridiplantae; phylum Streptophyta; class Magnoliopsida; order Fabales; family Fabaceae; genus Glycine; species Glycine tomentella. The sequence goes on along the minus strand of PYAF01005382.1, from coordinate 48,132 downwards.
TTCCAAGACTGTAATCGATTAAAGCAGGAGTCATAGCCTTTCTGATTATACTATGTAATCGATTACAACCTCTGCTAATCGATTAAAGCAGGGAGTGGCTATTTTCAAATAAGCCTATGTAATCGATTACAGTATACTAGTAATCGATTATCCAACAATTCTTAAAATTCATATTAAAGCATGTAATCGATTACTACTTATAGGTAATCGATTAAAACAGTCAACAAGGCAATTTCTAAAAGAACCAAAGGTAAAATAATCGATTAATTCGATAAGTAATCGATTATAATGTTCTTGAAAGCTTTTCCAGAATAATTGAAGAACAAAATAATCGATTATTATGATATTGTAATCGATTAAAGCAGCAAGAAAGCCATTTTTCCAAAAACCTTTGAAACAATTTTGAAACACAACGATTTTATGAAAGCCTTGTGATTTTATTAAACCATTTTATGTTATTTGTGAATTAGAATGAATGCAATGCTTTAGGATCATCAGAATTGCTTTTCTCTTACATTTTATCCTAATTAATCTCCAAGTTGTCCTTTGCATGTTTGAAGTCTCAAAACTTGAGACTTGAATCAGTCTTGACTTATGCTTCAAGCAGCTCCCCCTGAATTCAACAGTCATGTTCTTGAGAATAGTCACCATGGCAACATTTATGTATTTCAAACTGAAAAGAGAAATGAACCAGCAGACATTATGTATAAATATGAGCAGCACAAGATGAATGATAATTGACTAATAGATAGAGTGCCAGAACAATAACAAGTTATGCTGGTCTTGACTGAGAAACTATAATTCTTAAGAATTATAGTCTGATTAGAACCTCTTGCCATGATTTAACACTCATATAGAGCAAAATGAACGACATAAAGTAACTTACTTGATAAAACATCAATGATATTCTTTCATTGAAATTATAATCTGTATCCAAAAGAACAAGTGTGAAGAAAATGAAAATGGAGGGCAAGAGATGATGAGCCTGTATCCCTAAGAGCCACAATCATGTCACTTTCTGATTTCAGTTTTCTCTTAGCAGCATAAGGTTCCAAAAATATCATTTGACTAATCCCTGAAGGGGCTGAACAACAAATAATATACATGTTGTTCAGATAAAGTTCACTTCTCATAGAATATCTGAAGGGATTATAGGAATCAAAGGGACTAAAACAGAAAATTGAACAAAGAAACATACACCACATATACACAATAGTTAGAAATCGAGAAAGTATGCCAATTAACTATAAATATAAGATATTATAAGATACCTCATAGTGTTAGTACCTCATAGTAGATCTTGCATCCTGAAGAACTTATAAGATATTTGGAAACCTCTATAATATTTAACTATAAGAATTCACAACAAGATTGGCCTTTTCCCACTGAATTGCCTCTAATGATACCAAACCAGTAGAATTAAAAGTTAAAATAAATCTTGATTCAACACATTCATGTTGCAAATCCAAATCAATCGTCTTGAATTTTACCTGAAGATTGAGAGCTCTAAGCTTAGAATCCAGTGGAACATAGTACATAGGATTCAATCTCTTGAAGTCTGAAATTTAAGCATAAATCAATGGTTTTTCAGTCAAACAAACTTCACAAACCACTATTATTCACTTTGGAACCTAAACTACTACATATATCTTAGACCTCTGAATTCACCTAGATTGTACTGCTCTCCTTTTGAAAGATCCACTACTTTGTACTCATATGGGATCCCTATTCATATTAGATACATATTTAAAAAAATCAATCAATAAAGAAATATAAGTTCCTTGTGTCCAATTCAACATTTTCTGGAGTTATCACCAAATCCAAAATGCAAATCAAATTTCTGAATTCCCATTATACACCTATATCAGATATAGTTATTCTCAATTGAAAAAAAAATAAAGTAAAAAGAAGCAATTTTGTAATGGAGATCATTCTGTAGCAAAGATTTATGTGTGTGTGAAGAGAAGGGAAGGGGTCATCCTATCAGAATTTCAAACTAAAATGCCAAAAAGGAAAATGAAAAATAAAATTATAATTGAAATGAATAAGGGGTTAAATATAAACAGAGAAAGAAGAACAAATCAAGTAGAGCAATTTTTTCCAAGTAAACAAATTAAGTGCATATAGAGAAATAGGTTAATGTTAAGAAATAATTTACAAATTAAACAAAAAAAAATGAATGTCCAGCTTTAGTGCTTGAGAAGTATTTATTTTCTAATCTTTGTCTGGGTAAAATTCATGTGCAGCTTCAGTTCAAAAGTACTAGTGAGTAAAAAATGGAGTCAATTGAAATTATTAACTAGAATTAGAAAGAGAAAATTTCCCGTAGAAAAAACAAGTACAAAACAAAAAAAAAAAATTGATCATCATAACGCATGGATATAAGCAATTCACCTTAAAATTATTAGTCTTTATTTTTGAAGAATAAGGAAAAAAAGTGTAATGAAATAAATGAAGTAACAAAGATAGACAAAGAAAAAAATATTAGAAAGTGTTATATATATATATGATATAAGTACATACCGTGAAGCACCTTTATATGTAGAATAAATGATGAACTGCCAAATGGCATGATACTAATACTAGGAATGCAAGGGACATGTTAATTGGATCAATATTGATTGCCCTGTATTGCACAGCAGAAATGCGAATTCCAAAACATGACACTAGGCTTATGTTTCCCCTTCATACGAATCCATAGGCTTTGTTTGCCTTGGCCAAAATTCTGTTCAGATCCGTGTTGTATAGACAGTTTTCACACAACCAATTTAATAATATAAATATATAATATATCAGTTTCAAAGGTAAAATATAAGATGACTCAACAAGTGGCATGCAATTTAATTTCCAAATTTGTGATTTAGCTAATTTCACATTTACGCAAACAAGCAGCGATTACTTATTTTATGAAGCAATCACATAATATGAAGAATAAGATTAATGAGAGAGAGAGAAAGTGATTCCATCATTTTCTTTAAAATGGTATTTTTAGAGCTAAGATAGAGAGCCCATTTCTTCTTGTAAGCAAAGTTCATTGAAGCCTCAACAAAAGCTTGAATGGACTATTTGAATACCAAATACATCATAGTTTTATTATAAAGAAGGGACAAAAGAACTTGATTCAAAGGAGACAACCCTCCCACGTTGTTCCACTTCACGTTGGGCTTCTCCCTTATGATGGTCAAGTTGAGCCCGACTCGGAGCTTGGCCTACTTGGGGTTGTCGTTGTCCCCACCGCCTTCACCGTCCTTTGGTTTGGTCTTAGGCCTTGCACCCACAGTTCGGGCACGATCCGAAGAACCCACGATTCTATGTGTCGAAGAAGGCAAAGAGAGCGCAAACTAAACCAGGTTGTTGGGATCGACGGGGGAGAGGAAGGAGGGGAAGGGAAGGCGTTTGGGACTTTGGGGTTTTCAAAATTTTTTGAAAACAAGTGACACTGTAGTGCGGGCACGAAAAATAAACACAAACTCAACAAAGACGGTTTCTGGGTTTTTTTTATAAAACTGACTTTGGCTATCTAGTTTCAAAGACAAAAACCGTTTTTGAAAATATATTTTGAAGACGGTTTCGTAATAACCGACTTTGAAAAGTTATAATTATTTACAAAAATGCCACCAATACTCAAATGATGACGGTTTTTCGACAACCGTCTTAAAACACGCATCATAAAAAGTTGTTATTGTAGTAGTGTATTTGGCACGGTTTGTGAAAAGACCTGACAGTCCCCCTGCCGGAAACTGACCTGGGGGTAGAAAAGAAGATCAATACAGGAACCATGACAGGAACCGAGATGTTGATAGAAGGCCTGACAATAGAGGGAAGCAGAGACGACAACAACATAGACAGTAGCGTCAACCTCCTCGCCAGCAGGAGAACGAACATGCCCAGCACATCCGAGGTGAAATTAACACTATCGCGGGTGGATTCTCATATGGTGGTTCATCAAACTAGTCTCGAGAGAGACACTTGCATGACATTGACATTAATTGTGTCGATATCCTCTCACCACGGAGCCTCCTTCCTATTACTTTCACAGATGCTGACTTTGTGGGAATTAATCCTGTCAACCAGGATGACCCAATGGTGGTTTCCCTCATAATCGCCAACTTCAAAGTATCCAAGGTCCTCATAAATCAAGGCAGATCCACCGACATCTTGTATTGGAGAGCATTTCAAAACTGGAAATCTCTCCAAACATGATTCAATCTCATCTTGGATCCCTACTAGTCTTCGCAGGAGAAAAGGTAGACATCAGGGGGTATGTAGATCTCATGACTACCTTCGGTCAAGGAAGACTATCTAGAAGTTTCACTATCAGATACTTTATAGTAGAGGCCGACACTGCTTATATCGCTTTAATCACTAGAAAAACTTTAAATGAGCTTGGAGCCATTGTCTCTACACCTCACTTGAAAATGAAGTTTCCCACCATGACAGGAGAAAATGTCACTGTCAAAGCAAACTAAAACCAAGCCCGACATTGCTACGCAAAAAGCTTGAAACTGGCACTATATCCTTCCAACAGGGAGCCGGGCAGACACAGTCCCACTTCAGGGGGGGTACTAGTCAAGTAATGAGCATAGACAAAGGGTCCACCTCCTACACCCTAACTATCTATACAACTCACCTTGATGATACCTTCGATGTGGATTCATGCCATGACAATGTCAACAAAGGACCTAAGCCGATTGAAGAACTTGTCAAACTTCAACTTGGACCTAAACCAAGGCAATGTATACAGCTTAGCAAGGACCTTACTGGTCACGAACACAGGCACATAGCTGACATTCTTTGCAAAAACACAGACTTATTTGCTTGGTAACCCCGATATGCCTGGAATTGATCCTATTATCATATGCCACAAGCTGGCAATATGTCCGCAGGCTAGGCCAATAACTCAGAAGAAATGAAACATGGGAGAAGAAAGACAAAGGGCAATGAAGGAAGAAGTAGAAAAATTTCTTAAAGCCAATTTCATCAGAGAAGTCAAGTACTCTACTTGGTTTGCCAACATTGTCATGGTTAAAAAGGCCAGTGGCAAGTGGCGCATGTGCACATATTTCACCGACCTTAACAAGGCATGTCCAAAGAACGCATACCCATTGTCCAGCATAGACAGACTGGTTGATGGTGAGTTCGGGTTCCATGTCCTAAGTTTTATGGACGCATACTCTGGGTACAACCAGATCAGGATGCACTCTCCAGATGAAGAAAAGACCACATTCATTACTGAAGATGCCACCTATTGCTACAAAGTCATGCCTTTTGGCCTCAAGAATGCAGGGGACACATATCAGCGACTTATGGACTGTGTCTTCAGAAAATGGATCGGATACAATGTTAAGGTCTATGTCGACGACATGGTTGTCAAGCCTCAGAGCGTAGCACAATATGTGGCAGATTTGGAGGAAGTATTTGAAGAAGTACGGAAGCATGACATGCATCTTAACCCCAAAAAGTGCACATTCGGGGTGCGGGTGGAAAGTTCCTTGGTTTCATGATCACACATCGAGGAATTGAAGCCAACCCAGACAAATGCTCAACCATCTTATAGATACATAGCCCGACAAATGTCAATGAAGTTCAAAGACTGAATGGAAGACTAACGGCTCTATCATGATTCCTCCTAAGACTCGCCGAGAAGGCGAAGCCCTTTTACAGGTACTGCGAAAATCAGATTTGGCAGGAAGGATGGTAGCATGGTCGTCAAATTGTCAGATTTCGGCCTACAATATGAACCCCACGGCCCCATGAAGACATAGTTCATGGCGAACTTCTTAGTAGAATTTGCAAAGGACGACAAGTCCACTCAAGACTGGTGGAACCTCTATGTGGATGGAGTGTCCAATGTGTGGGGAATTGGAGCAGGAATTATTCTTGAGGGTCCTGGCAACATCACCCTGGAACAAGCCCTCAAGTTTAACTTCAAAGCCTCCAACAACCAAGCCGAGTACGAGGCACTGATGGCAGGACTTAGGCTCGCAAAAGAAGTTGGAGCTAGATATCTGAGATGCTACTCCAACTCGTAACTCGTCCAGGGACAGGTAGCTGACAAGTTTCAAACCAAAGAAGCTATACTCCTCCAATACTATCATCTAATCAAGATACTTATCGACAGCTTCGAGTGCTTTGAGATGTATCATATACCACAAGAGAGTAATTCTAGGATTGACCTACTCTCCAAGCTGGCTAGTACTAAGAAGACCAGGCACCTCAAAACCTTCATCCAGGAAACACTCTAGAATCCCACCATTGACACCCAAGAATTAATGACAACCGATGCAGAGGAATTCAACTGGATGACCCCTTACATAAACTTTTTCACTTAGGGGACACTGCCAACAGATGAAAATGAGGCCCGACGACTAAAAAGGAAAGCCAGCAACTACGTCATCCTTTATGACGAACTGTTCAAAATAGGGCTGACTGCACCTCTACTCAAGTGCTTGGACAACAAACAGGCCATCTAAGTCCTGAGAGAACTTCATGAAGGGATTTGCGGTCTTCATACAGGAGGACACTTCGTTGCCACCAAAGTAGTTCGAGCAGGATACTACTGGCCAACACTTAGGGCCAATGCCTTCAAATTCATTCGGAAGTGCAAAAGGTGCTAGGAGTTTGCGGACGTCTCAGGGATTCCCCCTGACAACCTTCACACTATCACTTCTCCATGGCCATTTGTAATGTGGAGGATGAACATTCTAGGACCACTTGCTAGAGCTTCAGGAATGGTCAAGTTCTTGCTAGTAGCTATCGACTACTTCACCAAGTGGATCGAAGCAAAACCATTACGAGAGATAACTACCAATGAAATTGAAACTTTTACTTGGAAACATCTCATATGCGGGTATGGTTTACCCTATGTTATCATTACTGACAATGGTACGCAATTCAAGGCACAGAACTATGAATATTTTCTCACACGACTGGGTATCAAACACTTGGTTACCTCTGTCGAACATCTCAAACTAATGGTCAAGTAGAAGCTGCCAACCGAGTCATCCTTCGAGCCTTACGGACCAGACTTGACAAGTCTAAAGGCCTCTGGAAAGAAGAACTCCCCAACATTTTGAAGGCTTATCATTGCTCACCACAATCAACTACTCAAAAAACTCCCTTTCGGCTCACTTATGGCACTGACGTTATGATTCCTGTCGAGCTATGGGAAACATCAGCAAGAAGGATGCTGTTTCAAGAACAGCACAATGAACAGAACATGCGGGTTGAGTTAGAAACCGCAGAGGAAGTTAGGGACATGGCCTAAATAAGGGAAGAAGCTATGAAATGTCAAATGACACGAAAATATAACACTAAAAGGTTCAACCACAAACCTTTCAGCCAGGTGACCTAGTCTGGCATGTCCGGGGTGAAGCCAGAAAAGATCCTCGTGCAGGTAAGCTTGGACCTAACTGGGAGGGCCCGTTCAGAATTATCACCAACCTAGACAATGGTGCCTGCAAATTACAGGAACTAAGTGGTAAAGACATTCCTAGAACTTGGAATGCTACCCACTTGAAGTTCTAATACAGTTGAGAATTTGAAGGCTGGATGGTGTACTCTTTTTCCTATTCAAGTCTTTTATTCCATTGGGTTTTTCCTTAAGAGGTTTTAATGAGGCCCATCCGAGGAATAACAAAGGGAATATGTACATTAATTGCAACATTAATAAAACATATTTCTCTTTTCTTTTACATTTGCTTACGTTCACCCTGCAGAAACGTAATCAATTTCAGGAACTATCGCCTGAACACTATCCTAGGTCCAACCTCAACAAAGACCCAGGATCATGTCCGGGTACTACTCACCAAGGCCAATCCCAGGTGAACCTTGCTAAATCTAGGACGGACGCGTCTTGGTCTCTCCAAATGTTTGCAAAACCCTAGGGCTTCCCTATGTGAACCTTTAGTAAAACCCAAGGCCTACCCTTGGTACCCCAATAGGTTGTAAACCCAAACTACAGTCTATGAATCTAAAGCTTTGGTCAATCCCTAACAGGTTGTAAACCCAAACTACGGTCTATGAACCTAAAGCTTTGGTCAATCCCTAACAGGTTGTAAACCCAAACTACAGTCTATGAACCTAGAGCTTTGGTCAACTGATACTCTCCAAAGGTCTACAAAATCCTAAGGCCGGCCATTGGTAGCATCTTAGGTGGACCTCCAGCAAAATCCAAGGCAGCTCCTTGGTCGGTTACAAGTCTTCAACTCTAGGATCAGCCTTTGGTAGCACCCTAGGGGGACCTTCAACAAAACCCAGGTCCAGTCCTTGGTACCTTACAGGTCTTCTACTCTAGGGCTGGCATTAGGTAGGACCCTAGGGGGACCTTCAACAAAGCCTAAGAACATTCCTTGGCATCTTACAAAACCCAAGATCGGCTCTTGGTAGTTTACAGGCTCGTAATTCCAGACTCTGGTAGACCGTCAAGGTTCGTAAAGCCAAGTAGTTGGTTGACCTCTGCAGTTCTAGGTTCGTAATTCCAAACTCTAGTAGACTGTCAAGGTTCTTAAAGCCAAGTCATTGGTTGACCTCGCCAGCTCTAGGTTCATAATTCCAAACTTTGGTGGACCATCAAGGTTCGTGACCAAGTCTTGGTTGACCTCCAAACTTGCAAAATCCGAGACCAGCTCTTGGTGACATACAGATTCACAGATTCAATATCATACTTTGGTGAATCTCGACAAAACCCAGCATGGACAACTCCATTGGTATCAAACTTGACAAATAAAAGGTACAATTGTGTCTATCCTCGACATATGCTATTATTCCTACATTTCATCCTTGTAGGATTGTGCATTCTCAAGAACATAAAACCCAAGATCCACTCTTGTTATACTAAGTCCAAGGTCTACCCTTGGCATACTAAACCCAAGAAAACTCTCTTGGTACTCTTACGTCTATTGAATCCCGACATACCGGAACATAGAATTACTTGTTTTGCAGGAACAAGTTGTCAAGGCACACTGTTGACATTTCAAATCCAAGACAACACTCTTGGTATTTTCATTCACTTTGAACCTAGAAAAGCAGTGATATCGACTCAGACACTAGCACAAGCGGGAGTCCAAAAACAATCGTCCAATTGTTGTGCGACGATTACGACAAGTGCACCGATCGTTACAAGTAATAAAGTAGGTAAGTGAGTTATCGTCTCCACAGGGATTGGGGTAATTTTTACAATAATATTAATTCTAAATGATTGGAAGTAAAAACAGAAATAATAAAGAGTTGTTGGTTTGATTTGTGTTTGAATCAAAATAGATAATGCAGTAAAAATATAAAAGAAGTTACCAATGGAAGAAACAATTGTGGTCAGGCGCAATCCCCTTTGTTCCTACCTCCTTCACTTGATTGGTTTATTATCTTAAGTCACACACATGATAAATCTTTCCTAAATTCGTAAATCCTAGAGCACAACCAGCGATTTAGCCCTTTAATTCGATCGAGAACCCTAAACCCTTAGTGATTCTGTCAAACTAAGTATTCAAAGAATAAACCCCATGTGATCTTGTTATGATTATTCAGAAATAAATCTTTCCTAAGTTAGGTAATCCCTAATTCCTTAGTGAATTAACCCTCTAACCTGAATCGAAAACCCAATTCCTTGGTGAAATCTATCAAATTAAGCATACAAAGATTATATTATAAAATCTGTAGCCACGCATCCCTATTCCTAGGTGAAGAACAACTATTATTCTAAACAGGTCAGAAATTAGAACCCCAACGTTCCCATTGTGAATCCTAACCCTCAATACTTAAATAGAATGGCCAATTCCAAATAAGAATAACATTAATCAGCATAGAATAGAATAAAATAATCAAAACAGCATTAAACTCAATACCAAATCAAGTTACAGAGGAGTTACATCAGTTCATGACCTTCCCACAATACAAGTCTAGCCTGCCATAGGCTTCAAGAAACCAAAAGCTGTCAAATAATACATTCTTGAGTGACCTTGCCTTGATTCTTGACTTCCAATGGTGAAAAGATGAGAAAGAAAGAGTGAGATAGATGATATAAGATGATAGTGGTTGGTAAGAGATACTTTATGCAGTCCCCAGAGGCCTTTATTTATAGAATGGTTTAATTAGAGTAACTAGACCTTTATCTTTTGCCAATTTCGAAGTCAATCTTCTTAATTAAGGAAACAAAATCAATACCACGCGATCAGCGCGCGATCCCACGCCAATTGCGTGGGTCTTTCGAAAGGGCGGCGCAACTAGCGCGGGTTCTCACGCTAATAGCGTGAGTTCTTCGATTCTTCAGTCTTGGATTCGTCTTCTTCACGCTGATAGCGTGGGCTACCGCGCTGATAGCACGGGACTGTAGACTTGGTTTTCTCTTTATTTGGCCCTTGATTCTCCTCTTTTGACCCTGAAATGCATAAATGGTATTGACTTAGATTTAAAATAATAAAATAGAAAATTTAATTAATTCTAATCTATTTAACTACTCATTTAACTAAATTCTAATCTAAAACTATATTAAAAACAAGATGTGTTTGCAACACATCACCAATGTCTACATGTTCATTTGGAATCTAGACAAGCAAGACTATACACTTAGTCATTGGCGGAAGCAAAAGTCCAATATCAGTGCATGAATCACAGTTGACACATCAAATCCAAGTTACATTCTTGATGGTTCGTTTGCTTCTAAGACTCAGCAAACAAAACAGGATGCTACCAACTATAGTGTCTCAACTATTACGATGAAAATACACAAGTCAAGCGGCTTATATTCATCAACGCAAGCAAAAAATAGAAGACAGTATGTAAAGGAGAAGACACAGAAGGGTTGAAGAAAAAAGAACAACATTTTCATTGAATTGTCAACATTTATTTACATGGTCTTTATGGCCCAAAATAAAAGCAAAACGGAAACAAAAGGTGCAAAACAAAAGCAACCTACACATCAGCTGCCTCACAAGTGGCCTCCTCAGCACCTCCGAGCTCCTCTTCATCAACCAAGAAACCATCCTTTACATCCTTGAAAGGGTCAAACATACCCAAGTCAAGGTCCTTCGCAAAGAGGCCGGCTTGGTGGACAACTTTGAGAAAGCCTTTCTCATGCTGCTCCACTGCTTCTCGTTTGAACACCTTCTACTCCTCGTCAAGCTCCTTGTTGACTGCCATTTCAGCAGTAAGCTCGACCTTGGTTTCCTTCAGCTTTTCCTCCAAACTTGCCACCTTCTCAGCTAGCTCTATCTCAGCAGCGAGTCCCTCTTCAACATATTTTCATTTCGCCTCCAACTCAGCCACTGCCTTATCAACCTTAGAAGTATAAGCCTTGCTGCAAGCCAATAGCTCATCACCATCAAGCCTGTTGCACAGCAGCTTGGACAAAGCTTCACCAATCCTGATGGAAAGCTGATGGTTGCACCTAACAACTTTAGCAAGGGCCACCACAGCACCATTCAGCCTGTTGCGCTCCGCCCGCCAAGCATGGCGAATAGCGCCCCTTAGCTTGTTATACTCCTACTCCATAGAAGCAGCTTTGCTCATAGCCTCTTGATGCACCTGTCCATGTTCTTCTATGATAGCAAGGCCCTTTTGAAAAAAAAGCTTGGCAGCTTCAAGTGCACATTGAGAACCGGTCGACCTATTTAGGTTCCTGTCAAAAGGGGTTGGCAGTCTTCACTCAAGCCTGTGCCCAACACTCCACAAAAGAGTCAACCTCCCTTGGAGCAGTCATGAACTCGAGGGAGGTGGCAGGACGAGCAATAGGTGGCAGGATTACAGATGAAGGAGGCAGAAAAGGAGAAGGAGCGGTAACAGTAGGAGTAGGTCGGGTGGCGGGTGGAGTCAAAGCAGCAGCCACAGGAGGCACAATAGCAACAGCAGGGACAGCAGTAGTCAGAGCAGGAGCATAAGAAGGCAGAGTCTAGGTTGGAGAGGTGACCGGAATAGGGGCAGGAGCAGTAGGTGGTGGTGGAGTAAGAGAAGCAACAGTGGGGGCTAGCACCGGTGCTGATGCCCGAACAGGAGAAAGAGAGACTGGTATATTAGGTGGAAGCCCGACAGCCTTCCTTATCGCACAAAGGTTACGAGGGGCATAGATGGCTCAGGAATTCTTGCGACCAGACATCCCGACACCCTCATCCCTTTTCCTCTTTGACAACTCAGAGGGGGAGGGGCCAGGGAAAGCAACGACAACTTCGACAGGGTCGACCCTAACAGATGGTCGACCCTCTTCTCTCGCTGGCGGGAACAGGGGATGGTGGCACAACATCATTACCACCACTCACCCTCTTCACTAATGGCCTCCATGAGAAGTTACCCATGATACCTGTAAAAAGCAAAAAGCAAAAACACAAGCATCAAGTTGGGGTACATGAATAAACAAGCACACAAAGAAGGCATAAGAAAGCTAGAATATCGTCCAATGTAGCAGGAGGGTCATTTGCCGAGGGCAATGACAAAATAACACACGCGTCTAGGGAGGCCAACAATAACTCCAAAGTTGCTTTGTCCGACCTCTCCACTAGGGTCAGTGAATCCTCATCAAAGGATCTGAACCTAGTGGGCTCAGCCTGCCAATAGAAGGGGAAGCAAGGTTCCCCATCCCTGTTGCGCATCAACGGTAGACCATCTGCTATGACACCACTTTCGGGGACTTTGAAGAAACGATCCATGAAGCGACGAAAGACATTGGTGTCTACCTCGAACAATTTCTTTGAAACACTGTGCAAGTAGACCCAACCAACCTTCCCAGACAGTTTGGTTTGGAAGAAGAATAGAAAAAGATGAACACTCGGATGAATGTTTAGAAAATAACATAAAATCTCAATGCCCGCACCACTGCCCAACTATTGGGGTGAAGTTGGTGTTAGACACAACGGGAGCTAGAAGTGGATCAAGATCAGGAAGCTCTTTTAAGTTTTATCTTTTTACATACCATTCAATTGAAGGCATATGTAATTTATTAAGTTGTTTAAGAGCCTCATCTTATGATCCCTTGCATTGCATAAACATAATCATTAGCATGCATATATGATTTGATAAAAGCATAAAGGTTTTCATGTTTGCATAAAGAAACAAATTTATCATGGTTAAATTTTGGAAAATCTCATTGTGCACTGATTTAATTGATTACCAGCTTATGTAATCTATTACGAAACCATGATGAACACTTTAATCGATTACAAACATATCGTAATCGATTACACAACAAAAAAACACAAAACATGCATGACTACCTTAATCGATTACCACTCAACCGTAATCGATTACAAAGGCTTGTTTCAAAACTGAGCTTGATTGGTTTAATTGATTACAACGCATTTTAATTGATTACTTTGTTCGTAAAACTTTTCCAGATTGAGCTAAGAACACTTTAATCGATTATATGGAATATTAATCGATTATATGAGTTAATTTAATCGATTACATTGGTGATTTAATCCATTACATTCAATTACAACTATTTTCTATAAAAAGTTGTTGAGTCTTTTATTTTGAACAGAACTTGATTTTGTGAAATACCCATTACTTACAAAAGCTCTCACAGCCTGAGAAAAGATATTCTGAGTTACATTGATCCTGTTTCAAAACCTAGAACTCATGCATCATTGATCATGTTGGTTTGAACAAGATTTCTCAAGAGTTTTTCAAATAGAGCATTGTTCAAGAATTTCATTCATTCAACCTGAGATTGTTTGGTAAAATTCATTCATTCACCTTCTGAGGATCATGTGGTTGTATCTCTCTTAAACTCTTGCAGTGATTTGTTTACTTACTTTTGTTTCTTGTAACTTCTTAGATCAAAGAGGTTCTTTAAAGCATTTCTAGAGTAGGGTTCTTTAGAGGGAAGAACAGAGTTGTGTTCTCTAGTTCTTGGTCATTAGAAGTCTAATAGGGTTTTAGATTTCAGATCTTTATCTAGGGTTGATAAAGGGTGATCATTTGTAAGCTTGTAAAGAACAGATTTTGATTTAGTGGAACTCTAACCAAGATTTTGTTGGAAGAAACTGGATGTAGCTTCTCTTGTTGAGGGGTGAACCAGTATAAATTATTGTGTTGATTTCTATTCTTTAATCTCTTCTTGATATCTTAATCTATGATTCTTTTGGTGAAATCTTTATTACTCAACAAGTGAAGCTTTTAGTAATTGTATTCTTAAATTGAGTGGTTTGATTGATTGAAGCATTCTTGGTTAATTGTGATAAAGATCCTAAATCCGCTACTTGTTTTAAAGAGATTTTAAAGACTCTGATTTTCTAAAGATTTGAAAAAGGGAAAGTTTAAACCAATTCACCCCCTCTTGGTTATTTTGTGTGTTCATTATTGATTTCAGTTGGGAGGGTGCCACATTCAGAAAGTCCAGCAAAGCACACTGGAAGGGGGAGAAGGGGAGGAGAAGTCCTAGGACTTCAAAAAGACACTGATAAATAAAAAAAGAAGGGCGGAGCACCCGACGCTGCCCTTATGAATGGAAACTCATTATCCCCGCAAGCCTCAACTATGATCTTGCGAGAATCTTCAGGCACAGTCAGTGGAAGCTGATGACACATGTTGTTGACACTTGTAGGTGATGTGAGAGAAGACTTGTACTTCATAACATCTTCCCTCACCCACTCAAAGCCAGGCACAGTCGGAACAACAGTTGGTGACCCAATACTACGACTGCGACACACGCGAGGAGAGGCCCTCACACTCTGAGCACCAGTTGGCCTTGACCCCCCGGAAGCAGAAAGAGGGGGCAGAATAGTAAGTGGCAAAAGCTCGCCTGTGCTAGGGGCGACAGATGGCCTTGCCTTCTAACGAGGGCGAGAAGTGCCATCACCAGTCCAATGAGATTGCATCCTCTTTCCAGAAGAGGAAGACTCATCTTTAGACACTCCACGATGGGTTTCCTCTTCCAAGGAATCACCGATGGAGATCATATCGCTCATAACGCGTTGCTCCACTGATTCTCCTGAATCACTACCCGCATACCTAGAGTAGAATCAGACAAAGGGGATTCAGGAATTTTTAGAGAAGGATGTTTAGAACAAAAGAAGTTTTAAGGCGAGAAGGGACAGAGGAAGAAGACAATTTTCAGAGGAAGGAGAAGCGGCGGTGAGAGAAATGGCAAATGTCTCATCAACTTAAATGAGGCATGACAACTGAGCAGTTACGCACAGATTTGAAACGTCCCCCTTGCAATCCATGCCACAATCAATGCCCACTCACCCACTACCACACTACTCTAGTACGTACTCATTCCTTGAGGGACACGTATGCACGAGTACGGCGAATGTGCTTCACGCACCTGGGGAAATAACAAAGCATCATGCGTGCTTTCAAGGCTCACGTCCAACGGTCAGATTTTGGCAGATTATTGGCCTGACACATTTGACTTCATCAATACAGTCTACATTAACGAGCTTGACATAGCTCCAAAATTACTTTTTACAAAGTTATCAGTATTGACATTGGACATCACTTGTCCACCTTCGGGGGCTCCCCAAGATACATCTTATTTATCAAGAATATTTGGTATCCTCGACACTAGACATTCATCATCAATGCTTACTTGACCTCTTTCGCCTATAAATTGACTCAGAGGCTGGGGAACTTATGTACTGTACAAATTGGTAAAATTACATGTGGACATTACTATAGGGTCATTGTACATGTGTCTATGCTCCCGTGTCTGCCCTGCTACAATAACTATGTATATTTCCGCCTTAAGTACCAACCCAAACACGATGAGTACAACTTGTCCACCCTCCGAGTCAGCCTTGCTACAGGAACGTGGACATCCATCTACTTAGCTTCTAGAAGCTCTTGGACTACAACAACTTATCTATATTTGAGATAATACGCGGACGTCCATCTACTTAACCTTGCTGAACTTTTATGTTGCCCATTATGAAAACAATATGAGTAGCACACAAACCATGAGGGGGTTGAATTGGCTCTTCTTGCCCCTTTAAAAAATCTCTTTAAAATCAGAGTTTAATGGATTATATCACAAATCAAACTTAGAATGTCTTTGATCAATCAACCTCCAATCTTTATGAAATTCAATTACAATAAAATTGCTTCTATTCATTATGAAAGAGTTCAACCAATGAATGACAATCAATAACCAGAGAAAAGATTAGAGATGATGAAAACAACACAGAATTTATACTGGTTCACTTTTCAATTCAAGAGAAGCTACACCCAATTTCCTAACCAACAAGCTAGGATCTAACTATATGCAATTTGTTCTTACAAGTTATAAAATCACTCTTAATCAATCCCAAACTAAGAACAAGGCATCTAACACCTATAGACCCTTTGTGATCAAGACTTAGAGAAACAACCCTTCTCTAATCTCCCTCTAGAAAAACTCTAAGAAGCTATTGCACAAGTTACAAACACATAATTTCTTAAAGAAATACAACAAAGTAACAAGGAGAGATACAACATGGGATCCAATGCATATTTTTGCAGATGATTAAAAAATCTTGAACCAAAGGTTGAATAGAAATCTCAAAACAATCTCTATAAAACTTTCTCTTTATCAAGTGCCAAAAAGGAAATCCTCACTAGGTTTCTTGATGTTTGTTGAAACAGAGGATTTGTGGGTCATACATTAAAATGCTCTTAGTAACTTTTCTCTCAAAAGAATGGGTTTCAAAATCCATTGTTCTAAGAACAAACAAGCAGAATGCATCCAATGCTTATGAAACAAGGCTTGATCAATGCTCTTAGGTTCTATTTGTGAGACAAAAGCCATATTACAACAGAGATTTCTTAATGAAGATCTAGAAGGTACTCCCTTAGTAAATTCACCAATTATATTGTCAAGGGAGAGATCTCTTGTAGTTCTCCAATTCTTTAACTCTTGGTTTGGTGTTGATTGTTTCATTTCAGCAATGGGTTCTTCCTTTTCTTTTTCCGTTGATCCATTAAGTTGTATAAACTCTTCTAAAGGACCTGCATCATTTTCACACTTCTTTTCCTCTTTAGATTAGATTCATCACAAATAACATGAATTGATTCTTCCATGCATAAAGTTCTTTTATTGAAAACTCTATATGCTTTACTTTGTAATGAATATCCAAGGAAGATAGCTTCATCAGCTTTGACATCAAATTTGCCAAGTGAGTCTTTACCATTGTTTAATACAAAACACTTGCAGCCAAATGCTCTTAAGTGAGAAATGTTTGGTTTTCTACCTTTGTATAGTTCATAAGGAGTTTTCTTCAAAATAGGCCTTATTAGTAATCTATTCAAAGTGTAGCAAATTGTACTCACAACATCGGCTCAAAAATGTTTAGGCAAATTTGTCTCATTAAGAAAAGTTCTTGCACCTTCTTCAAGGGATCTATTTTTCCTCTCCACAACACCATTTTGCTGAGGTATTCTTGGAGCTGAAAAATTGTGGTTGATTCTATTTTCTTCACAGAATTTTTCAAAATGCTAATTTTGGAATTCCCCACCATGATCACTTCTTATTGAGATAATTTTGCTTCCCTTTTCATTTTGAGCAAGTTTGGCCAATTTTCTGAAAGCATTGAAAGCATCACTCTTGGATCTTAAAAATAAAGTCCATGTGAATCTAGAGTAATCATCGACAATAACAAGCCCATAAAAATTACCTCCCAAACTCATAGTTCTAGAAGGAACAAACAAATCCATGTGAAGTAATTCAAGGGGTCTTAAAATAGAAACAACGTTTTTACTTTGAAAAGAATTCTTTGTTTGTTTCCCCTTTTGACAAGCATCACATAGTTTGTCCTTTTCAAACTTTATTTTGGATAAGCCAATGACTAAGTCTTTTCTTATAAGCTTGTTCATATGATGCATGTTAATGTGACTTGCCTTTCTATGCCATAGCCAAGATTCATCAACTTTACTTATTAGGAAATTAGTGTTGTGAATGAATGCATGATCTATAGATAGTAAATAGATATTACCTTTTCTTTTACCTATATGAATCACCTCACCGGTTTGACATCACATATCATACAACAATTGTCATTGAATGAAACTTTGAATCCTTTATCACATAGTTGGCTTATACTTAGAAGATTTTGCTTTAAACCTTCCACATAGAGAACATTTCTGATCTTGGTATTAAAGTTGTCTCCTATATTTCCTTCACCAACTATCTTTCCTTTGTTATTGTCTCCATAAGTGACAAATCTTCCATCTTTTAGAGTCAAATTTGTGAGCATTGATATGTCACCTATCATGTGTCTAGAGCATCCATTGTCAAGATACCATAATGATGATTTTGCTCTTAAACACCCCTGCAAAATTCAAATCAATTTACAAAGGAAGGCCAATTGAGGTTGGGTCCATAGGGGTTAGCTATTTTCTTTTTCTTTGGCACCCAAATGCAATCTCCATTTGGCACATAGAATCTCCTAGCGTAGCACTTATTAGATATGTGACCTTTCTTCATGCAATAGTTATAAGTTACAGCTTTTGATGCTCTTTCAAAATGACTCATTTGATTAAACTTTGTTTTTGAAGCAGCTTTTTGATTTTTCTGTTTCGGTGGTACAAACTTGGTTTTTCCAAAAGATTTTGATCTATGTTTGTAACCCAACCCAGAAGTATCTCCAGCATATTTTTGCACACTTAGCATTTAAGCTAAATTGCATTTTCCTTTATAAAGCCTTTTCAAAAGATCAACTAGGTAATTATTTTTTGAAAGTAGTAACATGTGTTTTTCACCTTGACTCTTTTTGAACTCATCAAACTCTTCTTGCAGAGCTTTGCATTTGTCAACATTTGATGAAGAAGAAACAGATACACATCCATTCATTTTGTAGCTTGAAACAAGTTTTTCATTTTCTTCTTTCAAGTTACAAATTTCAGTTTGCATTTCTGCAAGTCTTGTGACATGACATCTAAGATTTCCTTTTAGCCTATTATTGGATTTTGCAATCTTTTGAGCCTCTCCATGCATTTCATGGAAAACATCAACAACTTGATCAAATTCAAAATTTACCTCTGTTTCAACACTTAATAATTCATCATCTTCACTTATTGTGGAGTTGAAACATACATTTGCTTCTCCATTCTCACTTGATGATTCAGAAGTTGTTGACTCATTATCTTCCCATGCTATATAGGCTCTATTAGGCTTTCCTTCTTTCTTTGTCTTCTTTTCACTTAATTGCTTTTTCAAAAAGATAGAACATTTAGATTTAATGTGGCCAGGCTTACCACATTCAAAGCAAGTGAATTTGTGTTGTTGTTGTTGTTGTCACTCTTTTTGTTGTTGTTGTTGTTGAACTTTGTGAACTTTCTATTCTTGTTTCTTCTCATGAACTTGCTGAACTTTTTGACAATTAGATTCATGTTTTCATCACCATCTTCTTCACTTGAGTCTTCTACGGTGTCCACCTTAGAGGATGCAGCTTTCAAGGCTATGCTTTTTTGTTTCTTGTCTGCATCTTCTGCATGTGTTAGTTGTGACATTTCAAGTTCATACTCAAGAAGCTTACCAAAAAGTGCAGCCATAGACATCTTGGATAGATCTTTTGATTCTTTGATTGTTGTCACCTTTGGTTGCCATGGTCTTGTGAGGCACTTTAAGATTTTGATGTTCAACTCTTCAACATCAAAAATCTTCCCAAGACCAAGAAGATGGTTTACTATGTGAGTGAATCTTGTTTGGACCTGAGATATGTTTTCTGCAGTGTTCATCTTGAACATTTCATACTCATGGATCAAGGCTTGCTTCCTTGATCTTCTTACTTCATATGTACCTTCATGAGTTACTTCCAACATCTCTCACATCTCCTTTGCACTTTTGCACTAACAGTTCTAAAAAATTCATCAGAAGAAAGTGCAAAAGTAATCATGTTCTTAGCTCTGAAATCATACTGAACAACTCTCTTTTCAGCATCTGTCATTGCATCCCATTCTTTAGGAATCATATCATTACGAACAATTTTTATATGAAACAAAGGACCTTTTTCTATTGCATTCCAAGCACCTGGGTCATTTGATTGAATGAAAATTTTCATTCTATTTTTCCAAAAACTGAAATGCTCTCCTTCAAATATCGAAGGACGATTGAAGAAGGCACCCTCCTTGAAGGTAATTTGTGTGGTATTCATTTTCTTTTTAAAGAAAGATAGTGATCTTAAATAACACTCAAGAACCTGCTCTTGATGCCAAATGAAAACAACAGGAATACACACAATAACCAAGATGGGCGGTGAATTGATTTAAACTTGGGCTTTTTAAATTTTTTAAAAAATCAAAGTTAAAGGATCTTTATCATAATTAAAACAAGAATGCCTCAAATCAATCAAACCACTCAGCCCAAGAAAATAATTGCTAAAACTTAACTTGTTGAATAATGAAGATTTCATCAAGAATCACAGATCAAGATAGCAAGTATAGATTGAAGAATAAAGATCAACACAAGAATTTATACCGGTTCACTTCTCAGGAGAATTTACATGCAGTTCTTCTAATCAACACTAGAATAGAGTTCCACTATTCACAAATTTTATTTCTTACAAGCTTTACAACAATCACTCTTTATCTAACCTAGATAAATAATAGAAATCTAAAACCCTATTAGACTCCTAATGATTAAGACATAGAGAACCCTTCTCTACTCTTCCCTATAGAGAAACCCTATCTAGAAAAAGCTTCAAGAATCCTTTGCAATAGTTACAAATAACCAAGAATTCAAAAACGAATCTACAACAAGAGTTAATGGAGAGAGACAACCTGATGATCCAATGAATATGATTTACCAATCAGAATTGAAATGAAAAACAAGTTTCAGAACTTTCTCTCCAAAGGATTCTTTGAAATCTTGCACAAGAAATCTTTCAATACACCATGAAGATTTAAAAGTGTGGGACAAGAACTATCTAACTCAAATAAACTTTCCTCACTTTCAGAAGGCTTATGAATACTTTGAAATTTCGAATTCAAGAGATGTTAGTTTCAGAAAAACTCAAAATCTATTTATAGCCAACTTTTGTAACTGAATGTAACTGATTAAATCGCCAATGTAATCGATTAAATTATCATATGTAATCGATTAATATTCCAAGTAATCGATTAAAGTGTTCTTAGCTCAATTTGGAAAAGTTCAATGAACAATGTAATCGATTAACACGAGTTGTAATCAATTAAAAAAGTCAGGTTCAATTTTGAAATAAGCCTATATAATCGATTACAATTGAGTGGTAATCGATTAAGGAAGTCATGCATATTTAGAAATGAACTTATGTAATTGATTACATTAGAGTGGTAATTAATTAAGACACATAGTTATGATTTTCATTATGTGTTATGTAATCGATTACTATTAGCTAGTAATCGATTAAAGTGTTCTTCATGGCTTTTCCTGAATTTAAACAGAAGTTGGTAATCGATTATATCCATGTGTAATCGATTAAAGCAGTGTAAAATGAATTTTCCAAAACTTAACCATGAGAAATTAATTTCATTTGAAAAACATGAACAACTTTAAAGCTTTAGTAAAAACATGTATGCATGTTAATGATCATGTTCATGCAATGCAAGGATCATAAGATTAGTGTCTCATACACTTAACAAATTACATATCCCTTGCATGTCAAAAGCTAAAATTTTTCTTCTAAGACACAAGCTTCATCCTTGACTTGTCTTCTTTCTGTTCCCCCTATATCCAACATGATATTCTATTATTTTAATTTTTTTAAAAAAAGACATTCTAAAATGGTTCTCTAGAAAATCGTTTTAGAAAGTCTACATTCTAAGACGATTTTTTCAAGAAACTATCTTAGAATCCTCAATTTTTTAAGTTTTATATATAAAAAAATATTCTAATACGGTTATCTGAAAAATCGTCTTTAAAAGTCCACATTCTAAGACAGTTTTTGCACAAAACCGTCTTAGAATCCTCAATTTTCTTAGTTTTTTATTTGAAAAAAAATTCTAAGACGATTTTCTAACCGTCTTAGAAAGTCTACATTGAAAGACGATTTTTTGAAAAACCCGTCTTAGAAATCTCAATTTTTTTAATTTTTTTAAAAAATGACATTCTAAGATGTTCTCTGAAAAATCGTCTTAGAAAGTCTACCCTTTAAATACGGTTTTCCCAACGAATCGTCTTTGAAGGGTACAAAATATTTTTTTTTAAAAAAATAACAATTTCTAAGACAATTCTTGGACAAAACCGTCCTAGAAATTCTACCTTCAAAAACAATTTGACAATTGTCTTTGAAAGTATTCACTTTTGATGACACACGCTTCAAAGACTATTTCAGAATCGTTGTTAATTAGCATTTAAATCCGTCGAAAAAACTTGATTTTCCAGTGGTGCCCATTCCATTTCCCTCATGTTCTCTCTTCCAATCACACAAGCAGAAAATGCGGTGTTGGTTCTCGAGGCAAAGTAGCAAGGAGGAGGTGAAGCCAATGTCATTGCTCGCGGATTGGAACTCCTAGGCATCCACCCAAACCTCTGAAGATTCATCCACTTTCCCCTTCGATATCGAATCAACCATTAGGTTTGCCAACAACACCGTTTTTGACACTTTCAATGTGTAAGCAACCCCTACACCTGTCATCTGCTTCATATGTGATGCCATGGAAATGAACATGGTTTCCAAAAGGGTGCAAAATGTTATTGATTTTCTTTAGAAAGATTTTCCTGACATGGATGTTATTGGAATTTCTTGTAATTTATATGTGGATGATATTTACTATATCTTTTTGTTTCTTCCTATTTTTATTTATTAGGAATGTATCTTTGTTTTGTTACCTGAATTATATCACCAATGTCGTTTACTTTGTTATATGCTACTATACCACTAGTTTATGCAATAAGAAGTAACTGATTTTGCTTATTAAACAGCTAATTGAAATTAATAGTTGAATGTAGTAAAAGGATTAAAGTTATATGAGGACATTTTCACTGATTCAGAGCTATGCAAGCTACCAGATTTTGTGAATGAGATCCATGTTGCAAAGGATATATGTGTGTGTGTGTGTGTGTGAATAATGGTTTAGATAATTGCATAGGATAAAACAGACATGGATGATGATAAAACTATATTTAAAATATACCATGATCAATTAGAATGTGATGTGTTGCAAACACATCTTAGTTTTAGGCTAGTTTTAGATTATAATTTAGATAAATAAGTTAGGAATTAGAATAAAATTAGTTAGTTTATTATTATATTTAATTTAATCTCATTTTATCACCATTTGTGCATTTAAGGGCTTAAAAGAGGAGAATCAAAGCAAAAGATGAAGAAAAGCAAATCTGAAGTCCTGCGCGGTTAGCGCCAATCTTCGCGCGAATCGCGCCAATGGCCAAAATCAGAGTTCCAGCTCGAAGACTTCACGCAGTTAGCGTGGGAGCCGCGCCACCAGCGCCATTCATTCAAATCTTCCGCGCGATCAGCGCCATATTCCACGCGATCCGCGCCACAAGGCCTGGAAGCAGTTCTGATTCGTCCAACCCGCAAGATTAGCGCGGGATCTCGTGCGATCAGCGCCATAAATGCGTTGTTTCCTTATTTAACAAGATATGATTTGAAATTGGCACAGAAAATAGGCTTTGTTACTTGAATTAAATCTATCTATAAATAAAAGGCCTCTGGACTGAAGAAAAACACTCCCTATCATCCATTACACACCATTCCACGCCTCTCTACACTTCTATACACCATTGGAAGACAAGAATCAAGGCTAGATCATTGCAGAATAATGTTTTACTTGACAGCCTTGGTTGATTTGAGGCCTATGGCAGGCTAAACTTTGTATTGTGGGAAGGCCATGAACTAATGTAATCTCCTCTGTAACTTGACTGGTATTTAATGAGAATTCTTCTTGTTTTATTTTACTCTGTGCTTATTTGTTAATTCTTATTTAGAACTGGCCATTCTATTTAGGTATTGAGGGTTAGGATTTGCAATGGGGACGTTAGAATTCTAATTTCTGACCTTAGTAAAATAACAGTTGTTCATCACCTAGGGATAGGGATGCGTGGCTGTGGAATTTTATAATATAGTCTTTATATGCTTAACTTGATAGATTTCACCAAGGAATTGGATTTTTGATGCAGGTTAAAAGGTTAATTCACTAAGGAATTAGGGATTAACTAGAGTAGGAAAGATTTATTTTCCGAGCAAAAGAATTCGGAACCTCTTATGATATATTCTCTTAATGCTTAGTTTGACAGAATCCCTAAAGGTTTAGGATTGTCGATCGAATTAAAGGGTTAAATCGCTAGTTATCTAGGATTTACGAATTTAGGAGAGATTTATCATTTGTGATCAACTTGATAACCCAGTTAAGTGAAAGAGGTAGTTAACATTAGGGATTGTGCCTGACCACAATTGTTTCTTCCATTGGTAATATTCTTATTATTTTACTGCACTTATTTAAATTCTGTTTTATTCAAACTCCAATCAATTCAAACAATTCTTCTTTATTTTCTGTTTTCTTTCCAATCGCTTAGACTTATAATTACTGTGAATTTCACCCAATCCCTGTGGAGAACGATACTCTACTTACCCACTTTTATTACTTGAAACGATCGGTGCACTTGCCGTACACTTTGAATCGAGCAACAAGTTTTTGGCGCCGTTGCCGGGGATTGGTTAACGGATTTTTACAGTAATTTTTAATCTTTGTGATTGGAATTTTTTGTTACTAATTGCTTCTCTGAGTTTTATGCGAGGTTCAATTAACCCTGAGGATTTACAGTTCGATCCTGAAATTGAAAGAACATTCCGAAGGAGACTAGCCAAACAAAGGAGAAGAGAAGCTAAATACATTGACTTTGATTCAATTCCAGAATTAGAGTCTGAAGTAGAGATGGCTGAAGAACAAAATAATCAGCCAAGGCGAAGACCGGAGGATGAACTGATGGAGGATATTCTGGCTCCTATGTTCACAAGACCAAACTCCAGCATTGTAAGGCCACCAATACAAGCTAACCATTTTGATATAAATCCTTCATTGATTGTATTGGTGGAAAGAAGTCAGTTTGGTGGAGAAGATTTTGAAGACCCTCATGATTTCATAGACAGATTTCTGAGAATTTGTGACACTATCAGACACCAAGGGGTCTCAGATGATGCGGTAAGACTAAGCCTATTCCCTTTTGCTGTTAAGGGAAATGCATTGAGATGGTTAAATAGACAAACTTCAAATAGCATCTCAACTTGGGAGGACTTAGTCTCAAGATTTTTTGCCCAATACTTTTCCATGGATAAATATAACCAGTTGGTGAATGAGATCACCAATTTTACTCAAAATGGAAAAGAATCCATGTGTGCTGCATGGAATAGATTCCAAGAATTAATCAGGAGATGTCCATAATATGACATGCCTGTGGGTAAGCAGGTACGTATTTTCTTTAACGGTATGACTCCTGAAACTCGTATGATTGTTAATGCTGCAGCAGGGGGCACAATAAGGTCAAAAACTGCAGCTCAAACCTATGAGCTGATTAAATCTCTGGCTTGTACTGAAAATGAAAGCATCACCATTCAGCCAAAGAGAGAACCAATACAATTGTGCAGCAATGATGCCATGCTTGCAGAGCAGAAAATTTTAGCCCAACAGTTGGCTAAATTGAATGAAAAAATTGATAGATTACAAGTCTCTGCAGCCCAAGTTTCAGCCAGCAAGCCACATGTCTGTTGCGAATACTTCCAAGGTGAGCATGAATCTAATCAATGCCCTATTCTTGTTGGAGCTGACCCTGTGCAGGTTAATGGCATTTGGAATGATCCAAGACAACAGCAGCCATATCAGAGAAACAACAATTTTGCTGCAGGAAACAACTACCAGAGGAACAATCAAGGAGAGGGACTAGACTACAAGTCCAATAATTATCTGCAGCCTCCTCCTATTCCCACCACCAATATTTCTGAACTTGAGAAGGTAGTAATGCAGCTGTCAAAAACAACAACAGAATTCATCCAAAACCACAGAAATCAAGATGCCTCCATAAGGAATCTTGAAATTCAAATTGGTCAATTGGCAAAGCAAATTTCTGAAAGGCCACAAGGACAGTTCCCCAGTGACACAGTGACAAATCCAAGGGAACATGTCAATGCTATCACCACCAGGAATGGTAAGGTGTTTACTTCACCAGAAGAGCCTAAGGTGAAGAAAAATTCTGCAACTGAAGCAGAAAAAGAAAAATCTGCAAAACCAGAGGAAGAAAAACCTGCAGAAAAAGAGAAGAAGGAGAAAAATACTGCACCTCCAAAGAAGCAATGGGATTTCTCTAGCTTTGAGAAACCCCCATACCCGGTGCAAACCAAGCAACAAATCCAGCAGCAGTAGTTTGCCAGGTTCTTAGACATGTTTAAGAAGTTACATATTAATATTCCATTTGCTGAGGCATTAGCCAATATGCCTAATTATGCAAAATTCATGAAAGAACTTCTGTCTAAGAAACATAAATTAAAAGACTGTGAAACCATAGCACTCACTGAAAAGTGCAGTGCCATCATTCTAAGAAAGCTTCCAAAGAAATTGAAAGACCCTGGAAGTTTTAATATCCCTATAGCCATAGGAAATATCAATATAGGGAGGGCACTTTGTGATTTAGGGGCTAGTATAAACTTAATGCCATTATCAATGTGTAAGTCCCTAGGCATAACTGAATTAAAACGGTATCCTTGCAATTAGCGGATAGGTCCATTAGAACACCCTCAGGGGTGATTGAGGATGTTTTAGTTAAGGTAGACAAGTTCATTTTCCCTGCAGACTTTATTGTATTAGATATGGAAGGTGAAAGTGAAATACCTTTGCTGTTAGGTAGGTCCTTTTTAGCAACTGCTAGGGCCTTAAATGATGTAGAGCAGGGAAAACTTGAATTAAGGATGGATAATGAGTCTGTTGTGTTTAATGTTTTTAATCCTGTGACAAATCCATCTGACAAATATAATTGTTCTAGGCTAGATTTTCTGGATAATGTGGGTTGTGCAGGTATGACAGCAAAGAATAATGCAGTAGAGGAAATTTCAGCTGCAACAGAAAATCCAGCAGCAAGTATAATAGATGCAGAAATAACAGCATTAAATGATTTAGCAGAAGCTGAAATTGCAGCAACAGAAGTTGCTGAGAAATTGAACATTACAGACCAAGATAACACAGCAGAAATTGTGGAACCTGTGCTGGAATTGCTGGAGAAAAAGAAAAAGAAAGATAATATTCCAGATGAAACACCAAAGGTAAAGCTGAAAAAGATTCCAGAAAAGGCTTTGGAAAAACCTAATAAGAAAGGTGTCAAAAAGTTGGAGCAAAGAAGATCAAGAAATGGCGCAACAAAGAAATTGAGCCAGGACAAAGAGTGATGCTATCAAAATATCGCCTGAAGTTTCCAGGTAAGTCATAATTCTTTTGGTCTGGTCCTTTCTTGGTGCAAAAGGTTTGCTCTTATGGAATAATAGAACTCACTTCTTTGGACAAGGACAAACCTTTCAAAGTTAATAAATGCCGGCTGAAGCCTCACCTTGATGATCAAGTGGATGGGAACACAATTCCTATTCCACTTAAATCCACCAATGATTAAACTGTAGGATGCGTCTAGCTTAAGACGTTAAACGAGCAATCTTTTGATGTACATATATAGTGTTTTAAGTTCTGTTTTTAATTTGATAGCAGTAGAATTCATGCATGTAAAATTTTAGGCATTTAGGATTATTGCATTAAGCATAAAAAGCATTCAAAAATTTAAAAAGAAATGGCCTGTTAAAAGTGTGGCGCTAACCGCGCCAAGGTCACGGCCACTCCACGCTAACTGCGCGACATCTCGCGCTAGTCACGTGACAAATTCGAACCAGAAGCTTTGATCTGCAGTAGATGACGCTATCAGCGTGAAGGATGGAGCGACTAGCGCCATGTGTTCGAATTCAGACACTTAATTTTTGAATATGGCGCTGATCGCGCCATGTACGGCGCTAACCGCGCCACAATGCATGCAATTCATGCTAGTCGCGTGACCAGCAGCGCTAGTCGCGTGACCAGCAGCGCGAGTCGCTAGTCGCGTGACCAGCAGCGCGAGTCGCGCCAGATGTTCGAGCTAAAAGCCCTTCCAGTGTCTATTGGCGCGGATTGCGCCAACTTCCGCGCGAAACGCGCGAGATCATAAAGTCAGTTTTATTTTAAAGCTGAATGGTAAAAGCTTGCTTCTATTGATATGAATGAGGCAACTGCTGTGTAAGGATTGAATTAATTGGTCTCTTCAATTAGGATTGGAACTGAGCCTTGAACATATAATGACCCAAATCTGGGAATCATTAAGGCTAATCTCATGGTGTGAATCAAATTAGTTCTGATCCTTGTTTATGCTTTAGACTGAAATTTTAAATTGGCGAGTAAATTAAATACTTAAGTTGTAAATTGCTTGAACCAATAGTCATCTGGACAAGAGATTAAACCACAGGTTAATTACTGTTAATGCTTTGATTGTGGTAAACTAAAGATGGACATGAATTACTATTACATGTATTTATATCTGTTTGTTGAAATATGTCCATGCTAACTAGGATTAGATGATTTAGGAACATTCACTGAGCTAAATCTGGGAATCCAGATGGTGCTGTTTATTTTTATGTCATGACATGCACTGGTCAACTGATGAATTGAATTGGCATCAGCCTAAAATGAATTATATCTGGTTTAGCACATTTGATAAATCAAATCTGGGAATTGTTGAGCCAGATCTCTTGTTTGTTAATGCTTTTGACTGAACCGAATGGACAGTTGGACTGTGTTTGTTATTGTAAATAATAAATTATCCACTGTTGTTTGCTATTTTGTTGGTGCTGAGTAATTATATGGTTCCTCTAAACCAAGATTGAAAACCGTTTGAAGGGCACAAAGTACACTGATTGCCCAATGAGAACCCTGATAACTGATATTAAGGTACTGTTTAAATTATTTTTTAGAGTTATCATGGTTTTAAATCTGAAAAATCATGGGCATGCTGCAGAATTCTGAGCAGTTTGATTGCCTTGTTAAGAACTGAAATGTGCCTTCCATTCATGGAACATTATTCACTGATGCATAATTTACTTGAATCTGAACTGATGAATGATCCTAAATCTGGGAATCATGGGTACCAAGTGAAATTCTTAGCATATTGATTTTCCCAGATACTTGTACACATGCTGGGTGTATTGACAAAATGAAACTGCATTGTTATTTTTGAAAATCATCTACTAATGCATAGTTACCTGAATTGTTATTTCTGTCCAAGCTGAACCACAATGTAAAGACCAAATCTGGTAATTCAGCTACTGCATCAGGTATAGTTTGGAATTTTTTTCATTGCAGTTGAAGGGATTGAGAAAGACAGCAAGCTAAGTGCTGCTGCATTCTGCAGAAAAAGGATCACCAGGAACCATCTAATTTTTGCTTCTGTTTTTAATTTTTCTGTATTACTTTTAAGTTAGTTGTTTTGTTACTTTATTGTTTGAAATAAATTATGTTTGGATTGATGTCATTCTGGTTATGATTCTCAAATAATGCATACATAATTGAGTTGTTAGCAGCACATAATCCTTTTCACTTATTGCTGAGGACAGCAATTTTCTCAAATCTGGGAATGGGTGCATATGCATTATTTGAGGAATCATATCCAAGAAACAAAGGATGTCCAACAGAAAATTTTTGTTTTAGTTTTTAGTTTAAATAAGTTGGCAGCACATTAGATTTTTCAGAATTAAAAGTGAATGGACACAGTAATGGATAGGAATTCTTTGATGAAAGCTTGTGTGAAATGAAACATAACATGAATTGCATGATACATGAATGGAATTGTGATTGTTGGTATGTGATATGCATGTTGAAGTTGAAATGTTGCTTGAAATGAAGTCAGCAGTAATTGACTTGAGTATTAACACCTGTGAGATTTTGAGCCAAACAGTGATTATTCTTTTTGAGAGACTCCATTTTCATAGTATTCTAGAACTTGAATTGTTTCTCTGGATGCAGGTGTGACTTGATATGATTAAGGCAATTTCTTCTTCTGAAAACCAGGGCCAAATTGACTTACCTTCAATTATTTTTCCATTTGTACCTAATTTTGAACTTTAGCCTTTCATTTCTACTACCCAAATCAAAGTCATATCCATTGACCAATTTCCCTAAGGCTAGAGAAGGTGTAATCTGAGTCCATGACAGCAGAAAACCAGGGAATTGTCCATCAAGGTATGAAAGAACAAGAATAAACAAGCACAGGCCAGTTGAAAAATAATAAACCTAACATTATGTGCTGAAAGTCTGAAAGTGGCTGTATTTTGAAGAAAAAGAAAAGAAAATCAAAAAGAAAGTTATTGCTTTGTTTTATTTTATTGAAAATAAATTGTTGAATAAAGTACCAAGATTGAAGAGAATGAACAAGGAACATGGAAGACCACAGGATTGGACTTAAGGGACTGGATCTAGCCTCATATTAGCTACTTATCCAAAGATTTTTCCTACCCTTAGCCCAGCCAAGTTACAAGCCTAAAAGACCTTTTGATCAAATTATGCTTGCATATGTTGAGAATATTTTCAAGTCTATGGTAATGCTGTCACTTTGTTGAGTGAGAGGGTAATTATAACCTAATACACTTGAGTGAATAAGTGAATAAACACAATGTTGTGAGGAACACTCAAGTTACTTTCACTAATTGATAGATTTCAAAGTACCATAGAAGCTTTGATATGAATTGATTGTACTCAGCATGATGATTCTAGGATTGTAAATTGTGGTTCAGTTTGATTATTGATCCTTGCTCTTATCTTGAAGTTCTATCTGTTGCTGAGGACAACAACTATTAAATCTGGGAATTGTTTGATGTGTTGCAAACACATCTTAGTTTTAGGCTAGTTTTAGATTATAATTTAGATAAATAAGTTAGGAATTAGAATAAAATTAGTTAGTTTATTATTATATTTAATTTAATCTCATTTTATCATCATTTGTGCATTTAAGGGCTTAAAAGAGGAGAATCAAAGCAAAAGATGAAGAAAAGCAAATCTGAAGTCCTGCGCGGTTAGCGCCAATCTTCGTGCGAATCGCGCCAATGGCCAAAATCAGAGTTCCAGCTCGAAGACTTCACGCAGTTAGCGTGGGAGCCGCGCCACCAGCGCCATTCATTCGAATCTTCCGCGCGATCAGCGCCAGATTCCGCGCGATCCGTGCCACAAGGCCTGGAAGCAGTTCTGATTCGTCCAACCCGCGAGATTAGCGCGGGATCCCGCGCAATCAGCGCCATAAATGCGTTGTTTCCTTATTTAACAAGATATGATTTGAAATTGGCACAGAAAATAGGCTTTGTTACTTGAATTAAATCTATCTATAAATAAAAGGCCTCTGGACTGAAGAAAAACACTCCCTATCATCCATTAGACACCATTCCACACCTCTCTACACTTCTATACACCATTGGAAGACAAGAATCAAGGCTAGGTCATTGCAGAATAATGTTTTACTTGACAGCCTTGGTTGATTTAAGGCCTATGGCAGGCTAAACTTTGTATTGTGGGAAGGCCATAAACTAATGTAATCTCCTCTGTAACTTGACTGGTATTTAATGAGAATTCTTCTTGTTTTATTTTACTCTGTGCTTATTTGTTAATTCTTATTTAGAACTGGCCATTCTATTTAGGTATTGAGGGTTAGGATTCGCAATGGGGACGTTGGGATTCTAATTTCTGACCTTAGTAAAATAACAGTTGTTCATCACCTAGGGATAGGGATGCGTGGCTGTGGAATTGTAAGGACCCTCCCTGCGGCGCGGTTGGCGCCAGGTCCCACGCTGATGGCGCCGGGACCCAGTAGAAGAAAACCCTGTGGAGGGTGCGGTGCTGATGGCGCCAGACCCACTAGATGGTGGCGCCAAGGGCGCCAGGATCTCTGAAAGTTCACGCCTGGGGCGCCAGGATTCCCAGCTGGCGCAGGTGGCGCCAGTTGTGGCGCTGGTGGCGCCACATGTTCTGGAGGTTGGCGCTAAGAGCGCCAGGGTGGCGCTGATGGCGCCATAGAATTTGCAGCCAGCGCTGATGGCGCGGTGTCCCGCGCTGATAGCGCGGGAAGGTCGGTGCTGTGTATATTTAAAGGGGGTCGCGTTTTTGGAGGAGAAAAATGGTTTTCTTCTTCCTCAGAGCTTCCAGCAGCCATGGGAGAGCTTCCCAAGCTCCCATGACCTTGCTTGATGACCCTAAACGCTTCCTGAACCCTTTAATCCTCCTAGAAACCAAGTGAGAGCGAGAATCCTTCCTCCCTTTCACCAAAACCTCCATATTTTTGAGGAACCTCCAGAGAGGTGGATGAAAGCTCGAGTTTGGCGAAAAACCGCGGTGGTTCAGCTGCACCAAGGCTAAGGAGAGCAACCCTGAGGCCTTCCTCATCAGTTCTGAGGTAAGAAACTCGAGTTTCTCCGATTGATTTTGGATTTTGGGGTTTTGGGTGAATAGTGACCCATCTGTGATAGAGCTAGAATTAGCTCTGGGTCCAGTTGAGAGAAGTGCTTAGAATGATGTGAGGAGGAAGGATTAGCTTTCAATTTGTGATTTGGTGACTGTTGGTTTTGGCTCTAGGTGAGGCATGTGTGACTTAGACTGAGTCACATGATTTGAGACATGCCAGAGCCTTTGTGACGGGCTTGAGGTGCCTGATAGGCCATGGAGACGGTGTCTGGCGAGAGAGACCGTCCAAGCCCTGAGAAACCCTGAGAGTTTGGGTTGAGAGAGCTTAGAGGCTCACTGGTGATGGTTGGTGGATGAGTCTGAAGGGACTCTGAGGCCATGGATGATCTGAGATAGACCACTGAGGGTCTATGGAAAGGCTTGTGATGGATGAGCCTGATGAACCTTAGAGTAGATGACTCAGGTTGATGGGAAGGACTGTGGTTCCTTTCCCAGAGGCAGTTGAGGACTGCTAGATGAGCTTGTGCATGATTATATGCTTGAATGGTCTGTGATACATGTTTGTATGCCTTGGTAGGGCTGGACACAGAGGGTGTCAGAGGAGTAGACCATCAGTGGAGGCTAGAGTTGTGAGGCACGGCTAGCCAGGTAAGCTCATTGTTCTGGGGTTTTCCCCTTATTTCTGGTTTGCCACCCGAATGGGTGATGTATGATATATATATATATATATATATATATATATGAGTATATATATGTGTGCATATGTTCTGAGCCTGAGAGGCTGATGAACGGTGCTTTGAGTGAATCTCAGACCGTTCTAGATATATGGAATATGTGACGGCCTAGTGTGTGCTAGGCTGTAATGATGAACCCTAGGATAGACACTGAGACAGTGTGAGGGTTATGAGACACCTGATATGGCAGGTGTGAGGCTGTGGGCCTTTTGAGAGAATGCAGATCATGAGATGGTCTGTGATGGAACCTAGAGGATACTGGATGAGTATCAGGCTAGTTGAGGTTCCCTAGCCAGAGGTAGAGTTTGAGGACTCCCTGGAATAGCTGAGATTCCTTGGAAGGTGCCACTGCTCTCCACTTAAGTCCTAAGAATAGAGGGAACTATGAGAATGTTCCTCCTTAGGCAAGGATGTTGGAAGCCCTGAGTGATTATCCTCAGGCCAGTCTTTGTGAAAGTCCTGGAGGTGATTGCCCTGTAAAGGAGGTTCTTTCCCAGGTCAGTGTGTAAAAGTCCTGGAGGTGATTGCCCTGTATGGATGTTCTTGCCCAGGCATGTGTTATGAAAGTCCTGGACGGCTATTCCCAGGCAGTGTTTATGAAGTCCTGGACGGCTTTTCCCAGGCAAGTGATTGTGAAAGTCCTGGAGGGCTATTCCCAGGCCAGTGTTTGTGAAGTCCTAAGTTGAGGAGCTCCTCAGGCAAAGTGTGTGAAGTCCTGAATGGTGAATTCAGGCAAGTATGTATTGTTCAAAGTCCTGAGTGGAGGGATCTCCTTAAGCAATGTTTGGGTGGTTAGAGGCAGTGCCTCTCTGGTATGGAAAGTGTCTAGTGAGAGACACTATGATAGGTACCTCTGTGAGATGTATGTGAGACAGGCTATGAGAGCCTAGATGAGATATTGATGCCATGATGATGGCTTTGATCTTGGATGAATGGCTGTGAGAGCCATGACGAGGTTGAATACCTCTGATGCTGAGAGCATCCGGTTTTGGACCCAGATGGCTGGGATGTGTGAAAGCTAGGATGATGTCCTAAGCTTTGTATGTGTGAGCTAGGAAGATTTCCTCAACTCTATTTATATGTTTTGTTTATGCTTGGTGGTGAACCAGGGTTAGGGAGGATTCTCCAGAACCCTGAGTTTACTGAGACGTTTGTCTCACCCTGTGTGGGGTTTGTGGTTTTCAGGTGCTTCTTGAGGAGAGGAGCGACTTCAAGGCAGGAGGCCCTTGTGGATCTGATAGGCTGGATGGGAGGCTGCAGTAGAAGACCAGGGCAGAGCTTCAAGAGTTGAAGCTGGTCTTAGATCTCTGTGTAGTTGTAGGGCATGTGTATACCCATTTCCTGTACATATTCTGATGTATGACCCAGCTGTGGTCTTGTTTTTGAGCATGTATATGTACAGATGATGTGGATGTATATAAGTACGTTTCCTCCTAAATATCTCTGTTTTGTTTTAGGTCATCTGCCTATATTGTTGAATATGTTTTATCTGGATCAGCAGGGGCTTGTTTATGTGCTTTGTTATGTGGTTTTATATATTCCATTCATAATGTAATCAAGATAAACGATTCTATCGCTTCCGCACCGCGCTTAGTTAACGCTGATAGCGTGTTATGTATATCATTGATGATAACCTGCCGGAGACGTCCGGGGTGTTACAGGAATTTTATAATATAGTCTTTATATGCTTAACTTGATAGATTTCACCAAGGAATTGGGTTTTTGATGCAGGTTAAAAGGTTAATTCACTAAGGAATTAGGGATTAACTAGAGTAGGAAAGATTTATTTTCCGAGCAAAAGAATTCGGAACCTCTTATGATATATTCTCTTAATGCTTAGTTTGACAGAATCGCTAAAGATTTAGGATTCTCGATCGAATTAAAGGGTTAAATCGCTAGTTATTTAGGATTTACGAATTTAGGAGAGATTTATCATTTGTGATCAACTTGATAACCCAGTTAAGTGAAAGAGGTAGTGAACATTAGGGATTGTGCCTGACCACAATTGTTTCTTCCATTGGTAATATTCTTATTATTTTACTGCACTTATTTAAATTCTGTTTTATTCAAACTCCAATCAATTCAAACAATTCTTCTTTATTTTCTGTTTTCTTTCCAATCGCTTAGACTTATAATTAATGTGAATTTCACCCAATCCCTGTGGAGAACGATACTCTACTTACCCACTTTTATTACTTGAAACGATCGGTGCACTTGCCGTACACTTTGAATCGAGCAACAGAATGCAAGTAAATTATGTCTCAGATGAGTAGATATTGACCGTAAGATAAAAATTCATTGATAAAGTCTAAAGTATTAATTAGAAAATATAATTATTATGTTGACCTAATAGGTATACTTTCTAATTGATACTAAGCTGTCATGGTATTTTAAAATAAACTAATCAGCATGAATTATATATATTTAAAATAAACTAATAAGTATGAAATATATTAAATTAGCTAATATATTTAAAAGTATATGTAATAGTTACAATCAAGAGAAATTAAATTAATGTCCCAATTTAATATATGTATTCTAATTTCATATGTTACTATAACTTTAGTAGCATGATCATTTCAGTGTGCCCGCAAGGATAACATTCATATTTATGCATATTTTAAAATCAATTAAAAAGTATAAAATATATCAACTTGCTCTCATAAAAAAATCATTCCCATGTGTTATGTTTTATGTTTAATTGATATTATAATAATTTTACATATATATAATAAAAATTATATCCGAGTGAATTTAAGTGTAAATATATGTATTTTTACTTTTATAAAAATGTTTATTCCTTTGTGTTACATTTTATATATAATTTTTATTTGAATAAATTTACATATATATATATATAGTAAAAAAAAGCCATCCCAATGTGTTATAATTTATACATAATATCCATTTTAATAAATGTACTAATATGAACCAATACGAGGATTCATTTTTTTTTGTATGAATTGTCCTCGAAAAGGCTTCTTGCTATAAAAAAAGACGCTCTTGAAAAGAAAAGGTGCAGGCTTTATGTATAATGTAGCGCAAGAGAATGTATTGCATAAAGAGAAAGTTAAAACAAGCAAAGCATGTAACTTAATAAGAACTTAGCGTCATAGGAAGGTGCACGTCAAGTGTTTGATGAAGTGAAACAAAGATAAAAATAATATAAAGAAGAGTGCAGCGCCAAAATAATGAGTTAAACAAGAACAAAATGTTAAAAAAATAAAAGCGAAAAAGATAAGAAATGGAAGAAGACGCCACACCTAGGGAGAGTGATAAGTCTCGTGAGGATTCGCCACAAAGGTTATAGAAAACCTTTGATAAGCACCAAGGTTTGATCCAATCAAGAACCCAAAAAGAACTTCCTCTCACACAACTCTTTAGAGTGCAAAGTTTTTATTTAATTCAAACGTGTCTACATAAGACAAATGAATGGCTATTTATAGCCAAAAAGTGGTGTCTCTCTCCTCTTTCTTTCCAATGTGGGACTTCAGCCACATATTCCTAATTTAAGATTACACTAAAAGAAATCTAAACAATAAGTAATTTTCATCCATAACTTTGTGCTGAACTTCCTATCCAATTTTCATCATCATAGATGTAGAATTAGGACTTGAGACTAGAAATACGACTTGTAGAAATCTTCAGAGCTTTCAAATGCATCAAAGAACACCTGAAAAGGACATCAGGACCTCAAATTATGTTCAAAATATTGGAGAAATCTGGGCTCTTCACTTATTTGAATCAATTGGAGGAATCTAAGCTCTTCTTCAAGGTTGGTCTTTGGGCTCAAGGTAAGGTTGATATCTTAGCCCAATGCTTGAGAAAGGAAGTATTTCACTTCATGATCCAATGCTTCTTGTGCTTCATTTGATCTTGCCCTTGTCAAGGGGCCTCCCAATCCTTGTAGTGCACTGTTGGGCTTTCGGCCCACTAGGCTTTCTTGGTCCTCATCACACTTCCCTCCTTTAAAATGATTCTTCCTCTAATTTTGATCTTCATCACCTGCATCAAAAGGACTTAGGTTAGCAACATTAAATGTGGCACTTACCCCATACTCACCGGGGAGGTAAACTTTGTATGCATTGTGTAACACCCTGAAATTTTGATAACTAAAAAAGTAGATGTTTGATGTATTTCTTATGTTATGTGATTATTTGATTAGTTTAGATTAGTTGAATTGTTGTGTAAATTACCCTTGTGCAATTTCTTGGTGTGAATGATACGTTATATGGAGTTGTTGAGCTGCACTAAAATTGTGTAATTTCAAGTTTGACCCAAAAACATGTTTTAGTAACATCACCATTATGGATTTGTTGACCATTGGATCGCTTTAACATTTTAAAGGTAGACTCCTAACCAATATATTTAACTTTTGACCGTTGGGATTGGCGAACTAACATCTGTAGCGTGAGATAATAATTTTTCACTGAACCAGAAATTTTAAAATTGGGCCAGCTCGCCCAGGCGAATTTTGGTAGGCTTTTGGGCTCGCCTGGGTGAGTCAAGTCAGTCTTAAATACATATAGCAGCATCCAGGATCACGAAAATGGCCTCCTTCATCCCAAAACAAGCACCCAACCTCCCTTCCCTTCCTCCTCCACCAACCATAGCCACCGGTGACCACCACTAGCCACAGTCGCTTGTCATTTGACCATCGCACGGAGAGGAACCCTTTAATCGGAGTGGAATCTTCAAAACTCAACTCGAGGATTCAGTAGAGAATGGAGCCTCCAATCCTCTTTTCTTGGTTTCTTTGAGGTAATCTTGGTTTCCTTTGTCTTCTCCTAGCTAGTTAAGCTTCTCTTAATTTCTCTTGTGTTTTGGGTACCATTGTTGGGAGTTTTATACTTCCTTTGAAAACCCTTTTGAAAATAAGATGTAGTAAAAGTCTTCTTTTTATGAAACTAATGTCATTTCTGTGATCCTTGTTGAACCTCGATCACATTGGTGTAATCGGAATTTTAAAATGATGACTTTTAATGTGGACTCCTAAAACACCATTTTAGCCTCTTTTTAAATTTGAGTGGTTATTTGACCCGAATGTTAATGTTAGCCTTCTTTTTGAAATCTATACTAAATCATCTTCAATTTGGTATATCGAGCTCTGCGTTTGGCCCAAAGCACACAAACTTGAGAAATCTCAAAACAACATTTCAAGGAGCTAATAGAGGGATATAGATAGGTAAGGGGAGTTTATTATTTGGTTATAGTTTTGGTACCATAATTGGGGGTCAGGGAGTCCAACTATGAGGATATCTGTCTGTCCCTATTATGTGCTAGTTTTCAAGAAAAGTTATGTTTTAAACTAATGGGATGCGATATAATTATTATTGATGTATGTTGGTTCATGTTGTGTGCTCGTTTTCAAGAAAAACTGTGTTTTTAACTAATAGGATGCGATGAATTTGCTTATTGATGGATAAAGTTGTGACTAATGTTGTTGTTGTAATGATTGGATTTTTTGGAAAAGTCTTAATTACAGAGGAGACTATGCCCAAAATTTTATAATATGTTTTCCTATTTAATTCTTTATTAAATTTTTAAATGGGCATAAAAGTGTGTTTTCTGTATTGTAGTCCTCCTTTTTAATTTAGAATTTTTCTAAAATACCAGTCTCGTGGTAATATGGATTGTAGATGAATGAGGTGATATTGATGTCATTGATAATGTTGAAATGAGATGTTATTGATGTGTTGGTGATGATTGAATGAGATAATGATGATGTGTTTGATGATGTATAAATGATATAATGATGATGTGGTTTATGATGTTTAAATGAGATGTTATTGATGTGTTGGTGATGATTGAATGAGATAATGATGATGTGTTTGATGATGTATAAATGATATAATGATGATGTGGTTTATGATGTTTAAATGAGATGATGATGAAATGGATGTTGATGTTGAAATGCGATGAAGTTGATGTTTATGAGGATAATGTTGAAATAAGATGAATTTGATATATATGATGATAATATCGAGATGAGGTGATGTGTATGTACACTGATACCCATGGGGGGTGCATGATTGGTCATCCTTGCGGGGAAGTATTTGTTTCTGGTCATGATCATGCACTGATGGTGCCCATGGTTGTCATTGTGTGATGTGGATATACATGGATACCATAGGGGTGCATGATGGGTTACCCTTGTGAGGAAGGATGTGTTCCTACCCAGGTCATGCATTGATGGTGCCCATGGTTGTATCCTGTATACGTCCACCTGGGATGCAGTGACCGGTTGGTTACCCTTGCGAGGAAGGATGTGTTCCTAACCACGGTCAGTGCATCGGTTAGCCCACATTGGTGTGTTATGTATGTACATGGGGGGTGCATGACAGGTTACCCTTGCGAGGAAGGATGTGTTCCTAGCCGGTTCATGCATTGATAGTGCCCATGTTTCATACTTCATGTGATTGGATGGAAATAGAATGAAGGCACGCGCATACCTGTGGGTTTCTGTGGGCTGAAAATGCAAGTACTAAGGGGTCATCAGGTTTGGAATTCCCTAGCAACGCTGGCTGATCACCGGGGGGGAGAATGGACAACGCACGACAAGGTGGCCCTGATAAGCGGTGAAACATTTTCCCTGTGAGAGGCTATTTTCGGGATATGGTACCTCATTGCATGCTGATAGATGAGTCAGGTGCATGCATCATTTTATGCATGATTGTTTGAGTTGTGAAATGCATTGGATGATTGGTTTGTTGAGTGTGTATCGGAATCATGGATTTTTGTTAATGACTGTGGTGGGTAATGTTGTTTCCTTCCCAATTGTTGCTATTTTATATTTGTTGGTTTTATATAATAAACTCACCCTTGCATTTGTTGTACCGTGTGGTTGGTACCTGTGATAATCGCGAACCTTCGTTCGTGTAAGCAGATGAACAACATTACGTGACTCTGGAGGGAGATTCTTTTGGTTGGAGTCGTCGAGCAGTCGTGATGATGATGGATTACCTTTTGGAAAAGAGTTGTGTTTTTATAGTCAACTCTTTCTTAGTTGATCTCTTGATTTCTTTTTGATGGATATGTACATTTCAGGCGTAAACACTTGTAAATATAATTAACTTATATCCTAACATGTGATGGTTTAAGATATACATGTTCTGTATTTATATATATATAGTATGACAAGTGTAATATCGTGAATAATATACCACCATTTTCGTAATCAAATTAATGGAGTTTTCATTAAAATTCAAAAATTACACGAATAGAGTTAGTAATACCATAGTGATGAGGCGGGTCGTTACATTAGTCATTGACCCTCTCCAACATTTGGAAGGGTTCATCTCCTCTAGGAAAAGTTTTGATTACCTTGGGTAGGAAACCTTTCTTTTCTCATATGGAGCCAAACCCAATCTCCGGGTTCATAAACAACTCTTATTCTCCCTTTGTTTGCTTGTTTAGCATATTGCTCCATTTTTTTTTCAATTTGTGCTTTCACTTTTTCCTGGAGCTTCCTCATGTAACGACCGCTTTTATTTTATTTTGATTCATATTTATTTTATAAAACTTTGAGTTTTTTTTTTTTTTTTATAAAACAAGAATAGTGAAGGTTCAATAATTTCTTTGTTAATTTTGAAAATGATAAGAAATCATAAAACTATTTGAAAAAGGATTTTTCTAAGTTAACGCTAAAACGATTTGAAAAGGATATTTCTAT
>PYAF01005381.1:160282-186291 GCA_007407185.1 Glycine tomentella | reverse complement strand
CTTTAAAAAATATTTAAACCTAAAAAGAAACAAGTCTGTTAAAAAAAACAAGTCACACTTTTATTTTGAATCTTGTATTAAGGACAAGATGTCGTAATTAATATCTATATTTAATGTTTATAATTATTAATTATAAATATTAAATATAAGATATATTTAATATTATAATAAACTTTAAATACTTTTATTTATAATTTATATTTAATATATAATAAATATTTATCATAAATATAATAACTATTGAATTTAATTAAATATTTATTATATTTAATATATAAGTATATTTTTAAGAAACATATTTAATAATGAGAAATATTGTAAAAAATGTTAGGTCCTCCAACTTGAAATCTGAGAAACTAAAATTGCATCATTATAAAACTTGAAAATCTAAAAACACCCATGTTAAATTAGAAATCATCTAAGCAAGCATTCCAAATTAACTGCCATGTCAAGATGACATCAAGCTTATCTATACGAGATTGATTGTTTTAGTGTGCGTATATTTAAACTTTGAAAAAACTGATTTTAGGATTGTATAAAACAGTGCTTTATTTTTATTTATTTTTTATTTAAAGTAATGAGACTTATTTTCTGTTTCGTTTAAATTGTAAAATGTAAAATTTATTTTAAAAATAATTATAATTTAAGGTTTTACTTTCAAAATTTATTTTAAACAATTGATTACAACTAAAAAATTATCCTTAATTTAAACTATAATATTATATTGCCACATTATCATATTATTAAATGATAATATACCTTTATATATATATATATATATATATATATATATATATACACACATATACCCAATGCCAAAAAAATAAAACAAAATCTTACATTCTTATGTACTTATTAGTTATGACTTAAGTTCTACAAATGATGTTGCTTTTTCCCAGTTTGTATACATGCTCATGCTCATAGATATAGATACGATCTGTCTCTTAAACCACTTACGATTTTGTTAATTTCACTGCCACCAGACATCCCAACGTCACTGGTAAAAAAATTGACGTGAGGTGAGTGTCTGAAGCACTGACACCAGATATAGTACTATTCATGAATAAAACTAACAACAAAACAAATTTAGAAGCGATTTTCTTCAGTTAGAAGAAGATTTTTATTTTGAATTTTAATGTAAATTTTCTTACTTTAACTTATTTAATTAAAACTCTAATAAAATGAGTGTTTTCTTTTTTAAAGGAGCTAATAAAATGAGTGTTAGGCACAATTTTTTTTAATAATCACTTTATAATTTATGAAAAATTATAAAATTTTAAAAATCATTAAATATGAAACGACTGCGTGAAAAATTTCAATTAATAAAAGTTTCAACCATCACGAGTAATCAACGTATATAAAGCCTATTTTG
Source organism: Glycine tomentella (assembly GCA_007407185.1). Taxonomy (NCBI): domain Eukaryota; kingdom Viridiplantae; phylum Streptophyta; class Magnoliopsida; order Fabales; family Fabaceae; genus Glycine; species Glycine tomentella. The sequence continues at coordinate 184,919 of PYAF01005381.1, read as the reverse complement.
GATATATAATTACTCTATCAGTTCTATTATAATTATCACCAATTAATTTATACAAATAAAAAAACAATAATAATTTTATAAAATTATCTTATCATTATTAATTCTTTTTTGAGCTTTTGTTATATAGTGATGGTGTAAAATAATTTTATACCGTTATTTAATCATATATCATTATTTAAATTATTTTAAAATAACTATTTTAAAAATTAACAAATTTATCATAATATTAAATAATTTTGTAAATTTTTTATTATATTAATGCATAATTTTTTTTTTACTATGTATCGTTAATATTATAAGAAATATAACAAGAAAAATTAATTAATATTATATTAAAAATTAGAAGAATAATTATTTTAATATAATTTTTTTATACGACGTTTATTATGTTCAGCAAAAGTTATTATTCATACTGATGTCTTTTCGAGTAAAATTGTCTCGTGTACAAAATCCTATTACTAATACTGGTTTCAAACAAAACGATTAAATAATTATTCATAAATTTATAAAAAAATAATAGGGAAAAAAAAAAGAAAAAGAAGAGAAAAAAATCCAAAAGAGTAGTTATGGAAAGGAACGAAGCTGGCGGCGGCACAGAAAGAGAGAGAGAACAGAAATATAACAGGGTTTGCAATGCATATCCCTCAAAAATTAGATCCAACGGCTGATATCAAGCCTACGAAACCAATCGAACGGCGAAAACGAGAACCGCGTTTACAAAGCCAACCCAAGAATTCTTCATCCTCTCTTATTACTTATAAACCCTTCCTTGCCACGCCCACTTCTTCTCTCTTGCTCTCTCTCTCTCAATCCAGATTTCACCCTTTCTCAGTTTCTCTCTCTAGAAAAACCAAAACCTCGCTCCTTTTTTTTTTTTAGCTTTTTCCTTATTTAGCCTTCACACTCGAAACTGTGAAATCCATTTTTAGCAAAGAAAAAAAAAAAGAGTGAACGAGTGTGAGAGAGAGTGGTCATCAGTCATTACCGTTGATTGATTAAGATGCAGCAATCAAACGGCTCTGATTCGACGACCACGACGGAGCAGAATGCGCCGCCGCCTCCGAGACAGTCACCGGCGGTGGCGAGGCCGCAGCAGTGGGTGCCGATGCAGTACCCTGCTGCGGCGGCGATGGTAATGCCGCACCACATGTTGCCGCCTCAGCATTATGCGCCGCCGCCGTATGTGCCATACCACCACCAGTACGCGGCGCCGCACGTGCCGCACCAGCACCAGCACCAGCACCAGAACGGATCCGGCGGTGAGAACAAAACCATTTGGATCGGCGATTTGCATCACTGGATGGACGAAAACTATCTCCATCGCTGTTTCGCTTCCACCGGCGAGGTATACACAAATCAATGAGAAATGTTAAAATTGAATGAAAATAATTTTAACTGTTTTTGGAGTTTAAGTTTTAACTTTGGTTTTTAATGTGTCGAATGTCGTCGTGTAATCTGTGTAGCCTAATTCACACACTGGGATAAGGCTTTGTTGTTGTTTGTTTGTTTGTTTGATAGAGTTTAAGTTTAATATAATGCTGTTTACTCTCAACCAGTTTGAAGTGATTTTTATAAAAAAATATATATTATGTATGTAAATTTATAGGCATTCGGATTAAATTCCTGTTTATGTTATATAGACGTATGCGGAAGATTTGTTGTTATTTGCTGTAGTTTACACAGTTCGATATGAGTTCCTGTTTTGTTTTTATTAATTAGCTGATTTTGAGAACGTTGGAAAACTTTTCTTCTTCTTTTTTTGTTGAAAAAAACTCAAATGCAGTTTATTTAAGTATTTTTGGTGTTGTTTTCTTAATTAAATATTTAAGTTGTATTTCCAGGTTTGCATCAAAGATCCATATACATTACTGAAGAGAAAAATATGTATTTAAGTTTTGGCTTTTTTTTTTTTTTTTTGTGTGTGTGTTTTGGTGGAGTTTGCTTTGCAGTTTATTTGAGAAGTTTGGTGCAAGTAAATACGTGTTTTTTTGTGGTTGGTGCTTGGTACTAATTTCTTTGTTACGATGTGCTACAAGGTTGTCGTCGCATGCATGTTTGTCAAGTGTCAACTTTATTTTTGATATATTGAAAAGGAAAAGTTCTTTGGTACACCGAGAGTCTGACTAATACTCTTTAATTTGGAAATTTTATATAAAAATCACACTTATATTATATTTTAAGTTCAATCCGACGTTATGTCAGTATGGTTATGCTATCCAAAATTGTATTTAGTGGAGTGTATGAAAATGTTTCCCTTTGCAGGAATAAAATCAAAGTGCCACTCTTATAGATAGAAATAGGTTCTTCTAGTTTGGGAATTAATGGTTGACGAATGGAAATAGAAATTTGGATGTCATTTTTTTTCGTACTTGTGTGTACATAAGTACATTAATGAACTCTTTCACACGATAAGTCTGCAGACAAGTTTTACTTCTCTGCCAGTCTAATTTGATGAAAATAAATCTGCATTTTGGAGACTTAATTTGTCAGGACTTAGGACAAAGATGTTGCCTGTGCTTCTCATATCCAACCTTCTTTCTGACTGCTGTATAATTTTGCAGATTTCCTCCATCAAGGTTATTCGCAATAAGCAAACCGGCCTATCAGAGGGTTATGGATTTGTGGAGTTCTATTCACATGCTACAGCTGAGAAAGTTTTGCAAAATTATGCTGGAATTTTAATGCCCAATACTGAGCAACCATTCCGTCTGAACTGGGCAACATTTAGCACAGGAGACAAGGGTTCAGATAATGTTCCTGACCTTTCTATTTTTGTAGGAGATTTAGCTGCAGATGTTACAGATAGTTTATTGCATGAAACTTTTGCTAGTGTATATCCTTCTGTTAAAGCTGCAAAAGTTGTTTTTGATGCCAATACTGGCCGTTCAAAGGGCTATGGTTTCGTCAGGTTTGGAGATGACAATGAGAGAACCCAGGCCATGACTCAGATGAATGGTGTTTACTGTTCTACCAGGCCAATGCGTATTGGTGCTGCAACACCTAGGAAATCATCTGGCCATCAACAGGGTATGCCAAATCATATTACTTGCTTCTGATATATAAAATTATACCCTTTTCATTTGGGGAGGGGGGAATTATTCATTAATTCTATTTCCATACAAAGAAAATGCTTCATGCCACCTATTTTACCCTCAGATTCTGTTCTACTTCAGGTTTTTATTAATAAAATTTGAGAACTACATTTGTCGATCCTATAAACAGTATTCATAGTTTTATGGTTTAGATGATGATTTCAGTGATTTTCTAGATGGCTATATTCCTTGAAATACAATATGTGCTTTTCACAGCAAAAGAAAGAGAAAAGTCAATTTTTTTTTTTTTTACTAAATCTAAATGAACATAAAATTTGTTTGCTGATTTCCTTGAATAGGATTTAGGGTAGTTAAAAAATCATCCGATTTATCAATTGCTTCTGATTATGTGAGACATATTTAAGTGTCAATTTAAGTTTATTATTGGTCTGTGGTATGATATTAATTGCTTTTCTATCTTCAAAATAAACTAATCCATCACATACTTGGTCATTAATTCCCCCTTTTCTTGGATTTACATCCCATAAATTTCTTTATTGATAATACATCTCAGATTTTTTTCCCAATTTGTTTTTGATTCATGCACCAGACCTCACCGAAAAAAAGCTTGTTGTTGATGCTGTTGTTTTGTCGGCACTTGTGGGAAAAGGCTTGGTTGCGGATGTTGTTTTGTTTTTCCATTGCATGCTACTGTAAGAGTTTGAAGTATTTCTACCAGCTTGTATTGATTTGGTTAGTTTCCTTGTTTAGGTGGGCAGTCAAATGGCACAGCCAACCAATCTGAAGCAGATTCTACAAACACAACTGTGAGCTTTTCAGTTCTTTTTATTAGGGCTTGCAATTTAGATTTACTACTACTTTCGAATGGCTGACCGATGATTTATTATAGATATTTGTTGGAGGACTCGACCCTAATGTTTCAGATGAAGATCTCAGGCAGCCATTCTCCCAGTATGGTGAGATAGTCTCTGTTAAGATACCTGTTGGAAAGGGCTGTGGCTTTGTCCAATTTGCAAACAGGTAAAAGTTCTGGCCTTCTCAAACTTTTGCATATTGACAGATAACATACTTTTAATCTCTTTATTGATGTAATGATGACAACATTATTATGAACAACTTTTCCAGAAATAATGCTGACGAGGCATTGCAGAAGCTAAATGGGACAACGATTGGCAAGCAAACGGTCCGTCTTTCTTGGGGCCGTAATCCAGCAAATAAGCAGGTAAAATTCTCATAAAATTCTTTGTAAGTGCTAGAGCACTAGATTGTTTTCATGCTGCCTGTCATTAGATTGCATTTGTGATGATTCAATCTCAATTGGTATATCTTTGGATTGCAGTTTAGAATGGATTTCGGCAGCCCCTGGACTGGGGCATATTATGGGGCCCCTATGTATGATGGTTATGGGTACGCATTGCCCCCTCATCATGATCCCAGCATATATGCTGCTGCTTATGGGGCGTACCCCCTTTATGGAGGCCACCAACAACAAGTCAGCTGAATGCAGTGCAGTGCCGTGTGCCGGAGTAGCATTCACAACAAGTTAGACAGCATCAAACTTGAATGTGCAAATTAAGTTTCTCTGTTTGTAACTTGCTTGATCTGTTGGATTCTTAAGACAAGAATCCCTCCTAATTGTGGAGTGGAGATGAATTTTGATAGCCTGAGGTAGCTCTGTAGGGATTCAATTAGTCATTTTGTTTAGGCCTGTAGGAGTAATGACTAATGAGGACCTTAAACTTATTATAGGAATAATTGTCTTAAGTATGACAGCGTGTGTGCTTGCTTGCTATTTATTTGTTTCCGGCAGTTGACATTGAAGCTTTGCCCTTGTTAGTTTTTAAGGGTCATTTCATTTCTTCTTTGCCAGTATTTTGCATGCTGTCCCTATGCTATTCAGAAGCGATTATAGGATTCAAGTTCATCTTATTTTAGATATCTCGTTCATTTTATTGTGTACATTTTTTTATGGGTCTAGTCTATATATTTTGCTGTATATTGCTTCACTATACGTAAGATCATAAAAATCCCTTATACATTCCTTTAATAGTGTGGATATATGGAATTGTTCACCTTTTAAGCCAGGAGAAGGATATATTGTCATATACTTGAGTTCTTTTTCCTTACACCTTAATTCTCTCTTAATGTTTATAATTATTTTTTGGGGGGGAGGGGGAGAGTTAATGCTTTGCGATTGAGTTGCTTAACCTTAAACAGTTGAACTTTGAAAGGAGACACAAAATCTAGATTTTGCTGCTCCAATATTAAAAGCTGGTTTGGTATCCCTTCAAATAGACAGATAAACGAAGTATTTATATAACTTAATTATATAAGCTCGTCCTTGAATTTTTACCTTTATAAGAATATATACTGATCTAAAAGATATCTTTTTCCAAATTAGAGGTGAAAATCTTATTAATGAATTTGAAAATGAAACTCATCTAATTTTCACTTCTATTTTGAGGACATCTACCAAATAGAGACCTAAGAGGTGAACTCAGGAGGAAGTTCTCCACGTAGGAAAAATGAGATCATGGTTAGGGCTCTCTGCGGTTGGTAACTTGGAACCATGTGCCCAGCTCCTCTTACAGTGATTAGTGTAAGCCCTTTGTACCCAACCAAGTATCCTCCAACCTACATGTTGTATGCAGTAGATTACTTAGATGTTGCTTGTAAGTTCTGAATACTAAATAATAAAGCTCAATTAACTACCTCATTGCTAGAATACCATGGACGCCATGCTGTCTCCACTGGAAGTTTCATGGAATTTATTGAATACCTAGATGATGTTATGGGAACACGCCCATCTGTATCGCCACTGCATTATTGAATAAACAACAACAATACAATGGTTACACAAAACCATGCATTATACCTGTCTTGGATGTAACAAAGTAATTTGTAGAGTACTCCCTCTCGTTTCGATTATAACAAAAAAAATACATATTTCATATTTATTAAGAAAAATAATTAACTAAATTAAATTATATCATTTTTAATTAAAAATAAACATTTATCTTAAATTATATTTTTTTGGAACTTGATATTAAATATAAAAAGTGTTTGATTAAAAAGGTATTTTGAAGATAATTTGATTAAATAAGGTATAAGTAATAGAAATTTGCTTATATTTGAAACAAAAATAAGAAATTTTTGTTGTTTATATTCGAGATTGGAAGGAGCAATTATATAATATATCACCTATATATCCAGGTCTTTATGCCACTTGATATCAACCGATTTATAGTTGGTAGAATTGTTGCTGGGCTATCTGTCCATCCCACCCCTCTGAACAGAAGCATCAGATACATCAATTCAGGAAATAGAACAATTACAATTGGTATATTTTGAAAATGTAGTGAGGTAAACATAGAGAATTTTGTGTACTTGCAAGGATACCAAACTGAAGCTTTAGCATGTAGAGCCTCTTGTACTTCCGCGAGATTTAAGTAGGAATTGGTATAATCGTCAGAACAAGGGTCGTAATTGCTGTCCTACAATGTTGAATATGGAAGAGTTTCTAGCTTAGTATTGACAAAAATAATATAATATGACCTTATTAAGTGGACTTCGTCCAACAATGATAGTTGCACCCAAAATTGGCAATTCATGTAGATTGGGTTTACACTCTAACATCACGTTACATTCAATATATAAAATGGGTTTGGAACCATACAATAGTTTCTCGATTCTCACCACACCTATTTCTCTAAATTTATATGATCATTAATGCCACAGTCAATTTTATTAGTTACTATACTTAAAGGGTACATGCCATACATAGGTCGGATGAATGTAGAATAAAAAGTGGAAAGGTGGTTGAAGTTATGAATGCAACTCGACGTAAATAAAAAGTAAAGATGAAAGTGTTCGGAAGTTAAATTTTTTAATATTATGTGTTATATATTGTATTAATAATTATATTATATTATTTAATATATGTTAGGTAAATTAAAAGATCAATTAAATATGTTAAAATAGATTCTTAGGTAATATGAGATAAATGAGTGGATACTACTATTTGGTCAATTAGGTATAATGAGAGTTTTACTGACCTAACAATAAATAAAAACACTATGTATAACATAGGGTTATAGTCTCCAATAAGTCAAATCAAGTTTCAATTTTCTTTCTTTTTTATCTAGAGAGAATACCTTTTAAGAAATGATTTGACTGAGTAAGATAGAACTCATAAGGAGAGACTAAAAACTAGAAAAATAAAGATAAATCACTGCTATAAAAGAAACATGTACGTTTTGTTTGTTTAAGATTTCTTGATAGTTCAATATGATGCTTTTAAGATTTTATTGGGTAATTATTTTCACCATAAGGATTTAAGAATTAATTTTGCAAGATGGAAATGTAAAAAACAATAATTCATTTAAATTTTATTATTATTAAATATGTTAATACCTTTTAATTTTTTTCCCACTATTCATCTACATTACCAAGTAGAGTTCTCTACTCCTAGTTGAGACTCCACGTAACAAAAATGCAAAGGAGCATGAGATGCAACTTACAGAGTTAGTGGCAGGACTGGCACCAGCTTTTGTTGCAGCTGAATCACAAGGGGGAGCATATATGCCATATATGTCAATGGTTCCAATCTCAGTATCCCCTCTAATTTGATATTTGCTGCACTCACTGGTTAAGTTACCGCTCTCAAAGTCACAATGCCTTTGAATTCCCTCATGGGTTTCATCAGAGTTCAGAGCATGTGTCCAGAAATATTCATACATTCCCTTTCCACACATATTATCATCTATCCAGCCATTCCCAACCTGCACTAAGAACATAAATTTGAGACCATAACACGTGCACTATTGGTCTCTCATCTTCATTCATTTTTTGCATTAACGGTGTTAATTTTGACTGATAATATTGCAAACACCTATCTAATGTGACATTAATCATCGTTTGTAAGGTGCCATTAAGTTAATTTAGTTAGTGTGGTAAATTGATCGAAGGACTAATTTCATCTAATACAAATTCTTAATACTAATAAAGTCTTTTTTTTTTTTAAATTTAAAAGATCAAATTGAAACCAAAAAACAAAGACGACGGACCAAAACTGTATTTTAGCCTACATTGAATATGTACCCCAAAAATCTGACTTACCGCAATCCCTTTCAGGTTGATCACTGTGTGATTTATAAGCTTATTATAAGTGAGAATAGTGTCAGCAAGCTGAGGCACATAATGTCCAGCATAGCTTTCTCCAGTGATGAACAAGTCCCGAGTTTTGTACTGTGGAAATCTCTCGAGCCAGTTTAGAAGAAAAGTGTAAGAGTCCATAGCTGTGCTCTGGTCACCAGTTTTAGTGTAGTCAGAAGAAGTGTTTGAATATGAAAAGCCAACTCCTGCTGGAGACTCTAGGAAAATCAAGTTTGCCACTGCCAATTGTTGAAGTAACTCATCACTTCTAAATAATAAATTATGCAAGCTAGCCCAGAAAAAAAGTTCATTTTTCTTTCCCTCTTAAAAAGTGACATGAGTAAAAATATAGACAACTTAGATACTACTATATATAATTTCTTAAATGTTTTCATGTTATTATTCAATTAGAATCGGAATTTCTTAATATATACTACTGGTATTTAATGTTAATTTTTATTGATGTGAAACTCCAATTCTTATAAGAGTGTTATATATATTTTAACCACTTGTCATTTTTCTATCTAGTAGCTAGTGAATGCTTACCATTGTTCCATGCATATTGATTTCTGTAAAGTGTTCTTCCATCACTGTTGACTCTAAAAGGTCCCAGTTCTTGCATGGCTCCATACCCAAATGAAGAACAGCCAGGCCCTGCATATCATACATTTAGTGATCTAATTAATTCGTTTAATTTGATTTACTAGAAACGAAAGCATTTCCATTGTTACAATGATAAATGATTCCGATTTCCTCATGTTGTAACCAAAGGGAAAGCATTAAGACCTGAAAACTGAAAACACTACATATCCCTATCACCCCTCTTGTATGGAAAAATAATATATATATATATATATATATATATATATATATATATGTTGTTTTCAAGTTTCAAGAGTTTTACTTGGTAGTATATTTATATGGGTAATTAAAATTAATGATGAACCTAAAAAAGTGGGAACTACCAAAAAGAAGAAAAAGAGAGAAATGTATTAAGGAAAGTCCGTAGCAGAACTCTGAATCTAAAGATGGTATCTTAAAACAAACAAAAAATGGTGGTTGAAGATGTACGTATCCACCTTCAAGTTGTACGTACTAATCCGTCTTAAAACGAGATGGGTTAACTTTTTTTATCTTATGATAAAAAAAAAAAAGAAACTTACGAATGAGTTTTTTTTCTTCTTATTTTCTTTTTCTTGCTAATTAAATTGCTCAAGAATTATTAAAATTTTTGGTGGCAGACATGACGAACGGCTTCCGTGTTTGAATTCCACTAGCGTTAAGTTGTGTTGTCAATGTTTGAGTAAGGTGATTGATTGGGAATCTATTATCTCATTTTATAGCAGCAATGAATTATGAATAAGAAATTAGCATAAAAACCCATTGCTACCTTACCGTGTATTGCCACGGAATATATGGTGGGGTCATAATGTCATATTATTGAACATTAATTGAATCCACTTTATGATTACGGGGGCAAAAGGAATACTTTCAATGAGGCTTTTTGGATTTTTTTTTAATCGTCAAATTTTATGTAGATATTCATTTAATATCATGTAACAAAATTACCAAATATATAGAGATAAAATTTTAAGTTATATTAAAATTAAAATTCTCCAACTTCAAACTCTAGCCCGTTAATAAATATATTAATTTACAAAATATCAAATAATTAAAAGGATTCAAATTGGCCCAAATATGGTTACTTTAAATAATTAATATTTGGATGATTATGTGCATAGAGATGAATGAATATATTCATAATTAAATAATTGATATTTTGTTATTATGACATCTTGTAGTGTTTTACATGTCCTAATTTAATTTTTCAAATAAAAAATATTAAATAATTTATAATATGTTTAGTTAAATTTATTTTGAAAAAACAATAACTTTCCTTATAAATACTTATAGAAAATTATCCAAATAGAACTAAAATCTCTCCTATGCATTTGATTATTTGATACACTATACATATCATATTCAAATTAACAAACAAACAAACAAACAAAATGTATTATAGAGTACTTACCTCCATTTAGCCATAGAACAAGGGGCTTGTTGGAAGCATTGTGAGGTGACTCCACAAAGTAGTAGAACAGTGCTCTCCCTGCCGTGGCATCCACCGTGACATAGCCAGCAAATTGATCAAAATCCACCCCGTTTGCTGGTTGTCCCGGCAAAGCCTTCACTTTGTCACCTTCCATCAACCCAGATTGTTCCTTAACAACATAAACCTTCGAAAATTTTCCATCACCACCAAGATTTGTGGCCATTGAAGAAGCTTCTCCATAAGAGCGTTTTTGAGCCCTCCTTGATCGAATAAATTTATAGAGATATTCCCCTTGTTTGTTGGCCTCGCAGCATGGGATGGCAAAGTGGCACCATGACAAAAACAGGAACCACAAAAGCAATTTTATTGACAACATTAGGCTCATCTTTATGTTGTTCTGAGTGTCGTGTTATATATACCTCTTTCAAGCTCTCAAATCAATGTCTATTGTATATAATAAGGATATTACTAATTTTTTTTGAACGGAGGTTTTTACTAATTAAGGTACCACGATTCTTTCAGTAATACACATCTCATTTTATTGGATATAAATAGAGAAAACAACTTTATCATAAGTGGTTAATTCAAATAATACTATAATTGATTTATTTAAATAATGTTTTATATTTAAATCTTATAGGAATTGCCTACCTAGAATATCATATATTATGCATGGGGAAGGATATTGTTTTTCTTTTGCATGCGTTATCTATATAAATTATGAAGGTAGTGAAGAGAATTAAAGTTATATTCTTTCGCGTTGTGTTTCCGTTGTCAACTAATAAAGTGATTTTACATGTATAATTCGTGTATAGCGTACATACTCATTTATGTTTATGTTGTTAGAGTATTATATTCAGCATGCAAACATTTTTTTTACAAAAATAAAATCACATGTAGATCTTGATTTGATAAACAATCGACTGTATTTTATGGCAGGCAATTCATGGCTCTGAATTTGTGAAAGAAAATGTTATTACCGTTATTATTATTTGGTAAGATGGAAGTATAACTACTATTAAATTTAGATGTAAGCATGTGGTCAGTTGTGAATATAGGAAGTAAGATGAAAGTATAACTACTACTTAAATTTCTCTACTAATAAATTGGTACATTTACATCAAATATCGAGTTTCGTTGCTTGCTTGTTAAAGCTTTGCATAATTAGCATTTAATAGGTTTTATTTTTTAATCACTTCTATAAGTGATTAATTTAATTTCATATTAGAATTTATTTTGAAAATTTATTTTTATGAGCAGTGATATTGAATATTTCAAAGTTTTATATATTATATTTCAAAGGAATATTAATTAGATGCATTCCCATTATTATTTTTTAAATCGTAATAAATATATATTATTGTGTTTATAAAATTTTAATGTCGTGAAGATGATTTTTATTTGAAGGTGAGTAAATATTTTGAAAGATATGATGTCATGTTGAGTGTTTTGTCATTTTCTACACAAAGAAGGTTTATTTAGCAACTTAGTTACTCTAAACAATGTAAACATTGACATGAAGCTGATCTCATAAATTTAGGTTTTTACTTTAGACTTAATCTTATGTCATTAGATATTCGGATGAAGGTGCCGTGTGCCCTTACATAATGTATTAGTGCATTTGTGTCGTAAAATAAACCAGATATGAAGAAAATGAAACTTGCATAACATTAGGCATACATATTGTCGTAATTGAGTTTCTAACGAATCCATTGTCTTTATTTCTTGCCTTCTTTTTGTTCTAAACTTAATATAATAATATTGTAATTGAGAAGGCTGGTTGGATAATCCATCTATGTACATGGACACTCTCTGTCCCATCAAAGAGGAAGCATTATGAGTGCTTTCTTTCTTTATTTTCTTGGCTATTTTTTGGTAACTGGTTGTTAGTGAAAGATTAGAAACACTCTTTTGAATCACTTTGATGATGTAGGCACATCATATGGATATTTTCTTGTTTAGCGTCTTTTAAAAGAAAGATTCAATTATTAATGGCGCTGTTTATCTTTTGGGATTTTGAGACAATGACTATTGGATGGAGAAAAGATAACTAGAACATTGTCCAAACACGACTGCGAATAAGCTGGTTGGGCTGTAAAGGTTTTTTCATTTTTTAGGCCGAATAAAATGCTGATTTTGTCATTGTTGAAGAATGGCTATGCCATTCCCACTTGATTTTGTTAAGTTCACTTCAAACTTTTTCAATTCTTTTGACAAAAAATGTCCTTTACAAAAGTATATTTTCATTGTGTTTCCTGACATATCTTATCCATATACATAATACAAATGTATTTTTATATATATCTAGGCAAAACTTTGTCAAGATACACAATATAAATTTATTTTCCTTTTCTGTAACTCAACAGATATGGTCTAGATGCACAATGAGAAATATGTTTCTATCATGTATTTTAATGTGATTTTTGATATATACAAAATAAATATATTTCAATTGTGTATTAGGGGGTATGACTTCACAATATGTAATGGAAACACGTCCATATTATGCATCTTGACAACTCTTGTGGAGATACACAATGCAAACATGTTTCCATCAAGGATATTCTTGTAAAAAAAATTGGAAAAAATTGGGGGTGAACATATAAAACAAGGGACAAATATAGACTTGGTTTGACCCACTGGACTGCAGGCTTGACAGGCCTATGTGATTGCTGCTTGTGAGATGTGCATGTTGTCTTTTAAAAAAAAAAAAAAAAAAAAAGAGGCGAAGTTGACACCATCAGAATTTGATTCCTAATCTTCAAATCTTCAAACTCAATTGGTTGGAGACTAACCACTAAACTGCAAAATGTTTTGTTAGCTACTTGACAAATTATATATATACGTAAATATAAACAAATGAATTATATACAACTAATTATAAATACACAAATTTATTACATTCTTATTATAATTTTATTATTTCATACTTGTTAGCAATATATGCTAATGAGTAATTTCTATCTAATTTTTTGTTTACAACAATGAATTTGAACTTAAAGAATGAACTTGTGAAATTATAGTAATTTGTCATGTATTTTTTTGAATTTTTATAAGATAGTAAATAATATTTAACTTTTTTAATATAGACTAGGTTATGCAGGTTAATTAATGATCCACTGGTTCAACCACTGACCCAATAATTTAATGCTTTGATCGGATCGATCACCTATTCGATTTTTAAAACTATGATTGGAAGTTTGGACTATTAATAGTCTAACAATTTTCCCATTTATCGATGGAGATGTCATTCACACCGCTATATTTACTCTTCACACTACCCTTTTTTATGATTTTCTTACAAAAGTATGTTTTAGAAAAACTAGTTATCATAATCTAGTTATATATTAATACTCTACAAAACTAATTTTTTTACATTATGAAAATTTCCATAATGTAGAAAAATCCATTACAAAAACTTTTTGTGAAATTTGAAAGAAAAGTACAGGGTGTGAAGTGAGAGGGATATTTTGGAAATATAAAAAAGAAGGAGGTGCGAAAATCAAAACGGGGAATGTAAATATCATAGGCCATACCCCAATACGTATACACAGTTATATATTTGATGCGTAAGCCCATTCCTGTTTAAGTAAAATCAGGCCCATAATAGATTTCTTTACGCCAAAATCAAATATTGTTTTGGAATGAAGTTAAAGATATTTTTTGTAACTGTGCAAAATATATAACTGAAAGTAAAAAAAACAAAAACTAAACCTCACATAAGTGTTGGGACTCCAACTTTTAAGAACAAAAATTCAATTAAAAAGTATTATATATTTATATGTAATAGTTCAAGATACGAGTATACTTTTTTTTTATAATTTATTTAACTAAATTAAAATATGAAAAGCGATAATTATTTGAAATATATTTATAGTTCCCAAATATTAAGTTACTTGCAAGTAAATAAATATGTATTTTTATATTATTTTATAGTTATTAAGCTTGTTCAATAAATAGTTTTACCAAGAACTTAATTAATTAGTTAGCTTATTAACTTTTAGCTTACAACTTATTTATTCAAAAATATATTAAAAACACCCTATAACACTGTCATGATTTTTTCATTTTAATCCATAATACTTAATTATTTTTTTTAGTTTTATTTATTTATTTGAAATTATTTATAGTTTTCTTTATTATTACACTATTTATTTTTAGAATTAGAATACTTATATTATTTGTTTTTCATTTTAATAATATATTTGATCTTTAAATAAACATATATAATAAGAGTTAAAATAAATAATTAAAAAAACTAAAATTATAATAAATTCAAATGTATTTTGTCTATTAAATAAAAAAATATAAACATATCCTTTAACATTATTTTATACTAATACCTATAAATTAATAAACTAATTAATTTAACAGTTTTCATCAAAATAATAGCATATTAGTTCCCCTAAAAAAATAGCTTATTAGTTAGCTTACAAGTTATTTTCAGTCGATCGTAATGGACAATGTCGTGTTCGAAAACACCTGTGCATACTGCATGATTAACGACATAGGACACAATACGCTGAAAATTTAAATCCTTAAACTAAACTTGGTTCAAGGTCATTGTAGTGTAGTGATGGATTGAATTTCCAACTCCCATCAATATATATATATATATATATACACACACACCAGAAAGACAAATGAATGTTTTGCAACCTAAATAATAAACAAGTGAAAGAAAAATTCAAACAAATCCAGAATGGCTCGAGGAATAAAATACTGGGTTGTTGCACCAAAAAAATAAAATCGAATGCCCTACCCAAAAAAACTATATAAAATTGAAGGATTTCTTTGGTCATGGCCAATGGGGATATATATGCATCATATTTTAATAGTATTTTCTAAACAACATAGTGTGTCGCGAGCTATTGACCTTTTTTGAAGTGAAAGAGAATGGGGACCCTCTTTTCCCTTGCCCCAAAATAAGAGCTGGCAAAGTCCAATGTAGACCCATATACAAGCTGACAAGCAATGGTCACACCACAAAATTATCAAAGTTCTGTTGTATTTTCTGTGACCTTGTCTCATTTAACAGTCTGTGCATGCCCATAAGATAACCATTTTGATTGTTATTAACACCTTTATTATTCTTCTATAAATAAAGGTAGATGCAACTTCTGACCCTTAAAATATTATAATTTCTCTTTTCCCCTTTCTCTACTCATGAATTTATGTAGCAATAGTAAGGTAACATGTCTTAGTCTCATGTGTTAGTTTCTCCGGTCACCCTCCCATGCATTTAACTACATTGACGAAAAGTTGTGTCTTGTAAATACAAACACATAAAACTTGTGTCCAATGACCTGAGGGGCCTGCTGGTTGTTCATTTACTAGCTATACCCCCAATGTGTTTGGAATAGGAAACCACACCAAAATCTTAAATCTAATTTCTTCTTGCTTGCTAGCTATTGTATATGATAATTGGATCATCTTACTAAATAATCACATGTACCTTTCAAGTTTGATACTTGAGAGAATGTTTGATCGAGAATTGCCTACAATCTTTCGATTTTAGTGTTTGAGAGACTATGACTTGTCGAATTAGGAATTGAAATCATATGCAGCCAATTGAATAACATATTTTCTATTAGCTTAGTCATTTTACGGTTCCACTTAGATTTTCACTTAACCACTCTTAAGGGTCAACTTTCATTTACAAGTCTAATTAAACACATTACTGAATTGATCTAATACCATGACCGATCTATCCTAGCACACAGACAATGAGAGAAGCTTAGGCCGCAAGGAGTTTGTGGGCCATAAGCCCTTCCTAGACTGTGAAAAGTTTGTGGAACATAATTTCTTAAGTGTAATATATAATGAATTTTAATTCTTCTCACACATTTGAAGATATCATTGAAGCCAATCTTAAAAAAAATGAAAACAATTAAAACAAGACGCACTTGTTAAATAGGTGTGGTTATTCTTGATCACTCGTTATAGAACTTATTGATCAACTCTTGAATTCATAACTAACGTACTTTTAGAAATCTTGGTGAATTTAAGCTCTTGGCGTCAACAATAATTAGCTGCTTTTAATTTCACAACTATTAGCCCAATAACAGATATGGAGATTTGATTAATTAGTCTATTTGTGTGCATCCTCAAATAATTCTGATTCTTGTAGTGACCGTGGACATCACAAAACCTATTATTGCACCCCAATGTAAAAGTAAACATAAAAAAGGACCAGGTTTCTAGCACGTATCTGCTTTTCACCTTTTTTCAGTGATTACAAGAAAAGTCCTGCTGTTAAGAATCCAGAAACCTATGGCCATGAACATGTACAACAGTCACCAGCTTCTAAAACATGGTACCACACTACCTGGACCCCTCTCCAACCTTTTGACCTTTTATCTTATTGGTGAACAAATCCAAAGCATATTTTATTTTTTGGATTTCTTGAATCATTATTCACTGAGCATTTGCCACTTCACCCCGACCAATTATATTTCAAATTAATGCTACTATATCCCTACCATGTGATTAAGTGGAGACATATGGTTAATGGTTAGGTGCATGATCGAGCTATATATTGGCCATGCAAATTGGTACAAGTGACTGCATGTTTATATAAATGCAAAATGATCTTTATTTAACACATAGTTTGTTAGTTAGTTAGCTTATTCACCTAAAAGTTACATATGCACATGTAATTGGTTTGTGAATAGTTATTAATTAATTGCTCAAGTCTATACAAATTATTGTGTATTAGCATTATTATATAACTCTTAATTTGTTTACTTCCATATTTCTCAACCTTTGATATAAAATTGAGAAGACATTCTAATGAAGCTAATTAGAAAAGAGAGTGAGAGAAGGTGAAAAACAATGGATATGACTGAGTGATCAAAACAATGATTTTGAATGCACGACGATTTAACTCGTATTTTTGTCATCAAATCTGTCCCCACCTAGAAAAGTTTTAAAAGAGGAGGAAAAGGTAAAATTATTCACTTTTTAGTTTTTTACAATGAAGACGTGGATCGATCATAGCAAATTGTGCACGCTCATATTATAAAAGATAATATTTTTTATTATTATTTAAAGGGTTATCTAAAGTATTTCAAAGATAAAAATAAAATAAATATATTTTATAAGAGTTAAAATATTTTTTTACAAGAACGAAATAACAGTAAATTACATAAACAATATATATATATATATATATAAATATAAGTATAAATTTTATATTTATAAATATAAAATGCCACAGCGTAATAAATGACAACGGTTTTGGAATGACCGATGTAGAAAGCCTGTTGTTGAAGGATATTTTTGTAGTAGTGATATGAATAAAAAAAATATATTAAAAGATCACTTCTCACATTTTAGAATCATTAATATTTTAAGTTTTACCAAAACTAAACTTAAACTTATATTGAAGATATAAAATTGATTGAATGATTAAAATAAAAACATCACAAATTCAATTTTTTCTACTAACAAAAATTATCAAATTAATAACTAATATTAGTGGATAAAAAAAATTCCAACTTATACTAATTGGTGTGCATTCATTTACAAATTTTCAGAATTCACAAGAACCATCCAATATATACACTATATGAATGAACTAGTAATTAATTAAATTAAAAAATTGGAGCATTATTTTTGTTCATTCATTCTGAACTAGTTTAATTTAACGCCAGTAGAAGCACTTTATGTTGTCTTTCACTGTGGCCATGAAAAGATGACAATGAAGAGGTGATGTTAGTGGGTCTTAGTGTCATATATGTGGACGGAAAATAGCACGAGGACAGGGCTCTCGTATATAAAAGTGATTTTTGGTTGTGCTATTCAGCTTAAAGTGACAACTTTATGTGTGCTTTACATGAATTAATTAATAACTTTTCCCACAAATCAATATGAAATTTTATTTTTACTCATATTTTTTTATAAACTTTCCAAAAGGTCATCTATGATTATCTCAAACTATAACTAAAATTATTTCACATAAACATTAACATTGAAGTTCAAAAATACTACTATTACTTGCACAATTACTCGTACTTAATTGCACATGGTTCCAATAGGGACCGCAATCGTTAGCAGATTTTATGTACTTTACACAGCTATACAGTCATAAATCACTGTATGTAGGTTAGTAGCCCTGCTTTCTAGGGAATAAAATAGGCTGCATTCTAATGGAAATTTATACAGAACTACCAATAAACTCTAGGATGTGATTTTATTCTAGAACTTGACCAAGTATGTACATGCTGAGTTATGCTGATTTTGGCCAAAGGAAATACACTAAAATGATATGTTTACTAGTTTTAGAGGTAGAAAAGAAAGTGGACATTTTTTATGCGCATATAGTACATGTTTACAGATCTTCATGTATAGCTCGTGCAAAATGCTCTTTTGCGGAGGCACAAAGAAGACAGCTTCAAAAGATTCAAAGAACAAACACCATGTCAATGTCTATGCATGTCTGGCTAAAACATTCAAAAAGATAGAGAATTTCTTCGAGGAGTTTAACTTGAAATATATTTTTTCTTTATAATCAAGGTTTTAAACACCACTTCATATGCAAAATAACTGAAAATCAGAATGAATTTATCAGGATTTCGAGGGGGTAAATATTGAGAGATTTACACTTATAGATCATAAGTAATCATATAAATGAATTAAACATAACACTTTAATCCAAAATCTTAAAGTTCAAGTTTATGAATCTTTTTATTCATTTATATGGTGCTCAACTTTTTTATTTTTATCTGATATAAGACTTTTGTTTTACAATTTTGTAGTCCAACATAATTATATAAACAATTTGGGTTCAAACTAAAATAACTTAGTCATCCATGTGTTAATTTCATAAAAGCCCTTTCAACAAATACATTAGCACTTTTGATGAGGCTATTCCTGAGATTTCAATTCCCCAAAACAAAATCTACCCGAGTAACAGTAGTGAATGTGGTAAAGACGACGACTTAGATTAAGAAGATAATGATTCATGATTCATAATTCCTATTTAAGAAATGTCTATTTTACTTTTGTTAGTATTTACTTGTATGTTTTGTTTTAGACAACAATAACATTTTTAGTTAATCATGAATATCATTACAGCCCTGTCAAACAAAAAAAATGAATATCATTACAGCATTGCTATTTGGTACCAATTAGTATATGCACGAATCACACGAAAGACAACATGGAGGGCTCTCCTTTTTCTTTTTTCAAACAAATATTAGTTGAAAAATTAAATACATATAAAACGGAATTTGATAGAAAAAATGCACCTTCATGTATTTTTTACGAAAATACCTTTCGTAAATTTTAACATTTTCCATATTATTAATTTTGAATAATTTTTTAGCATGTTGTAGAATTTATTTTATATAATACTACTACTAATGGAGAAAAGGGACTCCGTGCCTGAATTTGCCAAATGAGAAAAATGTGGGACATTATAAGTGGTTTGTAGTAGTTAGAGGATACATATGTGAGTCCTTCCAAAAAAAAAAAAAAAAAGGATACATATCTGAGAGTGTAGTTATTTTTCTTTTAGTCATGTGCAAACAATCGAATACATTTGCAATTGTCAAGGGGAAAAAAGTAAAAATAATGTAGAAAACTAAATTAGGTTATAGTCATTATTATTAGTATAGATACATTAATTTTTTTTAAGACAATAACTATCTCAGTATCTCACTATTAACTGTCTTTTTTTGTTTTTTGTGAAATCACTATCTACTATTCTGCTACAGTGTTTTTTGAGCCAACTGCTTTGCGCTACTATCTGATATTTGAAACACTGATTTGGGTTGTCTGCGGAAAATCCTAGCCATTAAAATCACAATAATTTTATCATAAACATAATTACAAAACTAAAAATTGAATAAGGAGCATTATATAATTATGTACCATAAAATATAATTAAAGCACCTTGTGCAGTTAATTTTGGCCTGATCCTTTTGTGTGCATAAAAGAAACAACCGCACAAAATGAGTAGTTGCAGATGCAAGAATTCGGTAGCTTCTTATTGCAAATTTGTTTTTATGAGATCTTGTTGTCCTGTCCTGGTACCTGGAGGTATCATTGTTTGTTAAAAGCACTTTTCAATAGAAATAGACACTTCAGCAACCACATTGTCCAAAACATATGATTACCATAACTTACCTTAAACATTGTACATATTTTCGTAATTAGCAGCATACCTTTCATTGTGTTTATTATTGAGTGAAATTTTATGCACTCAACTAAGCGCATGTTTAAGAATTCATTATAAAATTATGTTTAAAACAAAAATAATTTTAATAACAGATCAGAATCCTTATTTTTATGTTTATTTTACTTTTATTCGTTAGATTTACATTAAACCATACGTACACTAATTAATAAAGAATAGACCCTGGAGGTGGGGTACGATAGAATTAGAATTTCACCAAATAATAAAATGGATATTATAAGGAGAATGTTAAAAATTTGTTACTATAGCATTCTTTTTCATTCTCCCCTAGGAATTTTAGCTTGCTGTAAACATGAGGAGGTAACACATTCAAAACTGATATGATGAAATCTAGATGAGACTTGAATTAAAAAAATAAATACGAAGAAGGACAACAAAATTACTTACCTTGGTTTTAACCATTTTCTTTATTGTTTTCTGCCATTTTCAAATGAAAATTTTGAGATCGATAATTACTCTGCCATAACTGGAGAAAGATTTGCTTGCGGGAACAGGACGGTGCATGATTGGAAAAACTGACGACCGTATTCGGACCCTAGCTGTCTAAATCATCCCAATTTGTTTTTTTGCTCACCGTTACAACAAAGTCAACGTACATAACTCTATATTTGACTATTTAATCTTGCATTATATGGATAGTGATGATTAATTTTTTTTTTCTTCGTGATACTAATTGATAATTTACGGTAGAATATCGTTGTATTTTAGAGGTATTCCAAAAGATAAGAGTTTGATATTGTGCAGATATTTTTATTTTTTATATATCAACCTGTGATTAAGACTTTTAAAGTGGTCAGTAACAAATGTGAAACTCACATACATAAAATTGAATCTTTTGGACAATGTTATAATGTAAATCCGCCCATTTTTACTTTGTTAAACTGTTCACGTACAACATATTTGATTTCTTCTCTTCCTCTTTATTCTTGAGTTACTTACTAATTATGTTCCTTGATGTAATTTTAAGATAGTGATCATCCTTCACCTATATAGGTGTGATTTAATGATATTATTAACATGTTTAGAATTCAAAAGTGTCAACTAGTCCTTTCGGTAAAAATAAAAATAAGCATGATTAGACTAATATAAAAGAAAAGCTGATAAAATTAAGTGTGTTGGTTTTCACTTGTAGATATATTGTAGCATTGGCTGCAGTTACTAAAGAAGTTGAGTGACAGAGAAATATGTTGGATGAGATATCAATTTCACTAAAGCTAATATATGTTACCAATATTATTCATATGTCGTGATAGTCAGCCAAATATATAATGGAAAATGCAGGCATATTGGATTAAGATATAATTATGTGAAAGATTTAATTGTAAATGGAATAATATTTATAGTCTTTATGAGAAAGAAAAGATATAGATTCATGATAATTGACAAGAAATATGGTGGAGAAAATATTGTTAGAGAAGAGAATCCGCTCAGATCTTAAATCATTATTTAATGTTTGAAATTTGACTAAACTCCACCAGTACTAGTATTAACTATTAAGTTTTGAGTTCAATGAACTTAAAATAGACTTTTAGAGTAATTGAGAGTATTTAATAATAAATACATCACAAGGATGAGTCTAATTCTGTCAATAAAGGTATACCCCGGAACCAGCTATTCATAAAAAGTACCCGAATTTTTTTTAAAAAAAAATTGAAGGGTTTAATTATAAATTAAGTTTCTTAATAGTTTTTTTAATTGCTGATATTTTATAGAAATTTTCTAAGTGTTCAAAGAATAGATCATTTGTCTCCAGCAAACTATCCATTTATTATTATTATTATTATTAAACTTGAAATAGGTGAGTTTTTGAGATGTCACTTAAACTCCTTGAATTTTAAATCATTTATCTATATAAATAAACTTTACATATTCTTAATTGAGTGACTTTTTAACATATTCAATCTTATTAGCATGAATGTAAATTAATAATTTTAACAATTATTAATCTTATAAATCAATATCATTTTAATTTAGAGTTTAATCATCATACATTGACGATATAAAATAATTTTTTACTATCATCTAATAATAAATCATTATTGATATATCTTTTAAAGTAATCAACATGAAATCAATAATTTTATTTACATGCTAGATTGTAATTGAATGACAGTATAAAATTTCTTACACTTATATATTTCATTAATCTAATAATCCTAAATCTTTTACTAATTATAAACCATTGTTATTGCAATGAAAAATATACTAAATTATAAACAAGTTGAAAGCTATGATACTGGATATTAACCCAAAATTCAGCCTAATTTACTTTGTTGAAGAATTATATTTTATATCATTTCCTTTTAATTGACAAATTAATTAGTTTTCCGCATCGATTTTTATTAATTTTGGATTGATTTGCAGATTTGACCTTATTTTTTAGATGCTTCGATATTTTAGAATTAGCAGGCTAATTACTAAACCATTATCTATTAGACCAATTGAATCAGCCAATTCAATCTAATTTTAAAAATAATAGAATAAAGTTATGACATCTATTTCACTAATATAAGATATTAATTGCTACATCCACCCTCCACAAAAGGGAGGAGAGAGGGTCAGTTTTTTTTGTTTTACAATAACCTTGGTTACCTTGACATCTACTATCAAATTCATTAGGCCACGTATTTACTATACTTAGAGTAGCAAAAAAAAAAAAAAGAAAAAAGAGTAGCAACTAATTAAGACTGTTGGAATCATTCTAGTTCATTATCATGTCTAGTTACTTTTGTGTATTGGAAATATCTTCCAGCTAACGATCGGACTTGTCTCTGGCTAAAATTACTTGAGTTAATAATAATAATAATAATAATAATAATAATAATAATAATAATAATAATAATAATAAATAGAGGTTTTGACATTTTCACCAACCTCTAAAAAATTCATTTTTTCCGTATTTACCTTGACATATTGTCAAATTAAAGTAATTGAATTAAACAATGAGAATAAAAATGCACTATCATTAAGCATATATTTTTTTTTTCAAAAGTTAAATTCAATCAACGATAATTTACTTTTAATAAATGTGAAATATCTATAAATTTTATTAATTACTGATATTTGTCGAAAAATCTAATTAATAATGAGCTTGATGAAACTACAAACTAAAACGTAAAAAGTTATTTTAATTTTTAAAACTAAAAACTACTACAAACAAGACTGAAGTTTCCACAATATTAATTGTTTCCGATAAAGCTAGCATAGGACAAGAAAAAAAAAATCAAGAAGCACCTAGTTTTTTAAGAAACTACTTAATTTAAGAATAAAATCCTACGTACGTATATATTTTTGTCTTCACTTCATCGGTTTATCCTACTATATATATAAATGAACATTAAATTTATTATATATCCCCGTAAGTTTTGAATCAGCAGTACTAAAAAGGTTGAAAAATACATTGTCTTGACAAAAAAGGTTGCTTTAAATTTTAAAGATCAAGACCTTAGGGAAATGATATGGGAAAATTAGCTGGACAAGTAAATTACAGAAGTAACTAGTCCCCTTTGTTCCTTATATTCTATAGTCGTCTTTAGTCCTTTTCTTTTCTTCTTGAGGAGTAAAAATTAAAAAAAGATGATTCGTCTTAATTTAGCGTCTGATTTGGAGACTGAAGTCACTATCACACGATCGTGGACATGAACACGAGGCGTTGAATAATCTATGTTATATCGAGCTTAATTTTAATATATTTTAAAAATAAAAATAAAAATATTATATTATTATTTCATTTTATGTCGGTATCTTAGTTAATATATATAAATATTTTAATAATTATATTTAATACTCAATTTATTAAATAATGCATATCATTGAATTTTATTGTAAAAGCTTTTTAATAATACTTTAATTCTGCTTTTGTAAACATCATTGATTCATTGAATATAAATATTCCAATTACTTTTTTTTTCTGAATAATATTCCAATTACTAGTCACATCCAAATTAATATATTTTATACTTAATAATTGATGTAATTAACATTCGTGATTTATTATTAAGAGCTATAAGTCTAATTTTTTTAGAAAAATAATTATTTTTTCTACAATATTAATGTATAAGAAATAAATTGTGTAACATTTAATATGAGAGTCTAATAATGATGTAGTCAAAATTTATAAAGTACTTAAATAAAAATAATTTAAATTAAATATAACTAATTTTATGAAATAAATTT
>PYAF01005381.1:96084-160182 GCA_007407185.1 Glycine tomentella | reverse complement strand
AAAAATAATTCAATCTTATTAAATGTTATATGAAAAGAACCATATTGACAATGTATATAAATTAAATTCTATTGGTTTTCTTTTGTAATGATTTGTTCTGTTGAAGTTTATTAATCCATGTTTTATTATAATATCATTTTTTGCAGCAAGTGTATTACATATTTTTATTTTTTTATATGTTTTCAAAATTTTAAATTATTATTATAAAGCAATGATTATTTTATATTCAAATCAATTAAAATTTTAAATTAAAATATTTTTAAACATTTTTTACTTATTGTATATTTTATCGATCATAATGTACATATTTTCTACTATCCCATCATTTATCCTTTTATTTAGATGGGAAGGGGTAAAATAAAGGAAAAGAAAAAATTATAACATTTGAAATAAAGGATAAAGAAGGGAAAAGTTAAAAATTTGTTGAGTTTGCTCTCTCTTATTTTTATCTAATTTTAAGTCTTTTCATCTTCATTCCATCTTTAGCAACCAATATATATTTTACTGACCAACTAGCTTTGTGAATTCAATATGCTTTTCTATTTTTGAGGTAGAATCCAACATGATTTTAGCTATATACAAAAACAGGTACAGGTATGTTTTAAACAGTTCAGCTGAGTTTTTTTATTTTATTTAATTCTTATTTCATGTGAACTTAGACTAGGGTTTTTAGATTAAAATAAAAACCTTATGAGGAGAGAGCGTGTAGTGTTACCGTCCATCTTTCTCTTATTTGCTTAATAAATAAATTGGAAAGGATATCTATCCAAGGGGTGTTGAGTGTTGACAAAGACAACAACAACTAAGAGAAGGCTGCCAGTTGTTAATATAGTCAGATAACACCGATATAACATTGACTACAAGTTGAATTATATGTTTTTAATTTATAACTAAGTACATTTAAATCATATAATTGAATATATTATCTATATTTATTTAGAAATATAATTCTATTGTAAAGATGTACGGATATAATATAAACATTTTCAGATGAACTGTTTTATTGTTATAGTATATAATATAATTAAAAATTTAGAATATGTACTCAAAGTAATCTTAATTATAAATTTTATATTAGAATGTATGTATAGTGAGAAAAATTAGTTGTGAAAGTAAAACAAAATAAGCTCTTAATCTGTAAGAACATCCTCACCTAATTTCTTCATTTCGAAAACCTACACAATACTCTCACACAGTACAACAATTTATAGTGTTCATTCCAGACACATTTTTTTATAAGAAAAAAAAAAAGAAAAAACTAAATGATAGTGCCGTTAGTCTTGGAATTGGAATGCCCTAGTTCAAATTGGATCCGAAATCTATCTGCAAACGCGAGAAGCTAAATTGTTTACTTGACAACGCATGTGATTTGTGCAGCTTTTGCCTGAAAAAAACACCACCCCATATACTTATTTAATAAATCAACTGCAACACATTATCCACCGTAAAAAGTAACCAATCCCCACCAAAATCTCCTTTCTAATGGTGCTTAAAAGCATCATAACAGGAGGATAATCATTACTTTCAGTACACAAATTACACATACGCACAACATAACATTATGTTAAGTAGAAAACATGTTAAAAGCAAATGGTTGAGGTGAATAGTTATTAGTTAAAACACACAGAATATCAACAAGTCAATTGAATTGATGTAAGTGATATTAGATTCAATTTTTTAAATAAGATTTTAAATTTGAATATTATGGATTAGAAAAATATAATTAAAGAAGAAAATTTTATTAAAAATAAATAATATTTTTAATAAAAATTAATCATCATAAAGTCAGTAAATATTTAATAATTTATAGTAATAATATGATAAAAAAAAAAAAAACAAACCCAGAGGTTGGAGTTAAAAATTTAAGAAAGGGAAATATGCATGTCGGTTCATGATGACATAAGCTTTAGATTGGAGGCTTCCATGATATAGATTATTGAATCTGAGAAGCTAGCTGTGTCTTATTCTGCATCCATGGACCAGGTTGGAATTGGAAGCTCTTCTATCTATCTCTATTCTCTAGTCTTTTTCGCACAATAAGTCATTTCTTTCTACTTCCATTCACATAACGAAACTCCAAGCTACTAGTACATACATACATGATTCATCTCTCTCACACTCTCTCTAGTTTTCTCTCTCTGTCCCCTACCACTACACAAAACACTCTTCCAATATAATATTCTTTTTATCTCAAGCGGTGGAACACTCTTCTCCACCAGTACCACCATCCATCTTATTCTTCTTCTTCTTCTTCTGTCCACCATACATAGTATTTGACTATTTGTATTATTTATCATGTTCATTGTGCAGTGAGAATTGAAGTGTTTTGAGTTTGGCATCTTCTGATGCTGCTTCATTTATAATTATTGTCATCAAGTTTCAGTCTCATTCTGGATCACTGAGCTGATTCTCTTAATGTCAAGATAAAAAAAAAAAAAAAAAAACAAAGGTTTGATCTTTAATTACCCGAAACAATTGATCACAGTTTCAATGAATTTGTCTATGAATTTTGACAATTGGGTATGAGTGGTAGTTTCAGATTTTTTGCATAGCTTGAAAACATGAACGGAAGAAGTGTTAGGACTAGGAAAGCTCCAATTCCGATTCAGTAGCACATGAAAAAAAGTAATTGAAGTTTGGTATACTCAGAAGTCAGAAAAGGGTACATTCATGTCGTTTGTGTGTTTGAAAAACAGTTTGTACAGTAATAGCCCAAGCTCATTATTTTTATTATTAAAGTATCTGAGGAGAGTATCAGCTTTCTAATTCACAAACTCTGGCTTCAGTTTCAATGAGATAAAAAAAAGGTATGGCAATATCAGTTTATGGTGTTAAAGAAGGTGTATTAGGAAAAGGAAAAAAAAAAAGACTGTTTCATAATCCATGATTAGTTATTGATTCTGAATTCCTTTGTTAGCCTATTTGATTTGATTTGATATTTGTCCTTGTATTTTATTTTGTTTCTTTGATGGATTCTAACTTGTTCTGCATTGAATGAGAAGGTAGATGATGCAGGGAAGCTTGAGAAATGCAAATAAAAGTGGAAAAGCTTCTAGCAGAGAAAGAAAATTGGCTTTGCAACGAGATGTAATGCAATGGCACTGTTTCTTTTCCTTGTCCTCATTTGGGGTATTATGACTTTATGATCTATTATAGCTGGCATTTGAGCTGAATTCTCAAACTTTTCAGGTGGATAGGTTGAAGAAGCAGCTTAGGCATGAAGAGAACATTCATAGAGCATTGGAGAGGGCTTTCAACAGACCCTTGGGAGCTTTGCCTCGTCTTCCGCCTTATCTCCCTCCCTATGTTAGTATATATGAATTTCTCTTAAGTCATTTTCTGAACAATAAGTACTTTTGTCTGTTGCTAAGTTAGAAAGAGATTAGAATTTAGAAATGAAATTTGAGTGTTGAAATTTGATGTTGAAAACTATAGATACTAGCCCTTCTGGCTGAAGTGGCAGTTCTAGAAGAGGAAATTGTTAGGCTTGAAGAGCAGGTTGTGCATTTCAGACAGGATTTGTACCAGGAAGCTGTCTACATGTCATCTTCTATGAGCAAATTGGAAAATTCAGTTTCAGCTCCTCCTAACAAATCAAATCCAACATTAGATAGTCCCAAGTTGGATAAATTGAAGTCTCTTACCCAAACAGCTGGTAATTCAACAGCAACATCTGAAACTAAGCCTACCACAACACTCACTGGTGAGAAACTTTATCATTATGTTTCATTGGTTCAGTTTAATTAATTTCTGCTTTAGATTTGAGCCTGCATTTCTTAAAGATCAGTTTGCCCCAGCAAGAGTTAGTCTCTTCCTCATGGTTTGTGCCTGTTGTTTTTGGCTTGCCAGAGGATAGACAAGGGAAAGAGAACCAATCATGTACTAATTCTTCCAAGAGCAGGCAGCAATCATCCAATCAAATGAACAAAACTCCAATTAAAAACATTGACAGTAAATCATTGCAGAAAAGGTTGGATCATCCAAAAAGAAAGGTGTGTCATGTCAATGTATAATGTAGCATGTGAAAAATTGAAGAATTCTTTTTTAGTCAATAAATGTGAGCTTTCACAATGTGCAGCAAGAACCAAGAGTGAACAACCAGCAAATTGCTGATGTAAGAAATCATAGTCCATATAAAAATTCATTAGAAGCTCAGAGTCCAAATATAATTTCAGAAAATATTCTGAAGTGCTTATCAAACATTCTCTTGAGAATGAGTGCCGTGAAGAATCCAGGTTCTACATGTGACATGCCACCCTTGTGGGATCTAAAGCCTCAAAACTGTGATGAAGAAGCAGACATTTGGGATCCATATGGCATCTGTTTGGAATTTGGGAAGAGGGATATTGGTCCATACAAGAAATTATGTGCAATTGATGCTAAATCTTTAAATCCAAAACGAACTGCAAATACTTTGTTTTTACGGCATCGGTTGAAGTATGTGACATTGTTCTATTCAAATTTAAATCTTTTTTACTTTTCCATGACATTAATTTGTTATTATTTCTGTAAATTAGAAGTTAAAGTATTTTCATTTTGGAAAATTTGCAGACTACTTTTTAGGAAAGTAGCCTCTGTCAACTTGGAAAACCTCAACCATCAGGAGAAGCTTGCATTCTGGATCAACATCTACAACTCGTGTATGATGAATGTATGTTAGTTATGTCCATTACAACAACATTTAGAATATTCTGTATCTAAACATTTTTTCCACACAATTTATTATAACTTTCCTGAATAACCAGAATAACAAATCTTAATTGGTGCACTTAATTATCTTGTCAAAACATAATAATGATGGTATTTTAAGTTCTACTTTGCTTCAGGCATTCATAGAGAATGGCATACCAGAGAATCCTCAAATGGCTGTTGCACTAATGCGGAAGGTGTGGACTACTAGAGTAGTTTGTTTCTTATGTATTGTGTTTGTTCTTTCAATTGAGTATAACATAGCATAAGTGTGCTCTCAATAATTCGTGTGGTTTTCTTGTTACTCAGGCAACAATAAATGTTGGTGGGCACGTGCTAAGTGCAACAACCATAGAGCATTTCATTTTAAGACTTCCTTATCACTGGAAATTTGTAAGTCTTGTCCATTTCATCTCTAGCTTTTCTATGGACTAGAGAATAAAGAGTTAATTTAACCACTAAATTTCAAACAGACGTTTTCTAAGGGAACAAAAAATCATGAAATGACAGCAAGAAGCATATATGGACTGGAACTGTCAGAACCCCTTGTGACATTTGCTCTCTCTTCTGGAACTTGGTCCTCTCCTGCTGTAAGTTGATGAGTAGTTTACATTGAATTATGTAATCTTTCATAACCCCCACAGCTCAAGTGTTGTCCCCTTCATGATTTGCATTTTGTCTCATTTGCAAATAGGTAAAATGCGTTTTAAGTATCTCAGTTTTTAGTCAAAATTGGTTTTAGTCCCTATACTTTAAAAATGATGATTTTGTTCTTCCTATTTTCATAATTGGTGAATTTTGTTTCTATTTATAATACTAGGGTGAGGGATGAAATTCACCAACTATAAAAAAAAAAAAAATGAGCACCAAAATTATTTGTTTTAGAGTATAGGGACTAAAACCAATTTTGACAAAAAATTAAATGATCTAAAACACATTTTACTCTTAGAAAATTACAACCAAGTTGTTTTCCATTGCTTGGGGTTGGCTACATGCATCAAATAATGCCATAATATTGTTAAATAATATCAAGATGTGAAAAACCTATCCCCGTTTTTATATATCTATTGATGAATTTGTCATGAACTATGCCAAATGTAGGTGAGAGTTTACACAGCATCCCAGGTTGAGAATGAACTAGAAGTTGCCAAAAGAGAGTACTTACAGGCAGCAATTGGATTTTCAACTTCAAAGTTTGCTATCCCAAAGCTGCTGGATTGGTATTTGCTGAACTTTGCAAAAGACTTGGAATCATTGCTGGATTGGATCTGTCTCCAGTTACCAAGTGAACTGGGGAAAGAAGCCATTAAATTCCTTGAGGAAAGAAAAACCGAGCCCTTATCACAATTTGTACAAATTATGCCATATGAGTTCAGCTTTAGATACTTGATATGCACATAATTTCACACCCCCCCCCCCCCCCTCCTTTTCTGTACATTGCTTCATTGCAATTTTGTATACAACAGTAGATCATATAAAAATGTACATGATCATCTGTTCTCTACTCTCTTTGGGAGAAATGTTCAGATTCCTTCTTAACTAAGTGAATAAAACAATCATTGCATAACCTATGGAATTTGAACTATGCAAGTGGCTCTATTTCTTATAAAATTCTCATTAAGTACTTAAAGGAAAATAAGAAGTTAAAATGACTTAAACTTCTCTTACAAGTTAAAACAATCTGTGTACTTTAATTTTTAATAAAACTCTTTCCTCTAACTTCTCTGATAATTAAGGAGCACACATTAATTTTAACTTACCAAAAATGTTTCATACATTTTGTTTCATCTTTTGTATTTCTATGAAGCTTTTCCACAAAACTTACTAGTCCGTACCAATTAAAACTTAAGCCAATGTACAACCATTATGATATCACTTAAAGGGCTTAAGGGGCCAAATTTTGGATGTTCTCTCCTCTTCAAACTCTGATTATTTTGTGTGTATGTAAGCAAATTGAACTGTTGCTGCATTGACAGACAAAGAAATTTATGAGGGTCTATATTAAATGGCATGCATTACATGTCAATCAATGAACTGTAGCATGTAGTGAAGATTATAGTCCAAAGCAGGACTGAAGCAAATTCTATGGATATTGGCACACGTATTGTGGTCCATCTCATGGCATGTTATTTTTGGCGAGGCAGAAGAGGCATCTTCAATTAGTATACTAGATATACATTTAAGGTGCTCTAATTGCAGTTCCATTATGACATTCACCGCGCTTTCATTGCTTGCCAGCACCAAACAGCCTTTGCCGCATAAAAGATGAATTATTACAAAGTTTTTTTCTTACTCAAGATATATTTCGCTGGTCCTTACTCCACAATCCACATGCTTAACATAGAAGCAGACCACTTTTTTTTTCTTGTTTGAAAAAATTTCGGCCAAGTTTTAGTAGTCATAAACCTAACCATAATTTTTAATCTGCTTCACACTGGTCCCCTCTGGTTTAAATGTACCAATTTAGTTTTGAACTAACTCGATAATTTCTTTCCATATTCTGTTTTCAATCTAACAACTCAATTTGTGGGTACTTTTGGTGTGTGTGTGTTGAAATGTGGATCTATGTTTAAAATAAATAAGCAAAAATATCAACCATATTTATGTCTCAAAGGGATGAGCTATCAAACATATCAATCATATTATGTAACCCATGACTGTGAGTGTGTATGGCTTCATTTTTTGCTAAATGTATTGAAAATAAGGTTCTGGAACTTCGAATTTAGATATAGCCATTTGGGAAGGCTATGTAATGTAGAGGAGTAACAACACTTTATTTGATTAAAATTTATTAAAAAGATATAAAACTTCTATCCTCCGTCTTATGGCATCTATTGGCATAGAGTTAGCTGATACTTATTCCTTGGATATCATCATTGATTCTTCTCCGAAAAAAAAGTTCATAACTTGTAGGCCTTCTACCTTCGTGCTGCATCTTGCTAATAATCTAGATTCATATCAAGATTTGTAAATAAAAAATCTAGGAAAAATATTTAAATATACTATTAGATATGAGATATTGCCTCACTTGAATTTTGAATTTAGAATAAGTTTTAGATAATGTTTTTGTTATTGTTGGGAATTTTATCTTTTATATTTTGTGTCAGTTAATTAATTGAAAATAAATGATAGAAGATAGATTAGGTTGTTCAGATTTTCAGATTGTTTGCAAGTCTATATATAGGCATTCTCACTTTATGAATAATATTGACTATTTTTTTCTCCATTATTAATTTCTCTATTTTTCTTTAAGTTCTCCCTATTTTTATATTTTATTTTACAAAATATTTTCAACATAAACATAAAAAAAATGTTTTTTTTTTGTTGATTCAATTTTTCAATAACAAACAAATTACGAATAATTTATGTTGATCTCACAAAAATGCATATCCATATAGATATTAATTAATATATATATATATATATATATATATATATATAAATATGCCTCTTTCATCAAGACACTTGTTAAATAAGATATGAGACCATAACAAATTGTAATTCTTAATAAATTTTAACTATTTTAACTAATGATAAAATATGTGTTAAAAAAAGACCGCTAAAAAGTATATTATAACATTTCTCATGAAATGAATCTGGCTTGTATTGGAATGAGTAGATTAATATAATAACGATTAATAAGCTAAAATAATGACTTAAAAGCATTTTTTTTTCTTATCAAGATAATAGTTGAACTATTAATTATGAGAGAGTCTTAGATTCATTCTCGTGCAAGAATCCTAAAAATGGCTAAATCACAGTTTTATATTGGTAACAAAAATTGTCATTGACCAATGCAAATATGCTATCATTAAGCGATGGCTTTCCCTAATGATTAGGAATGGTAACTGGACGAGGTGAGGATGAGTTTGTCTATCTTCTTTGTTCCCACAAAAAACAGCGTGGGTTTGAGTTCATGTTCGGGTTTATAAAAGACTCAGCTGAAAAAATAAAACTCAATTCATTTCCATTGGGTTTTATTAGATTTGGGGGAATTCACATAAACCCGTCTCATATTATTTTAAAAAATATTTGTTCATATACTTTAAAAAAATTATAGATTAAATTATTAATTATATTTTAATTCATTCATTATTTATAATTTAATAAAAAATAAATAACTTAAACATATTTAAGAATTAAATTATATTTTTAACTAAATGTATAATTTTTAATTTTGTTATAATTAGTAATATAATTATAATATTATTTATTTAACTATTAAAATCATTATTCTGTATTTCAATAATTATAAACAATAAAATATGAAAATAATTATATAATTAATAATTATGTATAATATATATAATAATAGAATTATATATAACTATATTATTAATAATTATAAAAATATATGTAAGCGGAGCTGATATTTCTTTCCCAAGTATGAAAAAGCTCTATCCTGGTAAAAATGGATTTTCTTGTCAAAATCAGAACGGGATCTAACAAATAGCCACAGATTTAATTTTTATTTCCATAACCGCTAATGATCAACTAAATTTATTAACAAATAATACTTCAATTGAGCTATAAAGACCTTAATTCAATACTATAAAGTATTTATTCACTTTAATTTTTATTTGCATACAGTTTATATATGTAAGTGATTTTTCATCACTGTCGGCGTAAGAGCTTTCAACATTTATCATCATTGGTCAATCTTACCGTTTCATTCACAATTTGCACAGTAAGAGCTCTCAATATCTCTGTCATATTGATGAGAATTTTTCAATATATGAAATGTTATATTACCTTTCGTCTACGTATAAAAAATAATTATCTAATTTATTAAGGCTATATTAGGTTAAACTGGGTTAATTATTAGTCTATTAATTAAACCATTGACCTACAGAACTATGGTTTGAAGATTTCATTTTTGTCTTATTTAGGAGTTTGGCATTCATAGCCATAGCCAAAGCCAACTAAATAAGTCAGAAGACTCAGAACTCTAGCGTGCGTAGCTTGCCAGACTGGGAATCTAAACTTTGTCTCATGCAGTTATGCTTAAGAAATGAAGAAAAAATAATAAACCCTTGATTTCGGATTGATGTGTATATATAATTTTAATGTCCATATACTCGGGTATAAATTGCATATATTTGTATATATATTAAATATATGTAAACAATTTGGGTCCAATCAAAGTGGTCCTGATTTTGTCTTTTGCAACAGTGGAGTACCCTGTCCAGTGTACACCACTACCATACCCTAATTGAAGTATTCATTGAACCAAATAATCATTCTCTCACATTGTTGTGCAGTTGGAATTTTGGAACTCCATAAACAAACAAAAATATAGCTAAATAGAGACAATAGTCGATAGAATTTGTTATAATTTCTTTTTGTTACAATATGTTATTATTAATGAGCTAAATTCAAATATTTGTTCCAAAGAAATACTACAACATAATGAACATAGGCTTTGGTGGTTACATGAGATGGGTCCACTTGTTCAAAGGAGTAATGTCAGGTATAATACACTACGCTACCTTTCTGCCACAAAGAGTTACTACCACTATTTAAGAATTCATTATGATATACTTTCTTGTGCCACAGTATTTGCTGATGAATTTCGAGTTTACAACCTCTTTATTACTTCAATTCAATTTGTTTTTCACTTTCATGGACTCTCAGTTCCCTCCCATTAATAATATTCAGAAAAAAAAAGTTGTATCCCATTAATTAATCACATGAAAGAGTAACCATGGTCCATATATATATTTTTCTACACAGAATTTTTTTTATTTATCTTTTCAGTTAACATTCACATTGATTAATTCATTGGTTCAAATGTCATATCATAAGAAAAAAGACTAACAACTAACACTATAATAAAAATTGTCAACTAATATTTACCAATAAAAAGATAAAAGACAAAAATCTGTCATATCGTACTAACTAAATTTATATTCTTTCTTTTGTTTAAACATGAATGGAGTTTTTTTTAGGAGTGTTGATGAGTAATCCAAATTGATTCAAAACATTTTGATTTAATTTTTTGGATTGTTGGTGTTGAACCCAACCCAAACCAGTCTATGAACTCTTATGTCCAGTTGTACTATAAATGTTTTTTGGGGTTAATTGGCTGATTTGAAGTGGTTAGGCAAGTCTATATCCGAAAGAGTCATCAAATTAAAGCTCTACAATGTTTTTATCACATGCACGCACCACCAAAGCCTATGTTCATTATGTTGTAGTATTTTTTATATACAAAAGGATATTTTTGGTAATAAAAGTTTTAAAAAAGAGAAGGGTGTATGTAGTAGATTCGGAAGTATAAATAACAAAGGCCAGACAAAATCGAAGAATGTTGGAGTCACCTTCACTTTTTGGGCCAAACCGGAACCACAATAACGGGATTGGGCTCTTCTTTTACTTGGCACTGACTATTGCTTCCTCCACCTTCTGGATTTGCTTCCTATACCCTATAGGAAAATCAACACATCAAATGAACAAAAATGCCCTTCGTCACTCTTAAATTCATCATACACCCACAAGCAAACCTAGCGGCTAGCACCTTCTTTCCCTTTGCCAATTATGTGTTTTTGAAGCACACCCCCTCCCCCTTTTCTTATCTTCTTTCTCCTTTTCCCTTTCCTTTTCCATTTGTGCACCTTTGCCTAGCCACCGCTGTCATTGAAGTAGAGGACAACCACCACCACAACTTGTCTCCATTATTCAAGACATTGTTTCAAGTAAGCTGTTATTGGTCATAGTTTTTTTAATCACTTTTTTTGGTTGTCCGATAACCAATCTAGAACATTCGGCCTTGTTCAGAATCATTATTTCGTAAGTATAACAGATATTCCAAGAATGTGCTCCAAGATACTTGTTCTAGAATATTACAATTTTGAAATACATTTCCAAATTACCTATGATATTTCAGAATACCTATTAATTCTAATTTTGGTTCTTGCACCACTAGTGGCACTGATGATGATTGATGGTTTGTTGATTTGCCTTTTGTTTATATGAAATTTTGTTTGTGAAGGATAATTTATTTGTTTTTGTGAAACATACAAATTTCATTGTAATCTTTCAAGTTTCAACACTTTATAATTAAATTTCATGTTATACTAGGTTGTGCACCAATTGACTGACGGAAAAAGAGTAAAAAGAGGAAGTAGGAGCATTTTGGGGTGAAGGACTAAGTCATGAGAGAGGAATTTATAAAGAAGGATAAGTGAGGAGTAATAAAAAGTATGTGGGTGCAGGAAGCAAAGGCCAAGGCAATGATGGACTAGATTGGGAAAGCCCCATAGCTTCCACAATAAACACATGTGACCCTATTTTGGATTAATAAATTATGAGCAAGTCCAACAACTGACTTTGACTTGAACGATTCCACGAAGCACAACTGCACATGTAGTGATACTTTGTTTTTATCATCATATAATAGAATACAGTATTATTAATCTCGTCGTTGGCTTTTATTGTTGTTACCCACCCTCTTCATTTTATATTTCATGTAATGTCAATCATCTTTTTGTTGAGCTGTGTCACAGACTCCAAGTTGAAAAAATTTGCATGTTTTATTATGTTAATAATGAAAAATAAAAAGACTTTTCTTTTTTTAAAAAAATAGAAAAGACTAAATTTATTTTTACATTATTTAATATATTAAGATATATAACAATGTATATATATATATATATATTTTTTTTTTTTGCTTAATTCCATTAAATAAACACTATAGTAATAACAATAAGTCTGACAACTAATATTTTTTGTTTAGTACATGCAAACTCACTCGTTTTATAAAAAGTCTTCTCTCTCTATAGTATTATATATACTATTTTACTTCCATCCGTGCAATTATCTTATTTTAGTTTTAGATAATGGTTGTTTTGCGCTCACTGCAAGTAACGCCTTAATCTAGAAGCTTTATTCTGCTGAACAAGTCTATAGAATTAACCACATGTTTGTAGAGGGAAACTAGCGATATTGTCAAAAGCAACACGCCACACAGCAACAACTGATGCATGAAAATAATATGAAACTCTTACTTTTTTTAACAGTATCTTTTTGTTCATTTACTTTTTAATAGTATCTTCGATTCTCAACTAGTGCAAACAATATCTCTCCTAATTAATTAATTAATTTATTAATGTCAACAAATTAATCAAATTATATTGATCGAAAATAACTTATTATTTTATACCTTTATTTCCCTTGATTTTGTCTCCGACGAACAAGGGAAGCATGCTGCAAGCTCAACCTAACACCCAAAATATGATCAGCTTTATCACTGTCATGCGTGAAGGAAAATAAATAGAAAAATTCGAAGAAGTCTTCATCAAGGTTTTATTATCATATTGGGCGTACTTTGTTTTCTATACGCAAATATATAGTTATATCAGTCTATTTCAAGTATTTATTAATAATTAAAAAAATACTCATCATATATCCATATCTTTATGTTTTGATTATATATGACTGGGAATTTTACAATCCTCCTCCTCAATCATTATCCAAAATTGCAAAAGACAAAAGACGGCCTTTTCTTAAAAATATATATATATATATATATATATTTGATTTTGTAATTATTTATAACTATTGTAATTCATGTTGAACTGGCAAGTGTACTTCTAGATTATAAGACACACCTATCCTTACCGTCACCTAAGATGATAGTAATCGGTGACTTTTTATTTAATAGCAGCTCCGAATTGACCATGATAAGGGTACTAACGTAAATTAGATACAGATTTGCCTTAATCACCAATTGAATAAATAATATCACATATCCACATACGTGTACATAAATAATACATTATAAATACCTTCATCAAACCGCAATACATCAAAATCTTCTCGAAGCAATCAACTTAGATAAGGAAACGATATTATTATTTTTTTTAATATTTTTAAATTATATTAAAATTTCATGCAAATCTCATCACTATATAAGTATAAATAAAGGAGTTAAAATTAATATATGATTTTAGCCAATGATAATGAGTGCCAAAAAGTATAGTATTAACGTTTTTTCAAAAGAAAAACGTTTTCAAAAAATAATTATCAACTTCCCTGACAATATATTTTTCTACTAATTTTTTACTCATTAAATGAAAACTATTATGCCTTTTTTGCATTTAAAAAATTTTAAATACATTTTTAATATTTCTAAATAAATTATTAAACAACATTATAATGAAAGTTTATTAAAATATGTTAACAGCATATTATTTGATACTCTTTTTTATATATTTTTTTGTCATGAACGACGTTTATTCTGCTGCCACACAATTTTTTGTTCAACAATATATAGAATTAAAAAAAAAACTATAATTTAGTAGTATTTTGCTAATATTCCTAAAATTTCATTCACCCTTTCGAACGTGCACATAAATTAATATAATGCAATAGCCTTCCAATTTTTTTAATTTTTTTTTTTTTTTGTGAATAAGCCCTCCAATTCAATCCCGTTGTCCCCACGTAAATTTCATACACGTAAGTTAGAAATCAGTTTAGCTACAACTACAAGTTAAACCCCACTACATAAAAGCTTACCAAACCTAATTATAAAAATCACCCATGTGGGTCAACTACAATATTGGTTAATTATATTTTTTCTTCTAACGCACGATTTCTATCACAGGCTAGCAGCTAGCACCGAAATGAGAGAATTTTCGCTTAAAGAAAACCAAACGGTATTAAAAGGCGGCATAATTGACGTATTATCACACAACAAACGATCCACGCCAATGGTCAACAAAACAATCCTCCAACCCTTTTTCCCACATGATCCTTCTCTTCAGCTTCCTCTCTTGAGTTTTGACTATGACCACACATGTTATATAAATACCCACATCTATCACACAAACCTTTTGCTACTAACCCAAGAAACAAAAAAAAATCACAAACCAAGCCTAATTACCCAAGAGAGAAATTAAGCTAGTTTGCTTGTTTTTCGGTGAACTCAGGGAGTCAGAGAGATAATCCTGATCCCTCGAAATATTGAGATTTATCTAAGAGATTAATATCATCCGACCCAACCAGAAGCTTAGATTGAAAGAAGATGGAAGTGGTGGTACAACGTCCTAGTAGTCCAACCATGGATAATTTCGATTTTGGTGGCAACATGGGTTCGATCTATCAAAGTGTTCCTTCTTCACCAAAAGGTTTTGGTAATTACTACCTAAGCGCACCCGCGAGTCCATCTAGGATGTCTGAATTATACAGCGAATTTGAATATTATTCTTCAGTTTCACCCTCTTCATTCGAAGCCGCCAACAAAATTGATGACGATGACGACGAAAACAAGGACTACAGTTTCGCATTTTATGTTAATCGCGATCAATCCGACAAGTCCTCTCGCTCGGCCGAAGAGCTCTTCCACGGTGGAAAAATCAAGCCCTTGAACGAGCCACGTTCTTCGTCTAAGGAC
Source organism: Glycine tomentella (assembly GCA_007407185.1). NCBI lineage: Eukaryota > Viridiplantae > Streptophyta > Magnoliopsida > Fabales > Fabaceae > Glycine > Glycine tomentella. Next base: position 145,100 of record PYAF01005381.1, on the reverse strand, counting down.
CCTTCTGTTGCTGAACAAAAAAGAGGCAGAGAAAGAGAGAGAACTTCTTCTTCAACAACAACGTTGTCATCTTCGAGCTCGGGTGGTCGTAGGGTGACACGATCACACTCTCCTTATAGAAAATCATGGGAAGTTGAACAACAACAACAACAACAACAACCTCGGAGCAGCAAAGAGGAATCAAGTGCAAGTGTTTTGTCCTCGAGTACTTCTTCCAAGGGTTCGAAGAGGTGGTGGCTGAAGGACTTTTTGTTGTTCCGTAGTGCCTCCGAAGGGAGAGGTTCAAGCAAGGATGCATTGAAGAAGTTCTACAAGAAGAATAGTAACGAAGAGGTTAAAGGGTCGTCGAGTTTTAGATCCTCGGATTCGTCGAGATCAAGAAAGGGACCGCTTTCGGCGCATGAGCTTCACTACGCCATGAAGAGACAAGAGTCCGAGGATATGAAGAAGAGAACCTTCTTGCCTTACAGACAAGGGATTCTGGGAAGGTTGGCTGGTTTCGGAATCTAGTTTTAATTACCAGATCATGATGATGATGATGATGAAGTTTCCTTGCTGAATTTTCGTGTATACCCAGTTGTTTTTGTTTTTTAGCGAAAAAGAAAATGTTTTATTCTTTTGTTAAATTGTAATTTCCCTCAAGTGGTTTTAAGCTGTGTATGTAGACCCAATCATTTGTCCTTTATGTAAAGGCCAGGTAATTATATATGATGTGAGTTGCAATTTGCAAATCATCGCAGTCAATTTTAAACAATACATCATTTACTTCATCAATGTAGAAGAAAGATAATGCGTTTCATGTCCAACACATTCTATGCAATTGTTTTCTTTAACACCGTACATAGTTCGAACTAAAATAAGGAAAAGTCATTTTGAGTTTGGTAAGTTAGGAGTGTTTAACTTTAGTTGAACAATATGTGCATGAGTGATCAAAAATCTTAATTGACTATCTCGATTTTTAAGACCTTAATTTGCACAAAAAGAACAGATATCAAATTCAATTGGGTTATTGAGTAATAAAATTCAATTATAAATTTGACTCTTTTTTTTCTGTTGAGCAATTATGAATATATACTTGTAACCAAAGTATTTAATCTTGATATGAATTCAATATCAACTTGATCAAATTGACAAAGACGGTCGATTAACAGAATTTGCCAAGAATTGCAAAGTTGAAGATTGTAGAAATTGGAAATGTGACTTTAGAAGGATTAAATACGATTCTGGTGCTCCGAATATTGAACCATATTGATTTTAGTTCCTCCAAAATAATTCGATTGCATTTGATTTCTGAAATTTTTAAACTCTCATTTTTTCAAGTCCTTTATTTAATTCTTTTTTTTTTTCAGTTAAAACTTTACAACAACAGTTATTTTAAGATTGTGATTTTTGTTTTCAGCATTAGCATTGATCAGTTATATATCTCGCAAGAATAAAAAAAAATATTGATTACAATTTTATTATTCACAAACAAATACATACAGTTAAATTCATATATTACCTTTGTAGTGAAACCTAATTCTGAAAAAAAAAAAATATCAACATGTGTATTGACTGTAACAATTCGAGTCACAGTTACGTACATTGCCTACAATAGGCGAAGTATCTTATATTTAACAAAAAATATATTAACAAAGTTAAATAAATGACTTAAATTTTTTTAAAAAATTCAAGGATTAAATGCAATAAATTTATTTTTAGAGGATTAAAACTAATATGAATCACTATTTGAATTAAAGCCATCGATTCATAAAGTAACCAAATATTTAATCTACTTTAAAATAATGTGTGTTTAACCAAAACAGATTCATAAAGTACTCCTCTAAAAATAATGGATTTGAATAAGTCTGTATTTAATTGACTGTCCCAAAGGTAAGAAAAACATAAGAAAGCGAAATAGGTTTGTGATTCTATTTCAATCACCGCCTTCCCTGTTAAAACCGGACTCACTTTTAAGCTGACTAAAAAAGATGTATGTATGTTTGGATCAGCTTAGATCACCCCAAACTTACTTTTATTCTGTAAATTTAATTTAATTTGCTACTATGTTTGGTTGTCATTCAAAATATTTTGTTCGGTTACATTTGCCAGTAATTTGAGTTTCAATTCAAAGAAACATCATAGTTGCTTAATTTTAAAAGTTTAGTTTTCTGTTAGTACTTTTAATTTGTATTGTTATAAGAACAACATCAAGTAAAAAAATACTTTTAGTGTTATTTGAATAAATTTTATTTCATCAACCTACTTTAAGATAAAAATATTTAAATATAAATCACTTATATTAAACTTTTTTTTATTATCAAATTTTTTGAGTTTAATTGTAACATACTATTTTACAATTAAGATACTTAAAGTAAAAAGTTATGCACAGACAAAAAAAGGTTATATGAGAAAAAAGTTATGTATTTATAGTGTAAATTTTTTAACATTATCATCAAATCATAATTTATCATTTATGATAAATTTATTAATTATCTTAGAATAATTCAACCTATAATTTATAATTAGATAATAATGTAAAATTATTTTTCATCATCATGAATGTATATACATTAAACTATTTTTGTATTCAAACTAATTATGTACACTATATCAATATTAGCCTTGTGTTATTGTTGACATATAGAGGTCAGGTTATATTCTCCCTGATTTGTTAGATCTCCAAGAGATTTATATCAAAATCTTACTTTTATTTTTAGCATATGTCTCAAAAATTATACTGTTTTCAAAATATTAATTTTTTATATCTTCAAAATACTAAATTTGTTTCGATTTTGTGTCACGTTAAAAATATATAAAATAGTGTTTATATTAAAAAAAACATTTTATGTCATTAAAAAAGTCATTCTATATATCAAGATTTGAAGTTTTAATATTGCATGCTGCATTCAAGAAGTGGTATATTCAGTTATGAAATGACATGCACCCTGTTGCATTCCTGCAAGGCCAATAATAGAATGACCTACTTGTTACTTGCTGAGTTGAATGCGATTTTTTTCCATTTTTTTTTTTTTATATATCAAAACAACGTCCTCCAAAGCTGTGAAAAATTAGCACCCGTCCTGCCTACATACCAATAGTCAAATTGTATTTGTACAACAACAGAAGTATTTTAAAAAAATAAGAGAGAGAAATGATTAATGGCCATTGGTAGGGTTAACCACTTTAATAGGTGATCTAAAGTGGATCATGATTTTTAACCATGAGATGAATCATTTTATTATAGGTCCTTTTACACCAGATCTTTTTACCCTTTCCAGCATCATTTTCAATCGCGTGCTCAATGGAGGTTGCAGTGGAAGGGAGTTATGTGTGTGCAGAAAAGGCAAAATAAAGTGATTACAGATCTGAATCCATGACTAGAGATCGAGACATAATGGGTGTTGGTGTCAGAGAAGATGAAGTCGTTGGGCCGGAAGAGGAAGGAGAAGGTAGAGGCGGCGAGGAAAGAAGATAAAAAAAAATCACCATCAGAAAATCACCATTGATGACGACGAACAGTGGTCGAAAAGCTTTCTGTGAGAGATGTGGAGGTATCTGGTGATAATGAGATCAATTCAATGGTTCAAAATAATGGTACATTGTGAACCACTTGCAAAATGCTTCATCCTAGAAATGACCATCGACAAATTCTTAAAAATTGAATTTAGGTCTTACTTAATTTATAGTTAATTCAATCATGAAAGTTATTCTCAATTTATGTACATTATTTTATCACGTTACTGGTTAACGTGAGACTTTTAACAAGATTGAACATCTCTTAAAGTTTACAAGACTATACTAGTGAATGATTTAATATTAATCTGACAAAAATAATCTGAATGTCCAACAATTAATACTAAAATAGACTCTCATATCATTTTATAATTTAAGTTTAAACTTAACTCAATTTAAAAAACTAGTTCATTGAATTAGAGTTGCCTATACTTATATGGAAATGAATTCTTTACGGTGATATTATCATTCCACAAGATCCTAGTCTTCCAATAAATTTCATCACCAATATATATTTGTAAATTGTGGCATATATTTTAAACTTGATATCATATATTTTAATTTTAAAAGAATAAATTTTGTGATCATGACACCTGATATAATTAAAAAAAATCACTTTATAGAAAAATCAATATCCACTTATATGCATTATTTTAAACAAATCATTAGTTAATGTGTGAAATCTTTTAACATACATAGAAAAAATAATATTATAAAAAAATTATATAAAATAGATAGGTGATGTTACATGAATGGTGAATATTCCCACCACGTACCACCAGCATTTTCCTATCTGTATTAATTCCTCTCGTTATCGTTGCTCCATAGCCATTGTCACTGACCCCACCCATGACACCAGAGAGTCTATGAGTCATTCTGCGAGGAATTAAATACAAATTCAACAATCATCAACGAAAAATCAAAGAGAGATGAAATTCCAATGCTATGATGTTTCAAAAGAAGAAGAAGAAAAAAATCTAAAGCTACGCGCGCGTTGCAAATCCCACTCGCTTTTTTGCTAAACATGTAACAAGAAATATTGCTGTACAATATACATACGTGTATAAATTAGGGGTGTTATGAGTTAAATTAGTTCAGGTCTAGAATACAACTAAATTTGAACTAATTATTTTTAATTGAGTTAGTGTAGTTTAGGTTTTAAAAAATATTGTCAATCTGAATCAAATTAATTTATAAGAATGGGGTGGTTTGGCATTGACTTACGATAAAAGAAATATTATATTATTTTTAAGTTTTTAAATTTATAATATAAAAAGTGAGATAAACTTTAAATTGTATGTGTTACTATAAATGAAATGAAAACAATCTGAATGTATATAAAGAATGAATAAGGTTTAATAAGCTCTATGATTTAAGTATTACATGAACAAATAATTTTATTACTTTACAAAAGACTCCATTATTATAATTTACAGGAACTGAACTCATATTTTTTCCTTTTATCTTTTACTTAATTATTATCTTTTTATATACACACATCTTAGATATATATCGCAAAACTTAAAAGAGATAGCACATGATTCAAAATTATTGTAAAAAACTTCATATTTTTATTTGTTCGGCTTGTGTTCTAAAATGGGAAAGAAATCTTTCAATGTCATGCTCAAAATACACATGCTCTATGTAGAGTGTGTGGGCCGTACGTAGTTCAGATTTGGACTAAAAGGGTGGTTTGGTGGAAGTGTGGAACCTATGGTCCTATACATTGTATTTGTATCCCCTATATTAAATGCCCACTCAAATTAGGGCACCACAGCACATATGGAATACATGCTTCTCAACAGCATGGATTTTTCTCTCTATGAGAGCGGGCTAAAGTGGCAACTCATCAGAGATTACTTAGGGTCCTTTTGTAGAAAGCAAATATGATATGATATGATAATCCGGTAGGACCATGGCAGCCACATATATGAAAAGGTCTATTCTATTCTTCATCATTCGTTTCTGTACACGTTTGTCTAGCTGAATAGTTACCCACTGGCCTAATATATACATGATAGGTAGTACATGCATGACAGGTAGCTGATTAGATTTCATGTGTCATTTTGCAATGTCAATGAGAAAGTGAGAACACAGAAAAAAGAGGAGGAGATAATCCACTTGGGTGAATCTAGTGGTAAGGTTTAGGTAGTATATTCACAGGATTTTAGCCTATCTAATCATGTTATCGTCGTTTTCATAAATAAATAAAAAGTGTAATATTTACAATCAGTTTTTCGAAAACTTTTTACAATTATTTTTTTCCTGTTTTTATACTGCATCACGTGTTTTATATAAGTACTTCTTAATTTAACTTTTCTTCTTATTTCTTTTCTTTCATTATAAAATTTAATTTATTTAATTTTTATTTGTATGAATGACATTATGCAAGAGTCTAAGGAGGGTGCCAAACGTTATCAGATTGGGATTCAGTAAGTTCCATTCAACATGAAGGCAACTAAAGTAGTGATGATGAGAATGGCCGGAGAGGAATTATAACTTTGCGTTGGTTCAGACGAACGAAGAACATATAATAATGTTGAAGTGGTAAATGTTGGTAAAAGAAGTTTCATTGGATAAAAATGGATAATTAAAAAATACTACTATATAAGAATAATTTCACTCAACCAAAATGCTAATCTTTTAGATGGGATGTTATTAAATTTACTTGTATAATCTGTACCAACTTTTTTTTTTCTGTATTATTTGCTCGGGGCATAAAGATATATACCTCTCTAGTCTCTAGTGTGATTAATCATGGTATAATAAGGCGACAGGCTACAAGTAGTATTATTATCTAATACTTGTAAACTTTTGAATTAGATGTGTTGTAAATTTATTTGTTTAATTTATTTTCACTGTCCAAGTGTCATTATTTAATCTTTATGAATCATGGATATTTATATTAGACATGATATCAAATTAATTTGTGTAATTTATTCTAATGGTTGTGGATTTTTTTATGTGATATATATATATATATATAAACTTTTATTGTTATTCACTTTTTTCAAAATTAATATAAACATTATTAATATAAAATGCTGCTCTTTTTGGCCTTCAAAGACATTTTGGTGTTGGCTTGTGTTTGCGGGATGAAAATGATCTTTTTTTTTTTTTTTTTATGGTTCTAGACCAGCTGTAGAGGCTGAAGTTTTGGCTCTTTTTCAAGCTATCAAAACTGGGTTTCTGATTTGGGTTTTCAGCAAGTTGATTTTTTTATGGATTGCAAATCCATTGTAGATGGTGTTAAAGGTAAATGTACAGTCTTAGTTAGCTGCTATTCTTCATATTTTGCAAATACAAACTTAGTTTTTTTTTCTTCAATACTTTGAGTTAAGATGTGTTACAAGACAAGTTAAATTCGTAGTTCATACTTTAGCTGGAGCGGCCCAATTTTATGTTAGCTTTCAACTCTTTAATTACATACGTACTTATATATTAATTCAGGATACAATATATTATCAAATGACATGCTGTGATTTTGTTGTGTGAAAAATAAAATAAGGTTATCCAATACATTCACGAATGTATCTAGTGTGTTAATCCCCTCACTTTCCAACAAAGATCAACCACCGTCAACAGTTAGCACACGTGAAATTTAGTAGGACCTACCCACCCGGCAAAGGGGTTGGAAGGGGACACAATATATTCCACCGTCACGCTAAAATCTCTTATTACAGAAATTCAAATCCCTTTTTTTTATTTTATATTTTATGGGACAATACACACGAATTGAAATCAACAATATCATGCTCCAATTTCAGGCCATTTCATGCAATAACTATATCTGGCCCATCTGATATATATCACACAATGTACATTAATGTTGTCCTCTCGTGTTGCACCTGAACTATTCTCTCCTGACAATGCATTTTCTCATTAGATTTTTATATTTGAAAACATTGTGCATATTTTTTGTCACAAATTTTACATGAGAAGATATCTCCAAGTTGGATACTAAGAATTAATCGATCAAAATAGTAAGATTATTTAAGGGAATAATCTCTTCTAACATACATATTTCATACACACAATTCTCTGCTTTAATTAATCTAACTGGTAATAAGCCAAACCCTCACAACAAGACGTACACAAGACAAGTTTGATACAAATCTCCTTTATATTTAAATCAATCTTCGAAATAAATTGGATAAAAAATAATAATAGCATTCACTGTACTTTTCCTCTAACCTTGCGTAAGGGTATTTAAATCAGTCTACGTAATAAAGTGGAGACGAAATAAGAGTAGAAATTTGCGTGCTTTCCCAAATATGTCAATATTTATAAAAAGAAAAAAATTATATATTTTAAAATTTTAAGGCGTAAAATATTTTTAAAAATGAAAATTGTTTTTAACTTCGATCGGTTTGAAAATCTTTATTTAAATTTCTCAACGCCTGTCATTACTCACTGCCTACATTAATGTTTGTACTGAACTGTGCTATAAGTTAGAGTTTGTGCACTCCTCAAAGAGTTTAAATTAGCTAGAATCAACGAGTTGTTTTCCATTCAACTGCAATTTCTCTTCTTTCTTTTCCCCCCTCAAAGGGTTTAATTGTCTCTGTCTCTCTTCTTTCAAATCAATTGATTACAAATTAAAATGAATACTCTCTAACACAAACTTCATTTATTAAAGTCTTAAGTCGTGTTAAGATTAAAATATTATTCTTAATTTTTAATTATGTTAATTTGTTACATTAACAAGTATTACACCGAGACATATTTAATATTCTTTTATAAAAATTGAATAAATTTTATCTAAATCATTTGATATTTACGTACTTTAATTATATGATATATATATATATATATATATATATATTATATCCACATTTTTTTATAATAATTGATTATAATCATAAAACTTACATATCAAATTTGACCTATACAAACCTTTGCTAAAACACTAATTATCTCACCATTATAAATAAGACATAAATTTTTACGAAATGAAAAATAATTTAACTTTTCATTTAAAAATTCTTATTTAAATTTCTCGATGCCTCTGAGTCTGTTAGTACTCGGAGGCAGCAAAATTTCACTTAACAAGTAACAACTATATCCATATCTAATATACAAACGAAGACGAAGAGAATGATTAATTAATGGAAAATAAGAAAAGATGTTTACAAAATATATAGTACAAAAACGACAAACTGGTCAAAGAAACAGACAAACCCAAGATAATCAGAATCAATAGGAATAGCAAAATGTTTGATTTTCACTCAATATATTTTCTAACACTAAAGAAAATAGAGAGAGAAAAAAATATAATAGTATGATACAGTTTATGAAATAATATAAAAAATAATAAAAAATGTTGATGAAATGTTTAAAATAAAAAATAATTTATGTATTATTATTTCGATAAAAATAATTAATAAAAAACACTAGAACCTAATGCCAGCCAGCAAGAAAGAAAACTTTGTTCTCCCAGACCATTAATTACATAATCCCTCACCCCAGTTTCCTAGAAACTCCCTTCAACTCGTGCATGCATGAACCTTACCCATTTCTCTCACCATATATATAACCCCCCAACCACCATCACTCTTCTAAGTGTCACTAAAACACAAACAAACCCAGAAAAAGAAAAGAAGAAAAGATGAAAGCAATGAAACGCTGCTCTTCATCATCTTCCTCTTCTTATTCTTCTGCTTCTGAGTCCACCCCACGAAGCAATGAAAATCAAAATAGTAATAATTTTCGCTACAAAATAAAAGGCCCATGGAGTGCGGAGGAGGATCGGATTCTGACCGGGCTCGTGGAGGCCCATGGGCCGAGAAACTGGGCCTTGATAAGCCGTCACATTAAGGGTCGGTCCGGGAAGTCGTGCAGGCTTCGGTGGTGTAACCAACTGAGTCCAACGGTGCAGCACCGACCCTTCTCCACGCGCGAGGACGAGGTTATATTACACGCGCACGCTCGGTTCGGGAACAAGTGGGCCACCATCGCGAGGATGCTACCGGGCCGAACAGACAATGCCGTCAAGAACCACTGGAATGCCACGCTCAAGCGGCGTCGTTTTGGTGCTGACTTGGTGATGGAGGATGATCCGTTGACCACGTTGACTCTGGCGCCGCCTGGGAGTGGTTGTTGTGGCGGTGAAGAGGAGCGGCGGGGAGTTTCGCCGGCGGGGTTTTGGGATGCGATGCGGGATGTGGTGGCGAGGGAAGTGAGAGGGTACGTGTCTTCCTCGTTTTCGTTTTCTGACAATTTGGCCTCTAATGAGGGATTATCCAAATATTAATGTTTTTATATGATTTATTAAGGGAATTTATGTTGTTTAATTTCGGGCCCCCTAAAAGTAATTATTATTGAACTTCAGGATCCATAAGGGAAACTAGTGAACTACTATTTCATATGTAATGATTATAAATTTTAATTATGTAATAATTGATTATTAAATGATATTATAAATATTAGTATATGTAATTTTTTGTTGTTGAATGGCATATGTAAATATTTAAATCAACTTATAATAATAATTTTATTTGATTAATATAATTGATATTTACCTCCTTTGATTTTTTATATATTTTATTTTAATATAAACAAATCTCAATTATCTATATTTTATTTAATGAAATTATTTTTGAAATGTTTTTTATTAATTAAAATCAAATTCTTTTATGTTTGATATCAAGTTTCAATAAAAATTAATTTAGAAAAAAAATATTTATTTTTAATTAAAAATAACATATATAATTTAATAACATTAATTAAATTTTTTAATAAGTATAAAATATATTTTTAATTATTTTTTTACTTATAATCGGAAGGAGTATCATTTAACCAACTTGGATTATTGGCTCTTCAGAGTTTAGATCGATCCATTAAGACTTAAGAGCATCAAGCTAATTAATTTGCATAAATTCATATGTAAGCACTCGCATGACATTCCCTTCATTTTATGTTTTTAATGTTATATTCCTCTGACGACAAGAAAATACTCAACCCCATACACTTTACTAATATGTATGTAGAAAATGTTGACCGTAAAATGTTTTATCATACAAAAAAGTTGTAACATAAAACTTAATATAATCAAAAGAGGATTATATATAAATCACTTTTATAAACTAAATGAAATATCATTCAACCAACCAACATAAACCTCTTTTCTCTCTCTTTTTTTTTATATATATATTTATATGCATAATATGATATTACTTTGGATAAAAGTTATTGAACGAAACAATTCAAACTTTCTCTATTATTTTAATTATATCATTTTGATTAAAATAAAATATTATAGTAATCAATCAATTTGAATGTCACAATCTTGTAAGTAACCTCTTCCCGCTCTTCTAACTATGAGCACATTAGAGATAAGCTCAAATTCATGTTTAAAGTACATATCATCTAGCTGAGCTTGGAAGAAACAATTTGAATAAACCTTTTAAAGTGTAAAATTAATTGTTACCTTATACGCGTTTCACTCATATATTGTGGGATAAAGTGCATAGACAACGAGCATATATGATTCATATGTAAAAAAAATAATTAAAAAAATGTATGACTCACATTTGGTAATAGTTATAACTATTACCAAAATCTTGTTCTCATCATATAGGGCAAAAATCTTAGTATAAGATTTAAACATACATCCATGAAATCTGGAGTTTGTTAAATTTATGACGATAAAGCCTATAAATCAAACCAAAAACAAACAAATTATTGCACAAACATTTGTAGTAAAGCATACCAGTGGCGGGGTAGGGGCCTATGGTTTAACAACTTACACCCCATGATTTACTAGTGACACATATAACACAATTTTTTAAAGGGTAGGAACAGTACATAACTATTGGGTATCTATCACATGATGACTAGCATAGCGGAGTGAAACTTGCAACGTTTTGTTTTTAGAAAGTCATGATCAAGTAAGTGTCTTAGTTAAAGATGATATAAGATTGATGAGATAGTTAGAAAATGTAAGAAAAAAGAATCACGAGTTTATTCTCTCTTTAAAAATATTAACAAAAAATTAGTAATTAATGTTTGTTGATAAAGGAACAAATACTTAAAAATGTGTATAACTTCATTATAGCTTGAATGAATACATAAATTTATTTGTTTCTGTTATTTCCTTTTCGCTTCATTTGAATAACAACTTACAGCCTATGATTTGCTAGGGACACTTATAACAATTTTTTAAAGAGTAGGAACTGTGCATAACTATTTGGTATCTATCACATGATGAGTAGCCGAGTGAACCATGCAATGTTCTGTTTTCTAGAAAGTTTTGGCCAAGTGTCTTAGATTGAATGGATAAAAAAGTATGTAAAAAATAATATATTTGACTTTTTCAAAAAAATTAGAATAATTTGATCATTAATATTTATCTATAAAAAATATCTTAAAAATGTATGCAACTTCATTATAGCTCGTATGAATACATAAATTTGTTTATTTCTTTTATTTTCTTTTCGCTTCATTTGAATTTTCTTTCTTTCTTTTCCTATGACTTATCTACCCAAAATTGAGGTGAGGATATAACATTTTTTCATGTTTTTATCCTCAAAATTGCCACGTGGTTTGAATGTGCCAATTATTATATAAAGTGCTAAAGCATCATGTGACAAGTTGTAGAAATGTGATATACGCGTATTCAATATCATTGGTCGGCTAGGTTACTTTTTCCTTTTTCAAGAAGCAAAAGTGGAAGCATATTTTGTCTTTTTATTTACTTATTTTTACTTTTACATGATAGATCATGAGACAAACTTAGTAAGTGCATCCGAATCGCACAAATAATATATAATATAGAGTAAGTATAATATAGCTCTCATCTTTTAAGAACGATTTTTTTATCTATAAAATTCAAACTTATAATCCTATTTAAAAAATCCGAGTTGAATACAATTCAATGTTGTATAATGTTGCTTCATAAACGATAATATGATTATTTGTGATAAATATCACCTAACTAAAAATTTCTCAAACACAATCAGATCGAAACAAACTAACAATAGGTGGTTTACCAAAATTGTACAATTTATATTATCGTATATTTACACGTGAATTTCTTGCCAGAGTACAAGTAACAGAGCCTCACTCTCATCATGTACAAAAAAAATAGTACTTATTAGTTACGACAAACCAATATGATTTTTTTTTTTTTTTTTACGGCAACATGCTTCAGAAGTTCGTGATCATTCTCATGACGGTGGAAACGTTTCTAGAATTTGCAACAGATATGCAATTGAGGGTACTGGATTCCAATGAAGATCGAAGAATGTTCACTTCAGGAACATGAGAGTGATGGTAAGGTCTAATATGATGAGACTCCTTAGCATTGCTTTGTTCGGAAGGATCGCTGTCGAATCAAAACAACAAAGATAATGAAGCTCAATCAGATACCAATTAATAATTATATTTATGAAATTTAACATTTATGATGTGTAAAACGAATACCCGATTAATTTCTGAATTTTGTTAAGAATACGTGTGCTATTGGAGGCTTGCATTATGCCACGTCTATTTTTGGTAGTGTCTCTAGGACTAGCTGAATTACCCTACAGAACATAAACAATTGGAACAACATAAGAAGGATTCATCCCTATAATAATTTGTTTTCTATTAACACCAAGCAAGTGCTGGTTTATAAATTATGATTCATGATGGAAAAAATGCTAACAAGACACTTTCTAACACTTTTATATTGGATTAAATTCATATAAATCTTGCTAACACTCTTCTATGTTGGATTAAATTCATGTAAATCTCGCTAAATTGGATTCAATGTCCCATAAAGAGGGTCTCGTGCTCAAACTAGTAAAACCTATACAAATTTCAACCAATAAAAAAGAATGTGTTAATAAAAGTGTTAGAAACTGTATTACTAGCGCTCCTTTTCATGGTGATCATGTCCTTGGACCTTTTTAATGATCCACATGGAGGAATTCATCAAGTAAAATTAGCACTTACTCCTTGTCCTAGGTCTCCTCTTGTATATGATTGTGAACGAACTATAACACCTTGATCATGCAAATTCTGCACAAAGGCATGCTTAAGAAGCGTTGCCGCAGATGATCGATCTGCAGGGTCCCTTTGGAAACATTGCTGGAGGAAATCCTTTCCCACTGAAGATAAAGTTTCAGGTATGGGTGGGGACTCTTGCAGTACCTTGAACATGGCTGAAGGCTAACAAATAAAACACAATTAGGTCATTAAATAATGTAGATTTAGGATATCTAAGGAATGCAAAGATATTCAAATGCCTTGCTTAGAAGATATATCAGTAAGGTCAATGCTAACCAGTGTTCTTGGAGGATTAGTTAAAAAACTAAAGAAGAATTTTTTTTTATTGGGATACGTAAAATTGTGCCTATCTGTGACTTTTTTGACACTCTTAATTTTCTTAAATACTTTTCTCATTTTAGTTTCTTAAGTAATGTTGTAAGGATACTTGTCATCAAGACCCATACAGCTAATATATTTAATTTGTGTAGCACTCCATTTTGCTTCCCCTCCCTCCAAACTAAACAATTTTTACATGCACATGGCTTGACCATAATGAGTCAACACGCATAAGAAGGTGCTCACCCCTTCAACTTCACTCCAAGGAGGTTTGCCTGTCAACATTTCTATAATGGTGCACCCTAAGCTCCATATATCAATGGTCATGACAACATCAAGGTTGGATTCGTTCTTTATGGAACCTTTCACGACCTTCAAATGGTCAAATTAGAGTCAGAAGGGGCATGTCATTACCCATCCAAAATACTATACATGATTTGAGCAATAAAATACCTCTGGAGCCATCCAATAAGGACTACCCTTAAAAGAAAGATCATATGAATTCCCCATTAGCTGGAAAAATCAGATTGGTCAGATAGCAAGACCACCAGAAACAGAAGTAAAAAAACCCTATCTTCAATAATAAAATAATTAAGATGAATGAGATGGTTATAACCAGATCAGCAGAACAGCTATACATCTACCTACCTAAAAGAATATATATAAAAGTATAGAATTTAATAACTTACAATTTTCGCCAGCCCAAAATCTGCAAGCTTGACAATGCCTGATTTATTGACCAGCAAGTTTGCACCTTTGATATCTCTAAAGGAAAAAAATCAACTCAACCATTTTAACAAACCTCAAACAGATTTTATTAGCAAGATAGAATGGTTGCTTTCATTAAACATCCTTGTCACCTGTGGATGGCTTTGTTACTATGTAAGAAAGCTAATCCAGAGAGAATATGCCTCGTAAAATTGCGAACCACAGATTCTGTCATAGCTCCACAATGTTCACGCATGAATTTACTTATTGATCCCGGGTAGACATACTCCATATATATGTACAAATGATTGCCAACCTGAAAATACATATGCTTAAAAATGTCAATCTATTTTACTATCACAAATATCCTTAATTTTCATTAGGTTGTATCGATTATACTTGGAACAAGAACTTAACAACCAACAATTAACTCACTGTTTCACTTCCATAATACTGCACTATGTTGGGATGGTGTAGTTGACCGAGAATTTTGATTTCCTGGAACAAGGAACTTTTAAGCATAACAATCTAAACATCATCCATTTGGCGAATGTGCAAAAGTAAAACATAATCACAATGGAAAAGGAAATATAATGATCCAGAGAAATAGAAATATGCATTGAAATTCAAAGTTCTTCAGAAACTGTACGACAGTATCATAGACCCAAAAAAATAGTTTGAGTCAGAAAACAAATTTTAGTACTGTGTGTAAGCATGAGTGAACTGCAGTAACAGAGCAATTGATTGAAGAGCAAAAATAGTTCTAGAAAACAAATCTAGGTAACATGGTACATCTTGTAAACCCCTATTTGAATATGGCTTCAGTACAAACTTATCATCCTAATCTTGGACTCTTGGCTTCTATTTACCTTACTTTGCTTTTCTCTGTAGAAATCAAATTTTGGATTATTTATACTAGTTATCAGAACAATGAATCGGAAAACATGATGTAAGTTACAGAAAAAAAACTTGACAAGTGGAAAAGATGGAAATAAGTTAAAAGTCCATAGCCGATATTATAAAAGTTAAGGGTCAAAATAACATTCCTTCTATGTTCTAACTATAGCATTCCAACTTTTCCCGAACATTTATGAAATTAGCTTTCGTGTCCCATTCACATTAGAAGTTAACTTGCAGTGGTAGGTGTTTAACTCCAATAAAAATTATAGAGCCGTAGTTAGTAGGTTCAATCAAAAAGTGTTATATGATGTTAACTCTGGCATATTCTTACCATAATAATATAAGCTCAATAGTGTTTTCTCATTATTGGGGAAAACCCAAGTCCTACATCTGCTAGAGATAGTGCCAAGATAAAGTATATAAGTGGAGAACAACCCTCACCCTATGAGCTAGCTTTCGGGGTTGAGTTAGGTCTAAATCCACATTTTAAGATGGTATCAGAGCTTATCCTAGATCCATTAAAGGACCACCCACCATATAAGTGGGGAACAATCCTTACCCTATGAGCTATCTTTTGGGGTTGAGTTAGGTCCAAACCCACATTTTAAGACTCATAGTCATATTTTGCAACAAGATACTACATATAGAAAAACTAAGGGAAGAACCTGTTCAAGTTGTTTAATGCACTCAGCAGATGTAGGATCATCAGCAATTAAACTGACCTCCTTCATGGCACACGAGGCTCCAGTTTCTCTGTTAGATAAAAATAGTAATGCACATGAGTAACTATAGAAAAGGGCATTATAGCCGATGATTGTAAAGTAGTAGCTAATGGCAAAACGATAAGAATTAAATGCATACATGTTGGTTGCATGAAAAACACTTCCAAAAGTACCACGTCCAATAAGTTTTCCTTTCTGCCATCGACCTCTCAATGATGGCAGATTTTCAGTAGCGTGATGCTTGATTCTTGATTGATGCAGCACAACAGATAATTGTTCTGGTGATGAAGCTCTAGGAGGAAGGGGTAAGGGATGTGAATCCAGAAGGTTATTTTCAGGGCACACCCTGGACAAAAATTTATGGTTTTGAGATCCCTCTTCAATCTTCGGATTGAAGTAACGAGTGAGGCTTAGAGGGCAATGACAAGAAGAATGGTTTGGACTATGAACAGTTTTAGCTGATAACATTTTTGATTTGTCATTAACTTCCAGAGATAAATTGGTGGCAGGATCAAATAAATCTAAATTGCTTGATCTACATGGACTAGTATCAGGACTAGTGAGTACACTTGTTGGGGCACTCTTGGGCTTGGAAGCAACTCCAACGTTCATGTGGGAATTACCTTCAGAATCATCATCACGAGACACTGCTCTGCGGTTTTTCCATGAACAATTGCCTTCATTAACAACAGCAACATAAGAAGGTTAAAGATGTTCAATATTCAATTCTCAAGGCATAAAACAACAATGTACAAAGAAATCACCTGTCAAGAAACTTGCTGCGGGAATATGCTCTCTCAGATTGTTTTTTGCATTTGCAAGAGTAGAATCCAAGGAGGATTTATCCAAATTAAGTGTAGGCTTTGTACGTGCCACTGTCACTGTCACTGCATCTTGATACATTGTGTTCCTGATAATTTTGGGCGGGAGATAAGTCATTGCAACGAATCTAACAAGTGGCATAAATAAAAGCATAGTTGCTGAATGCTGATTCTATTAAAAGCTAATAACTGAACCACATACAAATCGAAACAAGTTCTATAGATAAAATTTCATACAAAAGTCATAAATAAAAATTAACAAAAAGAGCATCAATTCTTTAGAAAAACAGTCCAGTAATCTAACGGTGTACACATTCTCGCACTGCCTCATTCACCTATAACAGGACATTAAAACATAATTTCACAATAGTTTTTCGATGCTTAATCACTCTACAACCCATCTTACATTTTTTTAAATTAATAATATAATTTTTATAACATGTAAATTTATGAGTCTTTTCAAGTAATAAAATTTTTATAACATAATAGTAAGGACTTAAGAGTATGTTCAGTTTCAAGTCCAACTACTTGTGCACAAATTCAAAGTTCAAATCCAATGATCCACTGCAAACTAAATGCAACAGAAAGAATGAAGATAACTTTTACAAACTTCATTTTGCAACGGATACCCAAACATGTACTTGTAAAGGAAACAGTTATCCTATAGAGTCACGATAAACTCTAGCCGATTCTGGAATGGGTGTGTGTGTGTGTGTTTGGGATGGTAAGGACCTAAAAGTAAACAGTTATTAACTTACAAAGAAAAAAACTGATAGATATAGTAAATTATGTAATAAAAAATGTAAAGAGGTAGATAGAAAATATATTATATTTTCTTTCGACCTTTATTCATCTTCCAACAAAATATGTTCTAGATTAATTTCTTTTCTATTTATGTTTGAATTGGAGAATAAAGCCTTTTCAATGGTGAAGCAATTTTTACCTCGAAATAGTAAAGCCATCTTGTTCTAACGAAGATGAAAGGCGACGACGATGTACGCAACCGGAGCTGATTGACTTTGCTCGAAGAGTCAACGGCGCTTCGGGAAGCGGCAGTGGTTGCGGTTGCGGCAGAGCAGACAACGACCGGTGGTCGGAACCGCCGTGGGAGCGAAATTCCGGCGAACCCTGAAAAAACGTAAACTCATCGGAATGGGAGAAGCCAGTGTCTTCGTTAGTGAGGTGCCGGAGCTTCCTCTGCCTGGTCAATCGCCGAGCCGGAGCAAAATCGCCGCCGTGGATTTGCTTGGATCCGGCCGACGTCGACGGAGAAAGCGGTTTGCGAGAAAGAGGCATTTGAGAGAGTGGTGGTGATAATATTGTTGAAAATGGTCAGTCATATCACGTGAAACGTAAAGGTTGAGGATTCATTTCATCCCAAGTAGTAGAAAGTAGAACATTGTAAAGCCATAGAAACAACATCGGAAACACCTACGTTGTTTCTTTATAGGGCTTTGGTTGTGCTAATATTTTCATTTTCCAACTATGTCAGGAATATTATGCCTGTTTCACTGTCCATGGCTTTGACTTTCGGTTGAAGTTGTTCTTTTTTTTCCTATCCGTGGACGGAGCGAAACTCAAACAATGACTAACTTATATATCTCAACTAGTAAATATTAATTTACATTTTGTGAAATATTATTATGTTCACTTGGATAACATAATAATCAATACGTAATCAGTAAAAAAAAATTCGATATCTACGTAATCAGTAATTTAGAGACAGAGTCACCGGGGAAGTTGCATTCTCTACAGTTTAAAAGTAAACTGCACAGAACGCAAGCAAGGACCTACCGAAGTATTGAACGGCATCATAAGATAATTCTTTACTAATTTAACAATATTCGAATTCAAATGTAAAAATGTCATTGCCAACAAATCTTAACGATGCTATTCTTGCTAAAACTGTTTCTAAAATTTTAAAAAAAAAAAAACAAATGTTAAATACTAGTATAAAGCATTAATTGTAATTTTACTTCTCAATCGAATCAAGTATATAAGTAAAATTAAGTTTGGGAATTGAGATAAAATCAGAAATATAAAAAAAAAATGTTTGATCGAGGGAATTGTCAAGTGTGAATTAATTAATAGCTTGTATGTGTGAGTGGGAGGGACAGCATATAGATTAGATGGAGCGAATGCAACGTATGGAACATTTCCTATCTTCAAAATCCAGAGTCCAGACAATGGCTACCGACACCTTCACTCGGGTTCGTGGAAAAGGAAAACAACTTTTGAACGTATGAAAAAGATATCTCGAAAAAAAAAAGTCAATTTTTTAAATAAATCTTAATATTTTAAGAAATTAGTCTTTATTTTTTGTCGAGAAATAGCTGGTTAAAAAAAAAAAAAAAAAAGCAAGGGAATGTCAACAGCAGTAAAGGGGTGGTGCCAATTAAAACATGCCCAGCTTTAGCCCATCCTAACAAGTTTTCAAGACAGCAAATTCGCAAAGCAGCCCAAAAAACCCTTCCAAAAAAAAAAGGAAATGTGGAAAGTAAAGTAAACATTGACAATATTTAAGACAGGAAAGTACCCTAATCGCAAAGCAAATTCACCCGCAAAATCTATGACCGGCGGGAAACCCTGATCGCCGGAATCGGCATGCTTCATCGTCGGAGTCTATGAAACCCAAACCGTTCATCTTCTTCGCCAAACGCTTTTCGATTCCATCGCTTTTTTCTTTTTTATTTTCTCCGCAACGATGTTTTCCCTTCTCCACTCACAATGCCCACTCCTTCGACGACGCCGTTCCCGGTCGCAGCGCCGTTTACCACCACGCGCTCAAGTTCCAGCGTCCACCGACCATTCGGTGGAGCCCGCGCCTCGAGAACACCGCTAGCTTCATCGGCTCCGTCACGCGCGGACCCACGCGCGTTAACTGTAAAACCGGTAACTTCGGAGTTTACACTGTGCTCAAGGTTCCAAAATCCAACGAACCAAATAGCCCCTTTTTCCGGTGCGTTCTTCTTCTTCTTCTTCTTTTTAAGGGTAAATAATCAAATTCTACCTGAAAGTGTGAGGCCAAAATTTGTATTTTACATCTTTCAAGGACCAAATTTGTCATAGCATCATCACCCTTTCCGGAACGAATTTGACTGGTTACCCTTTTTATAATTATTATTTTCCAATGGAAATTTGCAAGAGTTATTGCTTTGGTTGGGACGTTGTGACCGAAACGACACTAAGCTATGCGTTTTGTAACCAGGTTGTTTCTGATTATGTGGCACAATGTGGCAGAGCTTGCTTCGGAACACTTGAAAGCAAATGATTTTATTCATGTTTCAGGTTCTTTGGGGTCTTTCACGAAACCCGATGCCAGTGGAATCCTTCAATTGAAGTATAAGGTTCATTCCAATTAATGAATAGTGTAAAAATCTTTACACGTCAAGACTATATGAAAACAGAACTCTTTTTAAATGATCAGTTTCCTAGTTTGATTATTTTGGTATGTCCAGTGTACTGAAGTTCTAGGTTCTTTTGTTTGAATGGTGCTCTGGTTTGCATGTTATTTCTTGTGTACTAGGGTCACAAAATTGAAAATTTGAGATGTTGTTTGGTCATTTTCGGGTGGGTGGAACTAATGGTTGTTGCAATTTTATCCTTTGATGTCCTATTTGGGGAACTATTTCATCATAATTTTATGCAGTTCAAAGCATTACTACTACATATTCTCATGAATCACGCTTTGAACTTTCTAATATTAAGTTTTCTTTTCTGCGCGAGCCCGTCTGAAAACAAGCTTGATTCACGGTAGACCAGATTATGATTATTATGAGTTTATCATGATTGTACTTGCGGTTTAGCTACTATGATCCTTTAGTAAGTCATCGTGATAAATATTTCATTTGATGTGGTTGGATTAGTTTATTTCATGTTCAAAGTAGCTTGTAATCCATATCTTTCGAAGAGACATTTTGAAAGAGAAAAGGATCAGTAAAAAAATCTAACTTTGCCTGTAATTTAAGCAAATATAAAGGCGCTATCAGATGACTAATATCCTCTCGCACAATAGATTTTCTATCCTTATAGAGATAGACCCGAAACTTATCTGGAAAACGTTAATTAAAAAAAACTCAATGAAGTGTGATATAGATTGACGGATAGTGTGTCTTTGAATGAAGTGGAGAAAAGTTATAAGTTTGGTGGAGAGTTAGACACGTTATTATCTCTATGTTCGAGACAGTCCCTTTTTAGTTTTTTTTCCTCTTCATTTGCCCCCTCCTTTCACCCTTCTTTTCTTTTGTCTTATTTTCCTTTTTTCTTTCCGTCCGCTCCTCCCTTCTTCTTTTCAACTTCTTCGTATCTATCATTGGATTCATCTATCACCTATCCCAATTAACTTGGGTTAAAGCTGTTGTTAATGTTGATAGAATATCAATATCATATAGTTACACGGATAATGTCAAAGTATTCCTCTCTTGCCTATTGCTTCATCATCTTGAGATTTTGGGTTTTAGATTTTATGTTCATGTTTGTAAAATCATATCCTTGAAAATGTATTAATGGCGTTCATATCCTCACAGTTCCTCATTTATCATTGCACTTTCATTTTATCTGCATCATGTGACATTTCTGTGTGTGTTTGTAAATTTTGCATCTTCTTCTCTACAGTTAGAGGTGAAGGAGTTCGAGTTTGTTGCTCAAATGTCTGGTTATCAAGGCAACAAGAAATTGGAATCTGTTGAAGGTATATTTTGTTGGTTGCTAATGTTCGTAAAAATGCTGAGAACTTTTTTGCTCTGATTATTCTTCTTGTTTGGTAGTGCTGAAAAACATTTCCCAAGTAGTTCAGAAGTTGGTGATGTTAAGACTTGAGACAGATTCTTCTTCACAAAGTTTCTAGCACCAGCAATTGGAGATGAATATTTTTTTTCAACAAATTTTATTTTAGTTAGAAAAGAGAGAAAGGACAGATTAGGGATGCAAATATTGATTTAGTAAATCTATGAGTACAGAGGAAAAGGAATTGCTGGAAAATTTTATGCATATTAAGTGGTCACTTTTGTAGTGACGTATTATTACTAGACGAGAGATCAATTAATGCAGATTAAGTAATCACTTTTGTAGGCAAGCTAAATTTTGGGATAAACTAATTATTCTGTTCTCAGTTTCATATCCCTTTATAGATCTTCGCTTGCACCAGGGATCAGGCTTTTGTGTAGTTCTTGATTGAGTTGGTCATACAATTTTCATGGTTACTTCATTAATTTTAAACTGATTTATTTTATATTTTTCATGCATTTCCCTGTTCCTGTTCTCCTCATCTTAAACAAATATAGCTGATGCTGGCTTGCGAAAAATTCAAAATCGGCTTCACCTTTGGCAAGTGTTTTTTTCCAATCCAAATGAGTGGTGGGATCAAAGAAAGCGCAAGCGAAATCCAAAACAGCCTGATTTTAAGCACAAGGATACGGGTGAAGCCCTGTGGCTAAGTGAGTATGATCCTCCGTGGGTTAAAAAACAACTCCAATTGTTTGACTCAAAGATTGCAGGAGGATCTGCTGGTCATCATCGTTCTCGTGTCATCAACTGGGTTTATGATGAGTAGCCGATATCAATAAAAGAAGACGAATATGTGTAATGGAACCTTATACACGATAGTTTTGTACTTACTGTTATCATTTGGAACGAAATGTACTGCATGGTGAACTTGGGTATAGTTTATGTAAGGGAATGGAAATCACTATGATGATGATAGTAGTGCTATTCTCTTGACAAAACATCTCAGCTGGAAGACAAAACATCTCAGCTGGAAGAATGAAAGGGTTAAAGTTGATGACTTGAATTTTTGGTCTAACCCGAAAAACTTGTGGTGTGACCAATTTAGTGAAGAAATATTTTTGAATTTTTTTTGGAGTAATATAGTGGTAGTGGAGGTATCGGGCTGAATGCTGATAGGCCCGAGACAAGAGCCCACCCTGTGATATGGACCTTTATGTTTTTGTGTTAAGATTTTATATACACTAATAATAAAGTTGTGTTATAGCAACTGCTCCTTTTTTATCTCTCATGTACCTACCGGGAATAGTTTTTCACTTTTTTCTTAGACCGTAGGGTTTTTTTTTTTTTTTTTACTCAAGGTTTTCTAGATAAATTTGTGTGTTCATCCCTTCGTCTTTACATCTGTTGCACATTATTGCTATCATTTTTTTTTTTATAATTTCTTATAGGTATTAAAAACCCATATACAACATTTTTGTGGACAGATGTAAGTTAAGGGACTTGGAGTTGAACAGCGTAGTAGTAGTTTTAGATCCTTGCATCACATACACATTGTGATTTAGGTTTACGAGGTTTCAAATCCTGGAAACTCAATTGTTAAATGGGGTTGAGAACTTAAGATTGTGTGTATCAATCCTCAAATGGTGGAAGCTTCATATACTGCCTTTTAACATCCATGTAAAATATGTCAAAATTGCATAGAAAGTGTTTTTCCCCTTGTAGTGCTTAACCATGCCGGATTACGTTATAATGACAGTACCAAGTGTCTTATTAGTTTTTTCCATGGCAGAATCAAATACCTATACAGCAACTACATTGTAATTTCACTAATTTGTAAAAATTAAGAAGTCGAATTTTGAAGAACGGCAATTCTTATAGCATCAGCAGCATCATACCCGAGTAACATTTCTAAAGAAACTTAGATAAAATTACTATTTTCATAGTTAAAGTATTATGTGTCCTTATAACAAACAATTTAAATCTTAGAGAAGTATTCATGTTAAGTAATCCTCGAAATATTAAAAAGAACTTCAACTTGATTCTTGAACTTGATTAAAATACATTCACTTAAAGGATTAAAATATAGATATTTTATATATTTTAGAATTGTTACTATAAGGATAGTTTGTTTTACCTCTGAATTCCATTGACACACATTTCAATGTATCTTTTTGTGAGAAGTAACAAATCTTTTTTTAAAGTACGTTTGGACTTTCTTCAATGGAAAATTAAACACACACACTTAAAGAGTTAGAAGTTAGGAAAGAGAATAATAAGTGGGAACAAAATTAATGGTTTGTTCAAACTTTTGATTTTTAAATGCAAAGAAACATGCACTTAAAAGTTAAAAGGTTAAAAGGATGTTGGTTTCCCTTTTTGGCATCTGTTGCATCACCTGGGTGTGAAACATTTTTTATTAATAAATATAAATTTATTAGTTTTGTTAGAAATATCAATTTTCAAAAATTGAAATAATTGTGAAATATAACTTGTGTTAATCTAGATATTTGTGCTAAAAGGCTATTATAAGGTTCCTTTTGGACTGTTTTTCCATATGAGGTCATGGTCGTAGTTCTTTTTGTTCATTTTATTTTGTCAATGGTAAGATTTACATTTCCGAGTTGGGGATCCATGGGTGTGTGTGTGTGTGTGTGTTGGTGGTCATCACCTGCAGGGCGCGGAGACCGTAAGACCCATGAACCCTTTGTTTTAGGCCCCTCAAGGGTTTTATTTTTTTTTACAATTTTAATATTTTTTTTGTCAATTTAAATTATTAAGTGGTAAAATTTGTTAAAATATAATTTATTATTTGCAATTGTTTTTTTATTAATAAGACTACATAATGTTAAGTTATGAATATAATGATTATCGTAAATTATTTAAGTAAAATTTTAATTTTATTTTAAAAAGTTAAAGAAAATTATTGTGTATCTATTTTAGATTCAACCTCTCATTTACTTAAAAAAATCTATTAAAAGTAGTACAAAATTCAAATTTAATGAATGCATCTATGGTTGATTAATGAAAAGGATATTTTGACAAAAAATGTTGATTATAAGATCACACATTTAACTAAAATTTCATTTCATGTTGATATTTTGTATACATAAATTAATTAAATCTTTAATGGAGAATCAATTTGAAATATAAATACTATTTAAAACATGAAATCACAATTTATTTTGGAAAAAATTAACAAAGTGTATTAAATTAAAATTTGAAATAAATTTGATCTTAGTTCTCATAATATCTAAAGATGCCCTTGATCACCTGGAAATTCAATTGGTAACTAATGAAAATTCCATGTCATGGTCACTTATAGTCAGCACATCTTTCTTTGGTGGTGGTTCTACTTTCTATCCTCGTTGCTTTTGGTATGGAAAGTTTAGAAAAGGGTTCAGTGAAGTGATTCATGTGAGATGTAACAGTGGTGTGAATTCTGGAAAGTGTTTCTTTTGAATTTCTGGATGCTGAATCCAATGTAACTTTTCACATTGTGAGTTCTTGGACTTGGCCATATTAAAGACTTTTTAATTACATTATAGATAATGGATATTCCATCTGCCGGGGACATAATGCGAACCTCCCTCCCTCCCAAGACAAAGTCGTTAATGTCATACACCATTCATATTCCTTGTAACCTAAGAAAAATAAAGTTGTTGTACAAGTTTAATGCTTTCACTAGCTGAAAAAACATAGGCAAGTTAATAGTGCAGTGGTCCTGTGGAGAATATAAAGCCATGGCCACAAGGCGAGGATTCAGTCCAACCGTCCTAGAACAAGAAGAGCTCTTCAAATTGCACCTTTATTAGCGTGTTTGATTCTTTTTTAGCAAGAATTTCCAAACTTGTAAAGAAAAAATTAACAGTAATTAATTGCTTCATAACAAATGTACCTTAGTCTCTATTTAACGGAAAATCAAGCATATGTCTATTATTTGGACCCTGTGGCCCAATTCGATGACAAATTAATTTCTAAAAATGAAAAATATAAATTTAGTCCCTAAAAATAAATGAAAAAAAATGCTATAAATTAATGTTATCATTAAATTTGTGAGATTATTTTATCATTTAGTTGTAACGTTCAAGAATTAATTTAACAATAAGTTATTTTTTAGGACCAATTTCACATTTAAATTGCAAAATTTATGAACTAATTTGTCATTAACTTGTTTGCAGAATTAATTTTTCACAATTTTTGTATATTCAAGAACTGAATTTGAATTTAAATTTTTTATTTTTCGGAAAACAATTTGTCATCGTTTCACACCTTTATGAACGAATTTGATTATTTTAAAATAAAATTATTTACAATACTGGGACTTGTCTCAAGACTTTGAAGCATTCTGGTCATCCAAAGATTGGCGTTTACTCCTCAGATGATTATTACTTTGGAAGGCTATTATGGAAATCCAAACGGGTGCCATGACATGATTGCATTTAGTTTGAATTTCGGAGTGTTTATTTGAAAATCCTAACTTCCATTTCATGTGATGTTGATCGAACTATGTTGATCAATGTTTAGGGAGTTTTGCACTTTCATGAGTGTGATGTTGTGGTATTAGTGTTACTCAATAAACGGTCCGAGTTAATTTTGACTGCTACATTGTAATCTATTTCTATTACTTTATGATTTCTGAAAATATACGCTTCTTTGATGCAAGGATTAGTTGTGTTTGGAATTTTAATTATGTACTAAATAAAATACCACAAAATGAAATAAAAATAAAATTATGATATAAATATTTAGGTGTTATCATAAAACATGAAATTTAAAAAGGTAAATAGTCATTTTTTTAATGTGTTATAAATTCATTTCTGAAATATGAAAAATAAAATTTAGTCAACGAAAATATAAAAAGTGAGATAAATTCGTCTTACCGTTAACTTTTATCTTGTTAACATTAGGAAACAAACCTATATAACATGTAAGGATAAAAAATGTCACAAATTGATGCTCAAATGAACATATAGACAAAAGTTATTGACTAATAGGTTCATATTTTTAATAACTTATTGACATTTTAATCCTTCAATTATACAATAGTATTATTAAAATTGTTCAGTCACCATCATGAGTTGGTTAGAATTTTTTGAATTTATTTATTTATGTTATTTAATTATTCAATTTATTGTTCATTTATCTATTTTTTTTAGAATTTGTGCAAGGACAAGTTTTAATGTTAGTTATAATTATATTTATAATGTTAACTTATCACACAAGAATCAAAACTCAAGAGAAGCAAAACACAAGAGAAGACAAGGTAGAAGGTTCTCAAATAAAAAAATTAGTTTGTCAAATTTTAAATAGATTATCCACAAGCAAAAGAAACTAGACATGAGAGATCTAACAATCAAAACTATAATGTTTTAATATTTTATAATTGAATGACGAAAATGTCAGTAAATTATTAAATCAGGGACGTATTTGTTAGTAACTTTAGTCCCTATGTTCACATGAGCATCAATTTTGTGACATTTTCGTTCTTAAGTATCACATAGGCGAATCTCCTAATGTTAACAGACGAAAGTTAACATTAGGACATATTTCTCTCATTTTTTTCACTTTCAGGGACTAAATTTTGTTTATACCATCTTATAGAGACAAATTGTCAGTGAAATACAATTTTGACAAGAAAAATGACTATTTACTTATTTAAAAAAGTTATACTCGAAACCACTATATTAGAGGAGTGTGTGATACACATTTATGTTCTTTGTATTTGGTTTGCATATGAGGATTTTTTTTACCCAATTATTCCTTTTAATTTTTATAATCAACCCAATTATCTCTCCTCCAAATTATTAACATAATTATCCTTTATTACTATTCACATTGTGAATTCGAGCCTTCCAATCTGAAATTTACACCTTTTTTTTTTAATTTTTCAAGACTCCATTTAGAATTCAAGATCCCAAACCCAAATTCTAAATGGTTTATTTTTCCTTTTTTTTAGTAAATTACACTCATACCCCTGTGTTTTGCTCAAATTTCATCCGATACCCCTCCTTTTTTGCACCCTACAAAAAACCCTTAATTGTTTAGTTCACATTACACTTAGAACCCCTCCTTCCTAACACCGTTTAATAATCTAACAGAAATTAGGCACATGCTGGTCACATGACTTTTAATGAAATTTTATATCTAAAATATCCTCATCTTCTTCCTCTCAACTTGAAAATATTTTAAGACTCTTGTTTCTTTTTTGTTTTTTCTGTAATTGGACGTAAACCTAACTTTTGGTTGGATGTGAACCCACTTTGTTGGCACATAGTGTTAACACCCTTCCTCATTTTCAGCACATTATGATCAATCTAAAGGGGGTTGTTCACACAGTCATGTATTCCATGTATTTCAGGTCATCCATTGTATTCCTGTGGTCCCAACCATCAACATTATTTTAATCAACAATAATAAACAAATGATTTTAAAAATTATAAGTAGTCTCAAACTAGTCCCCATTGAAACCTCATTCAGAAATAAACAACAATTAACCATCAAAATTAAATAAATAATCTTAAAAAGTAATCTATATACAAGGTCCAGTGGTCACTTAAAATCATGGAACAGGAAGAAGAAAAACAGAGCGCTCGTGAACATGGAAGAAGAAGACAAACGGAGGCGCTCGTGAACGTCGCGAGAACTGGAAGAGGAACAGTGGAGAACTCGTGAACAGGAAGAGGAACAATGAAGAATTAGCGAACTTGAACAGGAACGGTGAATAACTCGCGAACGGTGAAGAGGAATTGAACGAATGTCGTGAAAGAAAGAGGAACTCGCACCTCCTAGACGCTCAAGAAGAACTCACCAACAAGAGGAAGATGAACAGTAAATGGTGAAGAGAAATGAAATGTGAATCCTAAATTCTGAAACTAATTGAGAGGGGATAATTTGGATTTTACAATTAAAATGTAAAGACAATTTTATCTGCTCACATATTTCAATTGACGTTAATTGACGGCGTTAATAGAGCGGGGTAAAAGTAATGTGCAAAAAGGGAGGGGTAATGGGTGAAATTTGAGCAAAACACAGGGGGTGCAAGTATAATTTGCTCTTTTTTTTTTTTTTACTTTTGCGTATGCTCATTAATGCTCCTATTTACTATTCACACCTCATTTTTTTACTTTTTTAGACCCCTTTAGAATTCGGTACCCCAAACCCAAATTCTAAACAGGTTTTTTTGTTTTATAATTTTTTAACTAATCAGTAATATATTTAATTACTATATTTCAATAATATAATTAATTAATATAGTTTTTAAAATATATTGTAATTAATTAAATAATTGTAAGAATAATTATTCGTGGGATGACTTTTGTATTTTTATAATATTTATGATGTTTTATGGTTCAAAAAATAATTAAGTTTGATAGTTTCATGTAAATGAACCTAATGGTATAAGTTTCACATCTTGACTCAATTTAAAAAGCTTGAAAAAGGTGTCTAAAAACATAAAAAAAATCTCTTTTTGCACTTGAATAGTTTCCTTATGGCCTTTTTTTGAATATTTTTAATATGAATATGAGATTATTTCGTATGAACAATGCATCATGTGCATTTTTTTGCTTATGAAAATGAGATTATTTCGTACAAACAATGCATCATGAAGTAAATGTGATTTTTTCTTGTTATGAGCACTTTTTTTATGCATTTTAGGCTGATAAGAGTCTTGGAAGTTATATTATCAGCTTCATCGACATGAAAACTATGAGAATGAATCATTATTTGAACCAAAATCATTGATACACATAATCATATAGGTACCAAAAATTGTTTTCACAAAATGAAATTTTGAAATGAAGATGATTTTTTTTTGGCACATTTTTATGCATTTTAGGTCGTTGGAGTTCTAAGAGATCTATTATCGGATTCCTTAACATCATGAAAGTTATAAGAATAAATCATTATTTGAATTAAAATAATTTTTACCCATAATTATAGAAGTGTCAAAAATTATCCTCATAGAAATGAAATTTTGAAATAAAAGTGATTTTTTTCTAGAAATGGTTCAAATAAGTGTGTTGTGATTACGATAAATTAGCATCATAAACAGGCCTGAACTGACACTATGAATAATAACGGAGAATGATTATATTAATAATTTGGGGATAGATACTTGTATAGATAAAAAAAAATTAGAAGGAATAATTTGATAATAAAAAAAAAAAAACCGCACATGGGTGGTCCACAATGGGCAATTCAAACAAAACAATCATCCTCCAGTTAGGTAGTGACAGAGATGGTGATTGGATCTAAATTCCACGGGTATGTACAAAATGGACCAATAAGAAGAAGAAAAAATGAACTAAATAACAAGAAAAAAATATCAACTAAATAGGTTTAGGTCTGGTACGAGTGATTATCTTGAAATTTTTGGGAAACGAGTGTAAGTATTGATATTTTATTAGAATTTAATTAAAATATATTTATTGTTGTTTATAATTTTAAAATTACCATTTACAAATCTCAATTTAATATGACTTTATCATCTACTCTTGTTAAAATTATAAATTGTAAAGCCTTATTTCTGTTGTTCAATATCTTTATTTTCATGGCTATAGTCCTCTACTAATAAAGTCATAAAATCTGCTAAGGATCAAGTTATTTGGAGTGGAGACGAAGACCATTAAGGTCGACAAGTCTATGTGCAATTGTGAATCACATAATTTTCTTTTTTGACTCTACATGTCTGCCAGAGTGGAATGGAGTTTTAAGTATTTAGGTATATTTCAATATCTACAGTGTAAGGTTCTTCTGGGGTTGGGTGAGCTAAGGGCATAGTTGTCATTGCAGAAGTCAACGGCTCCTTAATAGACTTCATGATGTTACCCCCAACAATTAATTATGTTTATGCTTTTAATAATGAGTTAAGAAAATAACGCTTTTATTTTCTAAAAGTCAGTCAGTTATCTCCATTGATAACTCAAGTGATGGAGTTAGAAATATGCATTGAAAAGAGCACGTTTAGAATTTAGATTCTAGTCATGCATCCCTAAATTTCCAACCCCGCACCCACCCTCTTTCACCAAAAAGTCCCCACTCCTGGACAAGAAAAAATGGGTAAATTTGTAGTAATAAAGTAGGATTAAACAAATATATTAATTATATAGGACAAATTTGGGTTGGGTAACCCATTTTTTCTGTTTACTCACATGATTTTTTGTGCAATATTTTTTTTTATTGAGTCATGTAAATTTACTTTTGTGTAAATATGTTTACTTTTAAAAAAATTGTGTATGGTTAGACTTAGGGTAGATTTCTTATTTAGTTAATATCTTGTGTCTTTTATTTTTTTCACCTTTTGTACCGTTACTTTTAATTTGTGTTGATTAAATTCTGTTTGCTGAATTCGTGTTATTTCATACTTTTTATTATGGATATTGCATGTGATGATTAAGGCACTATTTTAACAGTAACTTTATGTGTATAAGAAATGTAAGTTGTTAAATTGGAGTTCGATGTTGTATTTAGTTAAAAAATAAGATTTTTATAAATATTTTTTTTAATGCCCAATTGTTTGTATTAATTGGTAGGTTTTAGTAAAATTAGTGTAATTTTTAACATACTAAAGTTGTTTTTTTTTTTCAAATTATGCTGAATTTCTTTTTGCTGTATTATTTTAAAATTTTATATTTTGTTGGTTGAAATAATATGCAAATTAATGTATTGTGCAAAAAGTTACAAATGGCTAGGCATGTTGATCAATTGACACAGGGTCATTCCAATTTCATTTATAGTATTGAGTTTGAGCCTCTCAAGTGTCCTATTTATACCAAGGAAAATTGTCTCTCAAAGAATATTTATGGTCTTTAATAAGAAAAAAGAAAGTATTATGTAGAAAGTTGAAATAATCATAAGTTTAAAATCAACTAACTATGGTTATAAATAAAAGTGAAATAGACAAAAAAGTTTCTATTGAGTTAACATTTATTTACCTAAGTCTCTTTTTCTTAAGTTTAAAACTACATAAAAATTTGGTTTGACCTAAAAGTGTGTTTTAAAAATTTAATGATTAACATTAATTATTTATTACATACCTTAAATTTTAAGAAAATAAATAACATAAAAAATAACTCTTTTAAAGTGAATTTTTAATAGTTTGATGTCTTTTCTTTCTCTATATAAATTATTTTTATATATTGCTTACTACATGTGTAAAAAAAAAAAAAAAAAAAACTTCTTTCCACTAAAATACACCCATTTTTAGGGGTATACCTTCATTATTTTTCCCCACAAAATTCAAAAGAACCCCTTATTAATCTCTAACAAATTAGCTGATCAAAATCTTCTACAGTTGTGAAAGGAATTGCATCAATGTGATACTTTGAGTAAATTTGAAGGGTGGGATTCACAACTGAACATCATGCACATGCAGTTAATTTTCATTTTGAAATTGCAGGGAATGCTATTCCGAAATTAACATGGCACGTGCCAATTATTGATTGTCAAGCTAACACAAAGTGACAAACATCCCCAATTCCTCTTCAGTATTTCGCCACTTCGGAAGATGACAGGAAAGAGCATTAGGTCCTCGAACGCACTACAGACAAAGACAATGTGACACTGACAGTTATATAGCAAAAGAGAATGAGAAGTTTTTTTTTTTTTTAAAAAAAATATACTTACAAATAAAAACAGTATTGTCTAATGAATTGTAGGTTAAAATTATAAAAGTAGAAAAGAGAAAAATTACACTAATAAATTAAAAACAACAATTTTAATATACTATTAGTGTAACTAATTAATAAAACTTTACATTAGAATTTAAAGCAATTTTTACAAAAATAATAATTTTATCAGTTTTTTACTATAGAACTTAAAATCAAAATTACTTATTAAACTTAAAAAAAAGAATCGTGTACAAGTTGATGCAAGAAAGAACAACGAAATAAACAGAGTGAGCTATCTCAGTAATGAGTAAACACAAAGACTCTGAAAATAATACAACAATTTCTGTATAGTAGCTCAGAGATAATAAAAGTTGGTTTAAGAAAGAGAGTGAGAGCAGAGAGTGAGGTTATCTATGACAGAATGGCCCTGAACGATTTTTTCGCGGGGGAGATCGCGACGGAGCTTCTGAAAATGCTGATAAACATCTCCCGAAAATCCCTCCTCTGCCGCGCCAGCGCCGACCAGCTCATCAGCTACATCCACGAGCTCCTCCCCACCATCGAGGAAATCAAGTACTCCGGCGTCGAGCTTCCGGCACAGCGCCAGTCGCAACTCGACCGTCTCTCGGAGATTCTCCGCTCCGGCGTCGAGCTCTCCCACAAGGTCCTCTCCTCCAGCCGCTGGAACGTCTACCGCAACCTCCACCTCGCAAAAAAAATGGACAAGCTCGAGAAGAACGTATCCAAGTTCTTGGTGGGTCCCATGCAGGCGCATATCATGGCGGACATACACCACACGCGGTTCGCGATGGAGGAGCGGTTCGACCGGGTTGATAATTCGGTTCGACGGTTGGAGAAGTACTTCGGGAATATGAAGATTGGTGTTGGCGGCGGAGGGTGGGTGGAGGAGGCTGTGAGGAGCGTGGACGAGGATGTTGTTGATAGTAGCTCTGCTGTCGGGTTGGGTTTCGGGAAGAATAAGGTTATGGATAGGGGTGTTCATCAACCGATCCAAACCGATGTAAACCGCGGTGACCGAACCGAAAAACCGAAAACCGAAATAACCGAAAACCGAAAAATCGAAAACCGAAAAAAAACCGAAAATTTTCACTGGATTGGATCGGTTTTCGGATTGGCCGGTGAAAACCGATCCAATCCAAACCGATCCAATTATAAACCATACCTTACCCTTTATCTACTTGGGCCTATTCCCCATCATAGTCCAAAAACCAAAAATGCAATACATTGCTTCTTATTTTGTCCAATTAACGTGTTTGTCTAATGAAAATTAGAAAATGATGTTTGTTTTTGTCCAATGAATGTGTTTGTTTATGTTAGATACTCCTTATTTTGATAAAAATAAGTCTCATAAGTTTTATTTTTAGACTTTTTAAAAAACCGAAAACCGATCCAATCCAAACCGAAAAAAATTGGATTGGATTGGATCGGATTTGAAAAAAATTTCAAACCGAATGGATGATCAAATGACCAAACCGAAGGAATTGGATCGGATGATTTTTTGCTTCAAAACCGATCCAATCCAGACCGCGAACACCCCTAGTTATGGAGATGGTTATCGGAAGGGAGGATCTTTGGGTTGTCGGGATTTCCGGGATTGGTGGGTCCGGGAAAACCACTCTTGCTCGAGAGCTCTGCAAAGATAATCAAGTTAGATGTAAGTTCATCTCATCATTCTCCTTAATTTATGCAAAAAGTTTCTAATCAGAATTAGAGTCTCATCTCGTAATTTGTGCAATAAAAGTTTATATAAAAGGTAACATATGTTATTGAGCAATCATTATATGGGAATCAACAGCCTCAGGATTGTTCCATGCATGGATCAAATGGTACGAGTTGTAAGTGGGATGTAAGTTCATGTGATCAAGTTCCTTAATTTATGCAAAAAGTCTCATATCAGAATTAGAGTTTCATCTTGTAATTTGTATAATAAAAGTTTACATGAAGGGAGATTATAGTACGAGTTGTTTCGAGTCTTGTACATATGCGTTACGTATTTTGAAGGGAGATTATAGTGATCATAACCTAATCAAGCAAGGTTGCCTTTTGTAAATAATATTTGTGATCCCCAAAAAATATATTATCGAGATGAAATTTCAATTCTGATTAAGAAAACACTTGAGAAACTGCGTACTTGTCTTGTCAAGATGATTGATTGTCTTATAGTAACGAACTGGATATTAGATGAATAGATGGTAGCTTCTTGTTTAACTTCTTTGTTTATTTTGGTAGGTTATTTTAAGGACAGGATTTTGTTCATGACTGTGTCACAGTCACCAAATGTGGAGAAGCTAAGAACGAAGATTTGGGGGTATATTATGGGCAATGAGAGGTTGGATGCGAATTATGTGGTTCCCCAATGGCAATGGATGCCGCAGTTTGAGTGCAGAAGCGAAGCTCGAACTCTGATTGTTTTGGATGATGTGTGGACACTCTCCGTGGTGGATCAGCTTGTGTGTAGAATACCAGGTTGCAAGTTTCTTGTGGTGTCAAGGTCTAAATTCCAAACGGTATTGAGTTATGAAGTGGAATTGCTGAGTGAAGAGGATGCCTTGTCTTTGTTCTGTCACCATGCTTTTGGTCAGAAATCAATTCCTTTAGCTGCTAATGAGAATTTGGTCAAACAGGTAATGTACGGTTTTGAATTGTAAACTTTGTCCTTACAAAGTGATTTACCTGAAGACTAAAAAAGTATAGTGCTATGTATGGATTTTACTTACTTTGTGTTGTTGTTTCTTGTGTCTAATGGCAAATAGGTTGTGACTGAGTGTGGAAGGCTTCCCTTGGCTCTTAAGGTGATCGGAGCTTCTTTGCGAGATCAAACTGAGATGTTTTGGATGAGTGTTAAAAACAGGCTATCTCAAGGCCAAAGCATTGGGGAATCCCATGAAATCAATCTGATTGAAAGAATGGCAATTAGTATCAATTACCTTCCAGAGAAGATCAAGGAGTGCTTCTTGGACCTGTGTTGTTTTCCTGAGGATAAGAAAATCCCTCTGGATGTTCTCATCAATATGTGGGTGGAAATCCATGATATTCCTGAAACAGAAGCTTATGCCATTGTGGTTGAGCTCTCCAACAAAAATCTTCTCACCTTAATGAAAGAGGCTCGGTATGCAACTTGAAAATGCATCTTTACTGATTATATTGGTTAATTTTCTTGTTTTACCAATTGCAGTAAGCAATAGTATTAGGTACTCACTCTGAAATCCTTTTTTGATGTTTTAATCTACCAGTGCTGGAGGCCTGTATAGCAGTTGCTTTGAAATCTCAGTTACTCAACATGATGTACTGAGAGACCTGGCCATCAATTTGAGCAACCGTGAGAGCATTCATGAACGCCGACGATTAGTTATGCCAAAACGAGAAAATGGAATGCCTAAAGAGTGGTTGAGATACAAGCACAAGCCATTTGAGGCTCAGATTGTTTCAATTCACACAGGTATATGCTAATCCCTCTCAAAATTGTCATTCATATTAATCTTTCTTCTTTTTTTTTTCTTTCTTTTCTTGCTTCTGTTATTCTTTTTTGTGATGAGTTTCACATTGCAGGTGAAATGAAGGAAGTGGACTGGTGTAATCTGGAATTTCCAAAGGCTGAAGTGCTGATCATAAATTTCACATCCACTGAATACTTCTTGCCTCCTTTCATCAATAGAATGCCAAATTTGAGGGCATTGATAATTATTAACTACAGTGCAACATATGCTTGCCTTCACAATGTTTCAGTTTTCAAGAACTTGTCCAACTTGAGGAGCCTGTGGCTTGAAAAAGTTTCCACCCCAGAGTTATCAAGCATTGTCTTGGAAAACTTAGGAAAATTATTTATTGTTCTGTGCAAGGTTAATAACAGTTTGGTGGAAAAAGAAGTAGACTTGGCTCAAGTCTTCCCTAATCTTTTTGAGCTCACTCTTGATCACTGTGATGATTTGATCAAATTGCCTTCAAGCATTTGTGGAATGAAGTCACTCCAAAACTTGAGTCTCACCAACTGCCACAATTTGACTCAATTGCCTGTTGAATTAGGCAAACTAAGATCTCTAGAGATCCTACGATTATATGCTTGTCCTGATCTGAAAACACTTCCTAATAGCATTCGTCACATGATAAGGTTGAAGTATATGGACATTTCTCAATGTGTTAACTTGACATGCTTCCCTGAAGAGATTGGTAGTCTAGTAAGCTTGGAGAAGATTGACATGAGGGAATGCTCCATGATTAGAAATGTGCCAAAGTCTGCATCGTCATTGCAATCTCTAAGGCTTGTGATTTGTGACGAGGAGGTATCTGGGATTTGGAAAGAGGTTGAGAAGGCCAAGCCTAATAATTTGCATATTCAAGTTTCAGAGCAGTACTTTGATTTGGACTGGCTCAAAGAGTGACATTATATATCATATATGTGTATATATGTGTTTTTGTGATGTTTTTACTTTCCAATTCGAACGTGAATACTTGTACATAACTTCTATTTGAAGTGAAAATTATCTTTCTCCAAAATCAAATTCGTGTCAAGAATACTTAGTTTAATTGGTTTAACAAAATATGTAAATTATTATAAATTTTTTGATATTATTTTTTATTCCCACATAGAAAAAAAGAAAATTAAATTCCGGTGATGGTGAAAAATCATGGCATGGGTTTCGCTAGTCTAAAGTAGCATAACTTGTGCTATAAGTCAAATGCCTCAAGTTCCTAGAATTAGTTCAAGTCCAGTGATAAATTCCAATCTATCAAAATATATTTTTATGTTCTTTTTTAGTTTTTAAACATAAAAATACTTTTTTGAAAACTAAAACTGATCAAGTATAACATTCCTACACCCAATTATATTTTAAATAAACTATACTTACACGTTTTCAGAATTGACAAAAGTATTCTTAATATTATTTTTTTTGTTGCAATATTTGATCTTTCTCGATTAATATTACAAAAAAAAGTACGGAAGATCCCACCTATCGAAAAAAATACATAGTTATGTTATTGTATAAATTAATTGAAATTTATATAGGATAAAAACAAAGTAAGGACATCTAGATTCTGGAGGGAAGTTTCGTGGAACTTCACAAAGTGCGATTGTCTTTATATAAGTAATAATATATGATTTTATCACTCAACTTTTCCTACAGTAGATTTTTTTGGTTTCTAATTAAAAAAAAAAAGGTTCCTCCGTCATCTGATTATTACAAAAATGAAAAATGATGACGCAATAAACGATTTATATAATATATCCAGCATGATAGTTAACATCTTAATTGACTTCCGAGTGAGTGACTTTATTCAATTTAAATTCCACAATATAAAAAGATTGTATACAAAATTTACTTATTTGAATATAATGAAATAACGTATTTAAATAAATTAAAGTTACTAATTAATTCATCAAGACGCCTTCATTAACATTTACTTTTATCATGTTATTGTTAATTAAATAATTTTTAGTGTGACTAGTAATGAGATGATAAACTAACAGAAAGACTTGATTTTTAATTAAAATTTAAAAAATAAGGGATTATTTATAATAAAAAAATCAAAAAGTAAAATTACAATTAAATGAATTATTAGTAGACTCTCTTATAAATAATTGTTCATGTCACTCCTCTTATTATTAACATACATCTACTTTCGTTTTAACTCATTTCTATCTCCTTTTTCTTCATATTTTTCTCGTCACCTTCCATCATATTATTTATCACATGCATCGCATTTTATTTATTGATTTCGTTTCTTTCTTATTTCCAATTATACACAACATTTCTCCGATTAAATATAATAAGAACACCGAAACTGCAGCTAAGCATAATTCTCATGATGAAAAGATCATCTGCACGGGAAAAAAATAAGTATATACATAAACAAATTTATTTATTAAAAATTTAACAATAATCATGCTATCTTTAGCTATAAAAATTTCATGGTAATCTTTATAAATTATAAATAAATAAATAATAGTAGTCTTTTTTCGGAGTTAATGTATCTTGTGTTTATAGATTAATATAGCTAACATTTTGAAGTTTTAAGAATAAATATAATTGTTTATATTATTAGAAACTTATGTGTTTTGCTTAATTTTGTAGAAAACAAATTTAAATATTGACTCGAGAATTAAATGGTAAATCTTAACTGTGGTCGGACACCTATCAAATTGACAAAACAATTTGGTGCAATAATTTATTTTGGCTACTTCCTTATCTTATTTTGGTAACTATATATTTGGTACAATAATTTAGTAAACGATGTTGTATCTTCTCTTTCATCCATGATTGCAAATACCAATATAATACATGAAAAAGACACAAATTACATATTTGAGTCCCTGGTCTTCTCGTTGAAAAATGAGATAAAGATATATCTTTTGAATTCGAAGACTTTCTTTACTGTACTTTAGACTGAAGTAACATCCCTTTTCTTTAAAAAATTGTGTATGGTGAAATAAAAGTGCTGATCACACCGGAACATGGATAATCTGCTGCCTCTCCGGCTATACTTTTTCTGTAGCAAAAATCTTATTTATCAATGTCATTCTCTCTCTCTCTCTCTCTCTCTCTCTCTCTCTCTCTCTCATTTCCTTACTGTTATAATGACTAATCAAGAGTTTAAATTTTTGCTGCAGAAATATATGTTGTTGGTGCAAAGGCAGCAGATGATCTATGTTTGATCATTTTTTTTTTTTACTGATAATGTTACTACAAATAGTTGTTAACATGGGTATTCTAACAAACAATCTCTTCTTCTTTTTTCTTTCACCATCAAATTAAATTGATCCAATGTATATCTTATATAATATATAATAAAAAATAATGGATAAAAGATACATGAATATTTTATATTATTTAAATTTTAAAAGAAAATTAGGAAGAAATGGAATCATGATAAATAAGAATCTAAAATCGATAGTTTAAATGAAATTTTAGATTCAAACTTTGTTGTTGTAGTATATAAAAAAAAAAATGTTTTAGAGGTGTCAATTTATCGTGTTAATTGAATCCTTATTCCGATATCCAACTATCTTGATTAAATCTTTTGTACAACAAAAATTTGTTACATGTTAACGTTCACAACACCAGACAATCATGATAAAAATGTTTAAAAAGAATTTAGATCTCAATCATATAACATATTTTAGACAAGTGCTTATATTTTAGACAAGTCATTAATTTAGGTACATGTTTGGAATAAAGTTAAATATATTTAATGGTGGATCCAATAAAAATCAAATCTAACAAATAAAAATAAAAATAATTATTCTTTAACAAAAATTACTTTTATCACAAAAATATTTTTTCACATCAAAATCAAATCAAAGATAAACCTACTATTAACAAATTGCTGTCCATTTTAGACATATCACTAGTCCATGCCACTCCAAATTTGTCATCCACATTCATTTTGGACCAATAAACATTCGTACTGAAAGATAATTACCTTTCTCTTGTTGGTTTCGTTTTGGTCATTGATAATAATATCCAGAGTATTAATTTCAAGTTGCTAAACATAATTTGTTTTTTTGTTTATTTTCAACTAACATGACAAACTAGGAGAGCTATATAGCTAACACTCCATCCCATTAGTTGAATCTTTGTCACCAAATCCAACGATCTCAAATGAATATTTCCCCAAACCAAAGTTCGTCACGTCACGTGTGCGTGCACTCAGCAACCAACCATGATTAGCATTAGCACAGGAAGGGCATAACAGTCAATTCACAAAGCTACCTGCGAGAGTCGACAGTGCAGACTCTTATAATATACGAAGAAACAAAAAAGAAAGAAGAGAAAATAGCAGTAGTTGGCGCAAAACCATGGCGCTAACGGAGTTCTTCCACGGCGAGATCTCGTCGGAGCTATGGAAAATGCTGGTTTCAATTTCCCGAAAAGCCCTCCGCTGCAAGTCGAGCGCCGAGAGCCTCATCACCTACGTCCGCGAGCTCCTTCCGACGATCGAAGAGATCAAGTATTCCGGCGTGGAGCTGCCGGCGCCGCGCCAGTCTCAGCTAGACCGCCTCTCGGAGATCCTCCGCTCCGGCGTCGAGCTCTCGCACCAGGCCCTCTCCTCCTCCCGCTGGAACGTCTACCGCAACTTCCAGCTCGCCAAAAAAATGGAGAAGCTCGAGAAGCACGTGACAAGGTTCTTGCAGGTAGCGGTGTTCATGGTTTCGTTATTTAAATAACCATAATCATAACTAATAAATAACTAGATCAAGATTTTAAATTTCGCGATTTCGTTGCGTTTGATGATATCACTGATAAATGCGGCCGAAGCATCATGTTGCGGTCCCCAACGGTTAAAAAACCTTGATGTGGTAGCACAAATTTTTTAAATCCTTGAACTAGATTATAAGTGGTTATAATAACTATAACCATAACTAGTTATAATTTGGAATAACTAGTTATTGTTTATATAACTGGGTTTTTTTTTTTTTTTTTGCAGGTTCCGATGCAGGCACATATATTGGCGGACGTGAACCACGTGCGGTTCGAGATGGCGGAGCGCTTCGACCGGGTGGAGGCGGCGAACCGGAGGATGGAGCGGTTGATTGGGGAGATGAAGATTGGAGTGAACGGGGGAGGGTGGGTGGAGGAGGCTGTGAGGAGTATGCAGGAGGATGAGACGTGGGTTGAAGGGTGTAATGGGAATAATAATAACGGTTTTGGGGTTGGGTTGGAGTTCGGGAAAAACAAGGTTTTGGAGATGATTTTGACGAGGAGTGGTGATGTTTCGGTTGTCGGGATTTGCGGGATTGGTGGGTCCGGGAAAACCACTCTTGCTAGAGAGGTCTGCAGAGATGACCAAGTGAGATGTAAGTTCACTAATCCATTTTCTTGATCTCAACAAAGTTTTACACAAAGTTGTGATCCAAGTTGAATCAATTGGTTTTCCTAATTTAATTAGTGTTTTCGAGTTTAACACAAAATTATGGTCACAATCACCATTGAGTGGTAGATCAAGTGACACGTGATTGTTTCAGCTTAATTAATCAGTATTCTCTAAACAACTTGATTTGGTGAAAAATGCGGTTGTGAACGGTTTTTTAAAACATTGGGGGAGATTGTATTTACTTCATGGGGTGATGGACCATTTTAGTTTCATGTTTGATGGTAAGTGCCAAGTCCTTCATTTTTTTTGTGTGTGTGTAATGAAGTTTGGTGTATTAAAGGTGAATCAGGAATTGATTTAGATATGACAAGATTGCAGTGCTGTAACTTCTTTTTCGTTAGTTTATTAGAATATTAGTTTTATTAGCAGACGGAATCGAATCCGACACCTTTTCCTTCTTCCCTTCTCCCTTAACCTTCCAACCCACCTTTATCTCCAGTGTTGTAACTTATAATGAGTGAAGGCATTTCTTGTTTGTTTTGTTTAATTTGTATTTGTGAGAAAGTGTTTCAAGACTGTAACAGTTGGTATTTGCAGGTTATTTCAAGGAGAGGATCTTGTTTTTGACTGTGTCGCAGTCCCCGAATGTGGAGCAGCTGAGAGAAAGTATCTGGGTACACGTCATGGGCAACCAAGGTTTGAATGGCAATTATGCGGTTCCACAATGGATGCCACAGTTTGAGTGTAAAGTGGAAACTCAAGTACTTGTTGTTTTGGATGATGTGTGGTCACTCTCAGTGCTGGACAAGCTTGTGCTGAAAATTCCTGGCTGCAAATTCCTTGTGGTATCCAGATTTAACTTCCCAACAATTTTTAATGCCACTTATCATGTGGAATTGCTGGGTGAACATGATGCCCTTTCTTTGTTCTGTCACCATGCTTTTGGACAGAAATCAATTCCTATGGGTGCTAATGTGAGTTTGGTGAAGCAGGTAATGGTTTGAATTGAAGTTGT
The DNA here is from genome assembly GCA_007407185.1 of Glycine tomentella. Classification (NCBI taxonomy): domain Eukaryota; kingdom Viridiplantae; phylum Streptophyta; class Magnoliopsida; order Fabales; family Fabaceae; genus Glycine; species Glycine tomentella. The sequence continues at coordinate 102,964 of PYAF01005381.1, read as the reverse complement.
GAAGTTTGTCCCTACCCATTGATTGAGTGATCAACCCAAAAACCTTTGCTATATGAACTTTCCTTACCTTCTCTCCTGTTTTGTGTTTGTATCCACAATGGTGAACAGGTTGTGGCTGAGTGTGGAAGGCTTCCTCTGGCTCTGAAGGTGATTGGAGCTTCTTTGCGAGACCAGAACGAAATGTTTTGGTTGAGTGTTAAAAGCAGGCTCTCTCAAGGACAAAGCATTGGTGAACCCTATGAAACCAATCTGATTGATAGAATGGCAATTAGTACTAACTACCTGCCAGAAAAGATCAAGGAGTGCTTCTTGGACCTGTGTTCTTTTCCTGAGGATAGAAAGATTCCTCTAGAAGTTTTAATCAATATGTGGGTTGAAATCTATGACATCGATGAAGCTGAAGCATACGCCATTGTGGTTGAGCTTTCAAACAAGAATCTTCTGACCTTAGTACAAGAGGCACGGTATGCAACTAGCAAACTTTGAAATTCATTTTAACTTGTTTAATGTGTTGATTTTTATTTTCATTTATCTCTTAGCAAAAACATTATTCTAATACCCTTTTTTGACATTTTAATTTTTCAGTGTCGGAGGCATGTATAGCAGTTGCTTTGAGATTTCTGTCACTCAACATGATATATTGAGGGACCTTGCTCTTCATTTGAGCAACCGTGGCAGCATTCATCAACACCGAAGGCTAGTTATGGCTACACGAAAAGAAAATGGACTACTCCCCAAAGAATGGTCTAGATACGAGGACCAACCCTTTGAAGCACAGATTGTTTCAATCAACACAGGTAATATATATACACACCAATGCCTCTCTAAAGTATTATATTTATTATCATTTTTCTCTCTACTGTTATGTGATTTATCTCTGATGAATTTCACATTGCAGGTGAAATGACCAAAATGGACTGGTTTGAGCTGGATTTTCCCAAGGCTGAAGTGTTGATCATTAATTTCACATCCACTGAATACTTTTTGCCTCCCTTTATCAATAAAATGCCAAATTTGAGGGCATTGATAATAATAAACCACAGTACCTCACATGCCCGCCTTCAAAATGTTTCAGTTTTTAGGAATTTGACCAACTTGAAGAGTCTCTGGCTTGAAAAGGTTTCCATCCCTCAGTTATCAGGCACTGTCTTGCAAAACTTGGGCAAATTATTTGTAGTCCTCTGCAAGATTAATAATAGTTTGGATGGGAAACAGTTCCCTAACCTCTCTGAGCTCACTCTTGATCACTGTGTTGATCTAACTCAATTTCCCTCAAGCATTTGTGGAATAAAGTCACTAAAAAACTTGAGTCTCACCAACTGCCACAGTTTGAGTCAACTACCTGTTGAATTTGGCAAACTAAGATCACTAGAGATCCTCCGTTTATATGCTTGTCCATATCTAGAAACACTTCCTCCTAGCATGTGTGACATGAAGAGATTGAAGTATATTGATATTTCTCAATGTGTTAACCTCACATGCTTCCCTGAAGAGATTGGTAGATTAGTATGCTTAGAGAAGATTGACATGAGGGAATGCCCCATGATTAGGTATTTACCAAAGTCTGCAGTGTCATTGCAATCTCTGCAGCTTGTAATTTGTGATGAGGAGGTACAAGATATGTGGAGTGATGTTGAGATGTCCAACTCAAATGTTCTTATTCAAGTAGCAGAACAACACTATGATCTAGACTGGCTTCAAGAGTGACCCATGTGTGTCTACGTTCTTGGGATGTTTTACTTCCCAATTTTTTTCACTTGTATATACTTGTTCATAGCCTCAATTCTGAAAAGGAATTTTTCTTATTTTCAAAAGCCAATTCCCGTGACGGTGAAAACCATGGCACAATATTTTCACTGTAGTTCCTAGAATTAATGCTAGGAGTAGCTAGTGATTACCCCAATTTAGTTATTATTAGGAGTTTAACGTTAAAGCATTAATATATAAACTAATTTTACACTTATTTAATCCCAAATCTTCTTTATATAACTTTTATGATAATTATTATAAAAATCAATAAACTTATTTGAATTTGTGATGGAATAACAACATTATTAGTTTAACTAATTGACAAACAAGTTTTAATTTGTGAAAGCATTCTTTCAAGATTCAGATTCCCAATATTGATTTCTTTATACAAATATGATGTGTTAAACAAAATAACAAAAAAATAAGTACTACATATATTAGGGGCGGCTAGAAAAAAATGAAAATGGGTAGATATCCAAATGGAAATGTTTTTTTTCCATTGTGTTGGAAAGTTGAGACAAAAAGTTTGGCATTTTGAGGCCACCATCATCATATATGTGTACATGTACATTGTACATGTGCGACCAGTTTTTATCACATTCCTTCCACCTCCTAAAGGGCATGTTCTAGATTACTATGAGAAAACGCGTAAAGGGAATCATAAAAACAAAAACTGAAAGCAACCCTTGGGTTTGAGTTCACCACATATCACTGCCATGTGTCTTCTACCTTGAAGCTTCCTTAGTCGATTTCTTATCTTCAATCTTTCAATATTGTCTCTTTGGTCAATGTCTTTCTTTGATTATTTATCCTCATTCATTGTTAATCCTTAAATAGAGGAAGTCAAGCATTCCAAAAATAATCAGCAAAACTACCAAAAATAATTTGTGTATAATCTGTGACGTGAGGTGAATTTAATATGTATAAAAATATATATTATAAGAAGTACGTTTTGTGTATAAATAACACGAATACCAACATGTTAATATTCTTATGTCTTATATTTAATTATTTATTTAATCCATATTAATTCAACTTATAATTGTTAATCACTCAGCGTTTTTTTTCAAAGACACTTTTACCCTTGCTTTCCATGCGTAGGACTAATTTTGATTGGAACATATATTTATTTTTACAACAATATATTTTTAAATGAGATTTGAACTCCTACATTATGTAAATCATTTACATGCTAGATGTATTTAATATTTGAAAACACATTTAATTTAACTCATTTTAATATTTTTTAATTATTAAGTAAAATTTATGTACTTCCCGATACGTAATGTTTCACTCATTTTATACCTAATGAGTCTCAAACAATTTTTACCAAAGAAAATAGAGCATAAGTGCATAACAGAGGCAGTGAGAGAGAAAAAAAAACAGAGCCAGTGATTAGCATTTTTATATGAATTTTAATTTATTTTTTATTTGAATTTAATTTACTAAATTTGTCTATATAATTAAAATAATTAACACATGCATAAATATAAAATGTTCACCCTTATATTATAAATTATGTCCTTATACTTAAAAATAAGACAGTCTCTATACATACACTCTTCTCTAATGCAACTAGGTGTCTTTTTTTAATAAATTATGCTTATATAATTTTTTTTCGAATCAAATCAATATTTTTCCCTTCAGTTAGTTACATAATAAAATTTCTTAACTTCTTTAATTATTTAATCAATACTTAAATTTCTTCGATCAGCAACAAGTATATAATAAGATATATAATTTATTTTAAATTAATGTTTTTTTAGAAGATAATGTTTTGTCACTTATTTAATTTTTTTACAATAAAAATTCAAATACATGTATTTATTCTTTAATTTATAATTTTATTATTAATAAATAAAATAAGCTTGGTCAAATATTTTTAAAATGTTGATTGATCTTCCACAGATAACCTTCGTAAGAAATTAAAAGATGTGATTAGACAAATGTTTATCTTAATAAAAATTCAACTAACAATTCTTAACTAACTTGATATATTTTTTAAATTTTTAAATTTTTGTATCCATTCATATATATAAAAATATCCCTGGAATACATGAAATACTAATTAGCTCCCTTTCTTTTCTTCAGGAACCATTACGCCATGCTTATGTCTAATACGTGATGTCTATCCAAAAAAAAAAAAAGTCTAAATACGTGATGCATCCCAAACGCAAATATCTATGGATTAACAGCGACATAATTGACATGAAAAAAGAAAATAATAAGCTAAATCAAATGGCTGAAGTTCAATTTCAAAAGTCTAAATGATTTGGTGTGACTTCACCAGCTTGTCCACAAAACTCACTAATACAAGTATATTTACCTTTTTTTCGTGTTACTTGATTTACTGTTAGTACGTAGACCTTACTTTTCTCATAACTTCTTGATAAGAATAAAATTTAAATTTATTTCTTTAATCAAATTCATCATTTTATCTCAATAATTACTACTTTTAGCTCAGAAACTAAAATGGCAGTGAGAACCGAGATATAATATCAACTAGATTGAAACCCACATTGTAAGGTGGAAGAAATGATTTTTATAGGAATAAATCAGGACTGATTCTGAGAACTAAAATAAATTTTAAAACATTATTGTTCACTTTAAATAAAAGAACTAGCTTTTTTATTAATGAATGAGATATTTTTTTTACTTTATAAAAATATTATTTCTAAATACACCTCCCTACTTACTAAGTTAACCCTTTTTCTTCTCATTAAATTTGTCATTACCAATTATATCCTTTAACCCTGTTTCTACACCCCAAGATCGTGTTATTCCTTTAAACCTATTTTGTGCCCTATCTTTATATTAATCGTCAGATATATTAAGATTAAAATGATGGCTTAGCCCCTTAGAAATCATGGTGTCCTTAACACACTTCCTAATTTGTTCCTCATCCTTAACAGTAACCTTAACCTCGGGATCCTTTTGGTGTTCTCGTTAGAAATGTATAGAATCTCGACAGCGTTGTTGACTTTTAGAAGCAAGGTTCCCTAAGAATCCTTTACTTTGTCCTACCAATTAAGCATGAGGTTGATCTCGTTATCGAGGATGACCTTGCCCTTGCGAACATTGACGTAGGCCGCGCCGTCAAGGGAGCGGAGCAACATCGTTTTGAGGAAAAAGGTTTTCCTCGTCTCATCCTAGTGCCAATTGTGAACGTTTGTGTCGTCGACAATAGTCCTCCATGATCCACTGCTTGTCATCCTTGTCGTAATGAGCCATTGCAATGTGTGAATGCCCTTTTGTTGGGAGAGTTAGGGATAAAGTTAAATTTATATCAAAAAGGAAAGAAATGAGGTTAAAGGAAGAACAAAATCATGGGGGGTGTAGAAACATGGTTCAAAGTATAATGGACAATAACAAATTTAATGAGAAGAAAGGGGGGTTAACTTAGCAAATAAAGTGTATTTAGCAAGAGCCTTATAAAAACTAAGAGAATATAATATTTTGTTTGTGGGCTTAAAGCTATTTTATGGTTGGGTGTTGGATCGCCCCCTAAAATAAATATAGCATTTTTATTAATGGTTACAGGCTGAATGCTTTCAGGGAGAAAGCTCTAGTAGTAATGAAATTTCAAGATACAAATCAATAATAATAATAATAATAATAATAATAATTTGGCGATTAAGAGATAGAAGTTAAAAATTGCGTTATTTCATATAGCACTCGTAGAGCAACAAACTGAATAATTAAACATAAAAGCTAATTTATTTGCAGACTAAGAGCTAAAAGATGGACACGGTGACCAGATTTGATATAGGTTATGTATTGAAAAGAAAGTACTATAAAGATATTATCGTGTTTTTACTTCTTTTTTTTTTTAAATGAAAAACATTTATTTATTATTTTCAGTTTTAGACATATTTTTTAAAATATTTTCAGTTTTTTTTTTTTTTTTGAAAGGCAATCAAACTATTGATATAAATATAAGGCCACGATGTGAGACCCAAGAAAAAATACATAAGAATAGTCAAAACATAACAGATGAAACAAGCACTAGATATAACAACCAGACCGGAAATCACAAATAAAATCGAAAACAAAGCAAAGGTTGAAGACACCAATTTACAAACGTTAAATCAATTGAGCCATGACCCTGATAACGATGCCATAGCACAACCTGAGAATCAACAGCATCCCCATGGAAAATAACACGATTCCGATGAAGCCAGATACACCAAAAAACTAGGTGCCACACAAGAGACTGCACACGACGTAATTTCTTCGCCTCCACAAGTAACCATGCCGGGTAAAATGATGGGAAATCAGATTGTGCTGAACCATACACACTCCTAACCACTTATACACTTCACACCAAATCCTACAAACAATGTTTTCTAAATCTTACAAGAAAACGTATTTTCTGTCTTACTTTTTGTTTCTTTTAAATGAAAACAGAAAATACTTAAATCAATTGTAATATATATTTTTTATGAATATGGTATTGGTATGAAGTAATTCCTAAGCTCTGATTAATCTTTGTCAAAAATTATGAAAATACACAAGGTAAGTATTTTTCTTTTAACACCATTTATTTTATACTTAAAAGTTAATCAAGATTCGAACTCGGGATAGTAAGAGACATAAGTTTCTATTATTTGTGTCAACCATTATTGGTGATGTTACTATAATATAATTCTAATATTAGTGTGTCCTAAAAAATAAAATTTTGATACTTGACAGACAATTATGTTACATTTTTGCACAATGAAATTCAAAATAGAAACAAAATCCATAAAGATAACAAATATTATAAAAGATTAGAAATAGATTTGAGGAAAAGAAAATTATAAATTATAAATATGAGTTATTTTTTATTTGATCAACAAATGTTAAACAAATATCAATGGTTAATTTGTTATTTTTTGTAAAGAGAAATTATAACCTATCTTTTTCTCTCTTCTTTCATTATCATCAAATCAACCTTATATTTCTACATTATATTTCTACATATATGAGTTGAGTTCTCAAACGTATATTTTCATATTTCTTTTATGGGATATATAAAGTAACAAATAAAGAAAAGGGTCTTAACAAACTTAATTTTTCATCACAATCATAATTGCTTATATTTTACAATAGGAAATCATGTATTCGCTATACCACCAATAATGGTTGACAC
>PYAF01005381.1:20498-84086 GCA_007407185.1 Glycine tomentella | reverse complement strand
AAAAATATATGAATCAAATTTTCTATTAAAGTTTATTAGAGGCATTAATAAGTGAAATCAGCATAACACTTCTATAATTATGATAGAATTATGATGTAATTTAATCCTTACACACAAACATATATATATATATATATATATATATATATATAGTTATCTGTTTGATTTAAAAATAAAAAATTAAAATCATGAATTTAAAATTATAAAGGAATCAAAATTAGAATTTAATCTAAATAAAAATATACAAAACAGATTTTCTATTAAAATTTATTAGAGTCGTTAATAAGTGAAATAAGCATAACACTTTGATAATTATGATAATTATGATTATGTAATTTAATCCAATATATGTGTGGTACAACATTTTTTTTTGTGGGTATATGTTTGGAAAAAGAGTATCTCGGTCAAGATTTGAAGTTTTGAACCCCTCAGGATATGTTTAAGAAGTCCAAACTCCAGCCATTTGGAACTAATCATTATTGGTGTACATGTTACCACGATTCTTAATTGAGTAAAAAAATATATTTAAAAACCTAACAAATAACTAAAAAATTTATTTTAAGTTTTCAGAATCTAATACAAATCTTAATTATCTGTTATCAGTTATTACGAAAAGCTAAATGTAGCCTTTGAGTTAATTAAAGGCTATCTAGCAAAGTAATTTATCTTCTGTAAAAAAAAAAAAGTTAAACAAAGTAATTTATCCATTTCCTGAAATATTCAACAATCAATGATTGATGCACCCCATTGAAAAGCAACTTGTCCTAAGGAATAATGATAGTAAAACTTTATTCGAAATCTTGATATATACATTACATTTCCTTTTTCGCATTATACTTTTACAACAAAACTTTTGGTCGAAATTAGTCACAGTATTTTTAGTTTGAATTTATCAGCTGTTGTTACGAAGTTTACGAAATTATAATAGCACATTTTTTAATAATTCGATAACACAAAATATTTAGAGTTTGAAGATAATGATCACTGAAACTAGAAGTTGTTCCGCCTTAACTAATTATTTTTAGTTCAAATTTTAGATATATAATTGTGTTAAATATTTAGATAATCATAATTTATAATAATCTTTAATTCGAGAAATATTGTCTTTAGTGATAAATATCTATAATTTATATAAAAAATTGAATGATATTAATTTATGGTATTTTTTAAAATATTTTTAATCTTAAATTTCATTTTTAAATGCCATTTTACCTTTCAGTGGCATGTGGTACAGAAAAAAAATAATTCTTAATTTTAATCAATTTTCTGAGACTGAAATTCTTATTAACAAAAATTCTTAAAAAAAAATATGAAATATATTTATTCAATGCCCAAATTTTTTGGAAATAATATGTTTGTTTCTAATAAATTTTTTTATTGCGAGACAATTTTTTTTTAAACTTATGAAAGTAAAAAATGAAAAAGCTTTTTTTCACTTATTTTTAAATTAACATTTATAAAAACCTCTAGATTCATATTTTAATAATCATGAAACTTTTTTATTCTTATGTTACTTCTTGAGAAATGTTAAAATATTTACTATATCAAATGCTATCCTAACCTATATTGAATTCTTTACCAAATATATTCTATTATAATTTTGAGTATATTTGAGCATTTTGCTTGTCAACATCTTAGATACGCCTATAGTATGATAGATTAATTTGAACTTTTTTAGCTATACTTTTCTCAAAAAGCATTTTTATAGTTTGGCTTATGACAAGTAATTAGACTTGGAACTTGAGATAATGTTGTTAAAAAAAGAACTTTTTTTTTACAGTAAAAAAAAACATTTTTTTATAATATAAAAAAAACTTGAGATAATGAATATCATAATTTTTCATTTGGCAACACTTAATATTAACTCCTCTAAAAGAACACTCAATATTAATTTATAATGAAAGATGTTGAGTCCTTGGACCAAAAGTAAAGTGGTAAAGTGCACCAGTCATTAACACGATAGAAATCAAACAAACAGGCCAAATTTTTCAAAAGATTTTTCGCAAAAAAAGCTTGACATATTTGTTGTTTTGGTAGACAAAACAAAACACCAATCAATTAAAGCATTATCTGATGTACCAGTTGTCATCCTACCTCACAAACTAACGTTTCATCATACAGCATTCCTACAACTTTAATCATTTCTCTTATCTTATTTCTTGGTGAAAATTTCTCTTATCTTCTTGCATGTCACACCTGTTCAATCCAAGATCTCTACCGGAAAAAAAAAAAAATGAAAGAGTTTTGAGTTTATCAATAAAGGAGTACTTTGCTTGCCCATAATCATAATCATGCATTAGGTGTCCCTCTAAAGGCCGGAATTGATCCAAATTATATGATTCAATTGCCTTGTTTAAATTAAATGTTAGAAATTTGGGTATGATAATCCTGGATAACTTCAAAGAATCGTGTTCGTACACTTTCCGAACAAAGTATTTCGACCCTATTCTTGCCTGGGTTCACGAAATCCTTGTTGGGATAATTCTTGAAGAACAATCTGCTTCTGGCAATAGAGAACAGATCAGGAATGTAGAGAGAAAGTATGATTTTCGTATATCTGAAATCTGAGGCCAAATGACTCCTTATATAGGAGTTTTTCCAAACAATGCAACTCTTGACTGCTCGCAACCTTTCCAATCAGTGCAACTCTTGACGATGAACCATCGTAACCGTTGGTTATCAGAACGGTTGGGAGTAGTTAATTTTCTAACCTTTCCCAAGAGCGGTTAGGAGTAGTTATTATTTTGAATTGTTAACCACCTCTTATTCATAACCCATGGAGTTTAAACAAAAACTCCAACAATCCCCACATGAATAAGAGACCCTTTGGAACCCCGCACCGTAATCGCGGTCAATTATGCGTTGGCTCAACAAGCGTGCACTCCGCACTATCCTAACTCGTTTCCAAAGCTTAACGCGTAATCGCATTGGCCTATAGTAAATCACATTACTACTAAAATCCATTGATGACAATAAAATCACCAACATTAAAGTTGCACCAGATTTTTTTTCCGGCTCCTCCACATATGAATCAAATATGATCAAATTGTTATTGAAGGAAATAAATTATATCATTTCTTTATTAAAATAAATTAGTTTAATTTTAATAAATAATAAATATTTTTTATATATTTGATTACTTGTTAATTTTAATTGGTTGTCTGTAAGGATGAGATGTTAGATTTGTGCTCATCCAAGAATATCTCTTAACAATTTGTTTGAACCAGAGCTTTTAGAAAGAAATTTAATTTTTAAATGCATTTACAATATATTATATGCTAAAATAATTTGGTCAGATATTAAATTTGAGGCTTTTCTTTTTACAATGATGATGATGATTCATAGAATTTTTTTTAGTAAAATTAAGATATTTCAAACAATACTTAAAACAAAAGAAAATTGGAAATTCACTTTTTCCTTTTATGATTCCATTGTCAACTCTCCCATTTTGAATCATCAATGTGTACTTCAATACTTTTTTTTTATGGAATGTGTGCACTTCAATACTTAAAATAAAAGGAAATTGAAAATTCACCTTTTCTTTATATAGTTTCATTGTCAACTCTCATTTTGAATCTTCAATGTGAACACAGAGACAGAGTTAGAGTCTCGTATATTCTCCTCATTTTGTAAATAAGACATTCTCGATATATTTTTTTATCTTTTATTCTTTAGATGTGTATTTCAAATATTATTTCTACTAGTAGTAAAAAAAACTCAATAATATATAATAGAGTGTATTTAAAAATATGTTAGAGATATGTACGTAGAGAATGTATCACCAATAACACTCTTTTAATCATTTTATTACATTATCCTTTGAATAACATTTCTAATAAAAACTAGTAAAGAAACTAAAGTTTGCCGATAAAATAAAAATAAAATAAAAAACATTACCATAAATGCACAATGCAGTGGTAATTTGATGGCAAGATAGAGGACATGCAAGGAAATTGAGAGTGGTCATGCTGAGGCAGAAACTACGTAGAGGATTTAAAATGTCGAGCCATCACGTGGAAACCATGTGATCCGTGGGGACTTTGGACTACTAAATGCCCAATTATGTGTGTAATATAGTATAGTAATAGTACACTCTATTTTTCCCAAATTACATTCAGATTTGTAATGCCAATGGCATAAGGCGCCGACCTTAACCGGCCAATATGTATCTGAACCTGCTGTAGCTCTTTTGTTTGTTACCAAGTTATGATTATCTGAATTGAAAAGTTGAAATCAAACAAACCCCACACAATATCTTTGCAGCACCCCGTTATAAATTGAATTCTTTTTCTCTATTATAGATTATGATTTTTTTTAATTTATTGTATTAGAAACTAGTATTACTTGTATGTAAATGTTATTCACTCAAGAAAATTTAATAAACTTTAAAAATTAAACACCGATTCTTCTATTAAATAAATTATTCTCACTTATATTAATACAATTAGACTTTAATCAAAACGTAAATCCTTTAATTTGTTATAAATTAAATTTGGTAATATCTTATTGATATTGAGATTATCAACAATGTGACTCAGATGGATCATAATCATTAAGCCACTGACAATATGCAAGATAATATTTGTACACTCCAGCTTTCCCTCTCAAAGGTTGTGGATAAAATTAACAATCTTTTTTTTTTATCTAAATGAAACAGTAATAATTCGAGTTTCACTTTTATTCACCACATATTAACAATATATTTGAGTTGAAAAAATATATTCTTAATTAATTTAAAACCACCATTGATATGACAGTGTAAAAAAACATATCTCATAATAATATTAGTATGAAATTGTTTATGTCAAAAACAAAACAAAAAATATAAATTCTAAATCATTTGATTAAAAAATACAAGACATAATCATTTGTGTTAATCATTGTTTATTAGTCATGTAAAAAAATTATATAATTAACCAATAAAAAAATTTCATATATAATAACGTAATTTAATTGACTATCTTAAAAGTCATTCTTAGTATAGTTTTTAATTAGTTTACAATGTAAAATTTATTTTCATTGTTTGTGCATATAAATTAAATTTATTATTATTTTTACTAATTTTGTCCTTTTTAAAATATTGTTTATTTTATTATGATGAGTTTGATTCATGACCCTAAGGAGGCAACTAGCTAAATTCTCAGTAGCCCTACCACAGAAGCTATATTGGATGTTAATTATTTGGTTGTTTGGATAAGTACCAATCAAGGATGGGATTGAAGTCTTGGTGGCATGTACATTATGTACTACCAGTAGAAGCCATACTCAGTATTCTGATGATATGGGTCGAGTCATTATTATATTACAACACTGTCTGGAAGGGAAAACCCTCTAATTCAACTCTTACAAGAAAATAACATTATCATAATTTCTCATACATATTAATTTTTTGTTTTCAAATGCTCAAATATTTTAAAATAAAATTGTATAATATTGTTGTGGGAGGCCTCCAGATACAAAAAGAAAAAAAAAAATCGGGGGGATAATTATGAAATACTTAAAATGGTCTATGCATATAGCAGATTTTCCTTTGTCAAAAAATGAAAATAAAATTTAGGTCTACGCATATAACAAAAATATGTAAATCTTATCATTCTACATTACTGTTTATCAGTATATTTGGATAACCGATCGTTTGCATGCAGCAAACGTAAGTTACAAGAAGCAACTCCTATACTTTTGCCTCATCAGATCTAAGTTAGGAGGTCCTTGAACGGGTTTTCAAACATGCACTATATTTGATTAGAAATGTTCTACTGGTCATGTAACATGCAAGACGTCAAACCGTAACCAACTTAAAACTTTCTTAGCTGTGTTGCATTTGTTTTCTTGGAAATATGAATGCCTAAGTAAGTGTTCTTGGACCGTGTAGCAATTGTGAGAAGCAATTAATGCAGCGCAGCTGGTACATCAACATGTGTAAGAGAGTAAAACATCATTTTGGTCTTTAAAAAATTCGTAGTTGATTACATTTTTTTTTTTGTTCTTGATAGATGAAAAGGTCAATATTAATCAATTCAGTCTCTTTTGACATATGTAAGAACTAAATTGATCCACATTTTAATCTTAAGTAGGAACATAAAATAGTAGTACTAGTATTCATCATTCTGCAGGAATGACTAATCTTTCAGTTCATGAGTGAAAAATGGTATTTCACCCCACGTGTAAAGGAAGCAAAATTCCTACAATGTATGCTCTAACCCATTGGGATGACAAATGGATAAAGGTTAGATAAGATATTAGATATTCTATCTCCAAATTCATATATACTCAATTAACAAATTTAACCTTAACTTTATTCTTGTACCTTTTGAGTACTTAAATACGTACGTACCCAAGCATTAGGCATCTGTGACAACCAGATTTCCTTATAGCAGGTTCTTGTTTTTGACAAACTAATAAAATAAAATTACTACTGTTTTAATACTAAAACTAATTACTATAAAAATGAAAGAAAAAAAAATCAATAAAAAATACACTTAACTGTATTTAAAAAAATTCAAAGATACGTCAAACCTTAGTTATAAAAATGATAACAAAACTTAACCCAATTAATGCCTAACATAATAAAGGAATTAACTACAATACATATCGTAAAGTTTTAACGCTAAAAAAACAATAAGCAACATGAACCAAACTATTCATAAATAACATGAATAATATATCTTTGTTGCTGAATGTTTTTATATATTTGTAAAAAAATAAAAAATAACAAATTAAATTATATGTGTCGGTATGGGACAGACGACGGATATTAAAGTATCCAAAACCTGCAATCATTCCTATCGTTGTTTCTTTTTGCATAAATACTTGAACCTAAACTCATCTTATATGTGTGGCAAGTAATTTCCTTTTCCAATGTGCATAATTTTTTGAAGTACCGATCAAGTCCAAATTCAATTGTCATCTCTAGCTTCCTTCCTATGGGTACTTAGCAACATATTCATGAACACATTTGGCTCAGTTTCAAACCTCTATAACAAGCACCACCAAGGACTCCAACATCACGCGGTTTAAAGTTCTTGGTCCCTCTCTCATAATCATCCTTTGATGTTCAAGTTCCCAATTAATCCCTTTGTATGACCTTTTTTTTTATCCTTCTTGCTCGAAAAATCATGGGAATCCAATCTAAAATTCGACGCCTTAATCATGTTGAAAGAGATTTGATTCACTTGGTTATTTCCAATTATACATGGCCAATTGCTGGGATAGTAGAAAGGACAAAATTTAAATTCAATTTCATAAGTATTTTAATATTGTTCTTTAATAGTAAGAATTAGAGTTTCACATATGTAATCTATGTTGAAATTTAATGGAAACTTTTATTAAACAGATGAACAAAGTAAAACTCTAATTTTGATTGAAGAAAAATATTAAAAATACCTATGAAACTGCATTTAAGTTTTATCCTTGTAGAAACTAACTGCAAGTCTTTGGCTATCCAAAACAATAAGGCAGATATTGGAAAGCCTTTGCCAACAAGTATGTTTTGGCTGAGTTTTCATTATGGTATATTTGGTTGGTGTCGTGGAGTTTTTTATAATGCAGAGTTCAGCAAAAATGAATTCACTACGCACAACAATTCCTTGGCGTTTAGTGGCATTTGATTACACTTCTTATGGATGGTTGGTATCAGTGATAAGCATTGTGAACTGTGATTACTTGTTATGTGCCTCTTGGTAAAAAGGGTGGCATGGAAGACAAGTCCCAAACGTTTAGAACTTAATATTAATATGCCTCCAAGATGTTCACTGTCATGTAAATTCTTTATATTGCACCAGTTTACTTTGTAGTTGCAAAATTTGCCAAGTATCAAGACAGTAGTTTTATTTAAATGCCAACTTCATATCATTATACATGTGCGGAAGTGTCACCTCTAAAAGAAAAAAGAATCGTGGAAAATAAATAAATGTCACCTTTTGTTTCTTTTAAAATAATGATAAAAAAATCCTTCTGCTATGAAACAACAATGATCATCATTAACTGAAAAGTACTTGGTTATGACTCAAACCCCATGCAATGCTTGAATTGTATAGATTGTAATTATAATATGCATATATCCGGGTGCTAAAGTTCAAAAATAGAGGTCTAGCATATAGAAAATAATCATGCTGAAATAGTTGCAACTTCCGGTGCCATTGAATTAGGATATATTACATCGAGATCTTTCAATTTAGCTCAGTACTCCTCCATCCTAAGATGCTTTATGTTTAAGGTTTTTTAATACAGATTATGAAAATTAATATTCTCAACGAATTAGTATTTATTTAGGAAATAATTTGACTATAATATCCTTATTCTCTTTCTTAATTTCAATAAATATATTATCAAGATTTTAAGACGAGTATTTGTTAAAGATAAAATTGAAATAGATATTTAAATATCTCATTAAAAAAAGTGATATACATCATCAATTATATTATTTTTTTCCGGTTAAAATAATTATTTTGGGACGGAGGAAATATTAGGGGTGTTCACGGGTACGGATCACCCGTGAACCCGAATCAATCCGAACCGATCTGAACAGTTTGGGTTTGGTCATTTATATATTTGGGTCAAAACCGAACCGAACCGATCAAAACCGTTTATGTACAGGTTGGGTCACGGGTTTAGATTTACAGATCCGTTGATCCGATGACCCGATCCGTGAACCTGTAATAATAATATAAATTTTATTATTTATATATATTAAAAATTAAAAAAATAATTTGACAATAAAAAAAAATATGATATTGTAAATGTTTAAGATTGTATTCAAAAATAAGATAGGATATTTTTTAATATTGCATTAAAAAAAAGGATAAAATATTTTTAAGATTGCATTGCATAATATAATAAAATATTTTTAAGATTATATTAGATAATATGATAAAATATATTTAGGATTACATTCAAAAATTGGTTAAAATCATATCTTTAAATTAGTATAAATAGAAACATATTTTCGTGTTCATGTATGCATTCCATTCCAAATAATATTAGAGAGTTTATGTTTGCATCATTGAGATAATTGTTGTGAAATCATATAGAAGCGTTTGACAAGTTTGATTCTTCAACTCTCAATCAGGATTTAAAGTTACTTATTTGCTTAAGGAATACAAGCGTAAATGTAACTATTTTATTGTATTCTTCTTGATTTTGGAAAAGGTCGCAGCTGGAAACTAGGATACCAGTTTTGTCTCTGTTCTTGATGAATTGAGACATGCGACTTCTGGTTGGGATATTTGAAAGAATCGTGATATAAAATAGTAGTTCTAAAAAAAATTAAATGGGTAACCCGGTGATCCGAACCAAACCGAACTGTTCATGAATGAGTTGAATTGGGTTGGGTTTCAAATTTTTTTTTTTCCTGAAAACCGAACCGAACCGAACCGATCAAATTTGATTGGGTTGAGTCTTAAATTTGGCCAAAATCGATTCGAACCGACCCGCGAACACCCCTAAGAAATATTACATTTAAGATGATAAATTCTTGAAGACCGTATTCATAACCAAACATAAAGCACAGCTGCACACCACACATACAATACCTCCCCATATAGATTTTTTTTTTCTTTTCATAATCAGCACAACCACCTAACATGGTAAACAAACACATTACGAAATAGCCACCAGCTTAGTCCAGACTGCTTCATCAGAGGAACCAATTACAGAATTAGGTTCATATCCTAAAAGATTACCAAATCGTGTAAACGCAAATTACTTTTCTCTTCTTTCTCCTCTCCTATTTTGGTACTTACAGGGATCAATCCTGAGTGCATGAGTAATATTTTACAAGAATTGGTGAACTCTCGCATATAACAAGATATACAGAAGAATCTACAAACATAACCTAGAAAGTGTAAAAAAAAATAACTTACAAGAGTTTCTCCTACCATTTCACATCCAGTGTAAGAGGCTCCGGAAGAAAAAAAACTGGTCTCAGCTTTGTATATGACATATTGGACATCAAATTCGCCCAGGAAACCGAAACTGATTCGATAAAAGGTCTTACTTTCTTGATTAAAAGAGGCTTGAGCTTGTTTTCCTCAACTCTGGCCAATATCTCAAACCGGAACCTTTCAAAACTAGGCCTTGTTCTCCAATCAGGAATCGTACGATTTAGAGTGCCATTATTACTTATGTCCCTTTCTAATTCTCAGGGGAACTTTACAACAGCTGATGCTTTAATATTTGCTTTGAGAAGGCCAAAAAGCTGATCTTTAAGTATCTTATGGTCAAGAAGACTCCTCAAAACTTTCTCCAACAAACTTAATCTCAAACTTAAGGAATCAATGGGGCATGCTCGCTTTCTAAACACATGGCCATGGTAACATTTTTCTGGAAGTAGCTCAATAGAATCCTCTGAAATCAATGTAGTTGCTATTTGTGCATAAGGGTTTCGAGCTCTATAAGCAACCAAAGATGCAGACCCTGATATGCGTATGGGAATCAGAGCCATGCAAGTTGAACGCATAAAAGGCCAAAGGTCACTCTTCCCCTCACTACACATGGCACTTCCATTCATTTGTAGATCAAGATCAGACGAGTAAAAAAGAGAGATTTCTTGCGCTCTTCTTACTTCTACTGTAATACCCTCACCAACAAGGATGTGTTTCAAACCAGTGTACGAAACATTCATCTGCCAGACAGAGTCAGAACTCAGAATTTATCGAAATATCAAGACTGCTAGTTATCCACAATAATGAACTTGGATATATCATAGATTGCTCAGACGGACTAAAAGCAGAACATAAACATAAACAACAGCTGAAAAATATCTTTAACTTTTGAGACATCACTAGCTACAGAGGAAAGATGTTTATGTTAGCAATCATAAAAATGAAGTAAAGCTTAAGGCTACAGCAAAAACACACAAGAAATAACAAATTGTCCATTGTCATCAACACAACAGTTATTGTTATATAACACTTGATCTTTTATAGATAGTGTGTGTTTGGATCAATGTCCTTAATCCACATTGCACTTCAATTTCATGTCAAAACAAGAAAATGACACTGAAGCAAGCCCACAGAGCTTCAGATGGACACACATAACGGAGCACAGTACGTGCAACCAAACATGTGGATAGTGAATGCATTAGAAGTGAAAGGAGTAAGTCTTGACCAGATATCCATACTTGGATGGTCAAGATTGTTGATTAGTTTTAATCTTAACCATCCATTTTAATTATACAGTTGACAATTTGACATTCACTGATCTTGCCTGATACTCTCTTGCAAGATATATCCAATCACAAATTTTCATGTATGAGAAATTTGTCGACTTTTAATATCTAGAAAAAAGCATATGCACCAACGGGGTAAAACAATTTTTAACACTACTATTCAATCACAAAAACACTATGTAAGGTAAGTTTGTTAATTTTTACAATATTTATCTTAAAAGTCATATTAAAAGTGATTTCCGATTGATTTAATAGTAAAAAAGTTTTTACACTGACCATGTATAGCCATTAAACTCTTTCAATAAGTACCTAATATTTTTTATTGATTGATGATAGTACATACAAATTAAACTCTCTTTCTCTCTATATATAAGAGTTCCTGCCATCAAATTAACATCTATATGAAAAGAAAGCGAACAAACTACAAATTTAAAAGGAACCTTCAAGTCCTAGCATACAAAGATCTAAGTTTTATAAGGGAAAAAAAATGACAGAATCTTTAGAGGAATGGAAAGAATAGCTTACGGGGAGGGATAGCGATAGGTTGTGAAGAGCATCAACCCGCAACGCAAAGGGACCTTCCAATTTGAGGGTATGAAGGAGTGGGAAGGAACCGAGCCGGTGAACGAGAGAGGGTAAATCGGTAAATGGTGTTCTGAACTTGTTCCAAGTGGCAACTTGGTCTGCGAATTTGAGGGTGAAGTTATCATTATTATCAGTGACGAATCCGATTCGGAACTCGTAGCTGAGGGAGGTGCCGAACCTAACCTTTCCGACATCGAACTTGGTTACTCTCACGTCGACGTTGTTGGAAGAATCCCACTTCTGTTTCGCCGACACCGCCTTCAGAACATCCTTGGTTTACACGAATCGAAGAAGTTAAGTTAGTAATAAGCAGATTTAGAAAATAAATAAATAAATGGAAGTGTTCATTTGGAACCTGCAAAATGTGGGTAGAAGAAGATGCAAAGGCGATGAATTGAAGGAGAAATACGAAGAATGAGAGAAGGAAACGATAAGGAGTCATCCTCTCGAAGCGTCAACGGAGGGTACCTCCGACGAGAGCAGAGGTATCTCTGATGGGAACTACACAGCGTTTCTCTCGTCGCTCAGATTCGCCAAACTCCTTCGGAACGTAAAACTTATATTTTATTAAAGAATATTAACAATTAACAATATAATATAAAATTGGAGAGTGACAAGATATTCAAGTGTGACTAAGTCATTCGGATAATTAAATAAAAAAATATATTTTTTAATTAAATATATAATTATTTGGTAATTAAATATTCAAGACCCAAACAACTTGTGGGACTCTCGAGAATTGAAACGTCCTAATTATGATAATTAAATAAAAAATATATAAAATTATTATTTGGTAAGAGATAATTTTAATTTAATCTAAAAGTTTTTAATTTAAGTCTTGAGTTATAATTAAAATTTAACGATAATGCATTAATAATATAAAATAATTTTATATATTTTTTATAAAAGTCAATAAACATCACATTATATTATCTTTTTTCTTATATAATTATCTTAAATAATTTTATCATTAAAAAATAATTGTCATTCTCTTTTGTTTGTAATTATATTTTTTTTAAAATACTTGTGTAATAGAAGAGATAATTATTTATTGATAACATGTTTGAAAAATTGCTTAATAAGATATTCAATTAATATATTAAAAATAAATTAAGTCGATTCTCATTGGTTAGAAATTTTGAAAAATAATTTATTTGAATTCAATTATTCAAATATGTGGGGGCTAAATGTGTAGTTTTAGTATATAGATTATAGTTGTGAAATCTAATCTGATTATTGATCTGGTTGAGGTGGTAGTGGATTAATGGGTCAGTGATCTAACCGGTGGATCAGTAATTAACCCGTATATATTAAAAATTCAAAGTTATACAAGTATCTATTATATATAAATATATAATTAACATTATTAGAGTAAGAAAAGTTCATTCATACTCCAAAATCCAAAATAATAATTGATAATAGTTCAATTTTTTAATATATATATATATATAACCTCCCAGGTCGGACCGGTCCAACCAGGATTTAATAACCTACTCGACCGGGTTTGATCGGATCATCCCGGTTCAACTGTACAATCGGTTCAATATGGAAATCTACCTGGTTAGGTCACCAAGTCCCTGTTCAACTGGTCGGGTCGGGCCGGGTTTCAAAACATTATTATAGATCCTAAGTATAAGATAAACTGTAACATCATTAAATAATCACATACCACAAGTCTTTCCATTTATCTTTTATTTTTTGTTAAAATATATTTTTGTCCTTATAAATATCAAAATATTCATAATCTATTTTTGCAAAATTTTGAATAACTTTTCTTTCTTGCAAAATTGAAATATATTACTTTTTGACTCAGACATGTGCGTGTTACTCGCCCATTGGCACCATAACCGGTTACTATCTTCTTATGATTTATGGGGTTTAAAACCCCCCACAAAATGCGAAAAAATAACCACAAAAATTTGATCCCTTCTTGCCAAACCTTCTTCATTCTCTTCCAACCGCATTTAACCACATCACTTAAACAACAACCCCATCTCCTTCGCGTTACACCATTGACTTCACTAGCTCCTCCTCTGCGTCATGCAACCTCTTCCAGGCCCGACCCTAAACTATGTTTAAAGGTGCACTTGCACTGGGCCCATAAATTTGAGAGCCCAAATTTTTAATTTGCTGTAATATTTTAAAAAAATTTATTTTAATATGGCTTACCAATTCACACACCAATCAATCAGCAAAAAAAAAAATAAAAAAAAAATTCACGCACCACTTACCCTTTTAGCTTCTTCTCCACTTCTCAATATAGCGCATCCAACGGTAGTTCCCAAATTCCAACCTCAAATTTAAAGGTTACAAGCAATGAAACATTGAGTTTCCACCAAATTATTCAATAGCTTGCACCAATTTCTAGCTTTGTGGAAATGAAAATATTTTTTTTATGATAAAAGGTATGGAAAGCAAGGAACTACAAAGGGGAGAACCCAAAAAAAAGGAAGAGTAATACACTGATTATTAATATCATATTGAGTTTGAGTAGTGACTATCATTGCCAATGATATTTGGATTGTGCTCTGGATTGTGATTTCCTTTATGAACTTAAGCCAACAAGTTAAGGAGGGAAGGACCAAATCACGAAGAGGGTTGAGAACGACGTTGCTACCAGTGTCGCACACGACGATTATAGATTATCGAGTGGATTATTGAACTCACAAGGTTTGAAATTTGAAGGTTATTTTCTATTCATTCACTCTATAATGTTATTCCTGTGTGTGTATATATATATATATATATATATATATTAGTTTGACTTAGATAATTGGTGTTGAATTGATCAAATGATGCATAAGTGTTGCTTTACTTTCTGCTTGTCGTGATTTGGTACAGTTGTTGCAATTTAATATTTAAAGTGAAATAAAGCTTGTTTCGCCTTAATTAAGAATTTAAGATAAAAAATAAGACGGAAGGACCAACCTTTGCTTTTCTGTCACTTTTTCATAGTTGTAGTCTAAGAGAATATTTTGTGTGTATTTTGTTTTATAGGTGATAAGCGAGGCAACAGTCCTACGAGTAGAGAAATTTTTTTGCCAATGATAAAAGATAGCACAAGAGTCAATAGAAGAAAAAAATGTAAGATTTATTACATGTCTAGTTTATTTTTAGAATAAATATTTGTTTTAAAATAGTTATATATAAGTAGCTCTTTATTTATTATTTTGCACTGGACCCATAAAATGTTAGGACCGACCCTGCCTCTTCCTCGACCTTCTCACGCTGGTTGCCAACTAATTTCTAGATTCTAATGTTGCATAAGCATGGAGAAGAAGAAGGATGAACAACATGAATTTTTGAGGGCGAGGTTGGTCGACGGTGAGCCTTAAGAAAGGGCAAGGATCCATGGTGGGAGAGAGCGAAGGCACGAAGTGGAGGAGGAGGTGGTGCAAGCAATCGAGTGAAATTCCTCTGCAGATTTGTTTCTTTTCCTCCTAGATCTGAATGCACCGTAACTGGTTGCGGTGACATGGTTGGATGATGATTGGGGTTGTGTTGGAGTGAGGTTAGGGATGGTGGTGGTTGGAAGTGGGTCTCGACCAGAGGTTAGGGATGAAAGGTTAGGGAAGAGGGGTTCACAAATTTGTGGGAATTTTCTGTATTTTGTGACGATTTTGAACCCTAAAAATCACCCACTCACTCCCGTATGAAACCAATGAAAGAGTGACATGTAAATTTAGTTTTATCCCAACCTACATCCAGACCAAAAAGTAATAGATTTTAATTTTGAGTACGAAAAAATTACTCAAATTTTACAGGGACGAAATTTTGAACATTTCAACATTTATAAAGATGAAATATATTTCGTAGCATTTATTTTTTTAGTCTTTTACTTTGCAAGACTTTACTAATTATAGCTTCTTGTTATTGTTTTTATGTCTTTACGTTTTATCTTTTTTTAAATGTAAACTTAGAATGTAAGAAAATTTACTACTCATTTTATGGAATAGCTCAAGAATTTTTTAATGGGATAACCTTTTTAACAAAGATAATTATAGTGTTTACAATTGATTGATTTGTTTGACTCATAACTAAGTCATTTTTTTAAGAAGTCAGCAGATTAAATATTATTAAAAAAAATCCAAAACTTACAAAGGATATCAGATTAGGTATTTATTAAAAGAGTTTAATGTTCATATATTTTGACAATATAAAATATTTTTACATTATCATTTAATTATAAATTATCATTTAAATTATTTTCAAATAATTGTTTTAAAAGTTAACAAACTTTTTTTAAAAAAAAAACTAATCAAGTTCAGCATATCATAGGCTATATCATACCCCGTTGGCCATTACAACCAATACATAAGATATTTACTCCATCTCAAGTACACTCATCAACTCCTAAACCCCACGTTACCAGAGAAATATACTCTCCACAAATATGACAACTAAGTCATTTGGCTAACAATTAATCACAAAAAACACAAATAATACATAATCAATATACTTTATAACTTCTCAATTAACTTTTTAGCATGTATAAAATAATTTATTTTAATGGATGTAAATCCAATTCTTAAAGTCATTATAATATTTAAACTTACGAACCATTAGAATAGTAATAGTACAACAATTCACGTGTGAAACTGCAACATGTATCACCTGATTTCAAATTTTAACATAACATCCTTGCATTTTAATCTTGCATCTATCTCCCTTAAGGCAAACAACAAATCTAATACCAATATTTGTTAAAAGAAAAATAAACACAAACTTTGAAGATGATTTTTTTCATGGATATTCTTTCTCAGGAACAATCTTATTCGAGGTATTATTGGACAATAAACGTAATTAATTATCTCTCTTAACAGCAGATTTTAGTTGTGATTCATTGAGAAAAATTATTAAGTAATTCAAAACTAATATGATCTAAACTAAGGTTCACATGACACATAATCAAATGTCATTAATTTTTTTTTTATAAACTGAAAAATTTAAATAGTTTCACAAGTAAATTGATTGAGATTATAAATATGCTATTAGATTACATGATAATTTCTTGTGATTCACGGTGTTAAATTAATCTCCTTTATTAAATTCAATCTCATTCATAAATTTAAATATGATTTGTTACATTACGAAGATGACATAGAGTATGTTTGAGGGGAGATCCTTAAATAGCTGTTAAATAGAAAACTCTAAATTCTTACTTCTCACAAAATATGTATGGAAATATGTATTGTTTAACCTAACATTAAATCAAAGGCACATTTGGAAAATGTTTGTTTCTTAGTTGAAAATACATACATCTGAATTCCAATGAAAAAAAATGCAGAAGTAACAAACTTGCTCCTTTTATGTTTTGTGTATCGGAATGATACAAATTGTGTTAGAAATAACTACATAAATATGGTTGTAAATGTTATTAATATATTTTTTATTATTAACTAAAATTGATAGGAAAAAAAGTTTCACAGCTCCCAAATCGAGCCATACTTATTTTTTTTTATTTCTCATATGTTTCCATTAATAAAAAATTGTTAAAAAGATATTAAAAAATGTACTAAAGTATTATTTATTTTTTTGGTGGGAAAAAATGTAAAATGTATTAGAGTAAACTGATCACCTCATTACTTCCGGCAACACGCTCGATTGAGAATCCAGATCTCACGCGCTTGTTGCTGCAGATCGTTAATAGAGACGACATCGCTTAATGGGACGTAAATTTGCACGCGCCAACTTTACATTGTCATTACAATGATAAATTTGATGATGAAGAAACAAAATTTTTTTAAGGTTAAATAATCATTTTTGTTTCTAAATATGTAAAGGACTGATAAATTTATTTTTTAAAGATAAAAATTTAATTTTTTATTTTTAAAAGTAAAAAAAGTATAATAAATTTATACATATTTTAACTTCCTTCCATTAATGTTAATATTCAGAGATGAATTTGTCAACGCTCTATACATTTAAAGATGAATTTGTTAGCTTTTTATTTGAAATATAATTTAATATTTATATTTTATCTTTTTTAATAATTGTAAGCATAATATTACAATAACTATTTAAAAATTATGAAAACAAACATAAGTTAAAACAAACACAGTAATAAGTATAATATTGATTAATAAACATAATTTGTTTGTTGCTCTAAAATTTTTATTATAACAATATTAGGCAATGACAAAATCAAGTTAAGTCTCATTTTTTTTAAGAATTAACTTAACGTGCATTTTTATTTGGGTCTCATATTTTAGGTAATGTATTGTCACATTAAAAAAATTTAAGCAAAAATATGAGATAATACTTTACCCAAAATATGAGGCTCAAAAAATTAAAATGCACATTCATTAAATTAATCACAAAAAATGAGACCCAATTTAATTTTGTCATTATCTAATGTTATTACAATAGAAATTTTAGAGCAATATACAAATTATGCTTATTAATCAATATTATACTTATGTTTGTTTTAACTTATACATGTTTTTCTAATTTTTAAGTGTTTATTACAATTCTATACTTGTAATAATTAGAAAATGTAGAATATGACAATTAAATTATATATTGGATAAAAAGCTGAAAATTTGTCCTTGAATGTGTAATGTATTGATAAATTCGTCCTTAAATATTAAAGATAACGGATGAAAGTTAACATAAGGATAAATTTGTCAAACTTTTTTCACTTACAGGAACAAAAATTTGAATTTTCATTTTTCACGAATGGATTTGACAACACTTTACACATTCTGCCACGAAAATATTATCTACCTATTTTTTTAATCTAGATTACATGTAATCTTGAGCTAAAAATAGTTATATAAAACTAACACATGTCATATATTTAACCTAATCATATATTTAATACTTAAAGATCGAGATTTTTAGTTAAACTGAAATAATTAAAAAGTTGATTCTATTTCAGTGTTTGAAGAGACATAGAATAGAATAGAATGAGTCCGAAATGAAAATGAAAGAGAAATGAGCATTGGCAGTACCAAGAAGGCTAGGCTTCACAGATTTGGCCAAACCAGCTCTACACTCTTCCACGAAAACCCATGGTACACGCACCTTCTTCTCCCAATTTCTCACCCTCTCTTATTTGTTTTAATTATTATTTTCCAATTTCCGTAATTTCTTCACATTTCTCTCCCACCAGATGTGTGATTTGGCGATCATCAAAATGAACCAAATTTCCAGAAATTAAAAATTCAGAAGAGTTTTTGATGTTGAGAAGCTGCAACACATTACTTAAAATTCGTGGTTGAAATCAAAACAGAGAGAGAGAGAGAGAGAGAGAGAGAGAGAGAGAGAGAGAGAAATAGGGCTTTTGAATGAGGAGAAAGCCTCATTTCTATGAGGTTTATTCCTCTGCCTTCAGCTCTCACAGACTGGTAATTCCTCAACTTCTTGTTCTTGTTCTTGTTGGCCTAATTGCATGTTCCCTAACTCCAATTTGTAACTTTCTTAATCAATGGAATCCAATCTAAAACTAGCTTGTTGCTACAACTTAGGCTTTCCATTTCCCTTTTTAGATACAATGCATTATAACTAAGCATCTGTCTGCAACAATAATAAGCTAAAAATGTGTTTTTAATGAAAAAAAAATGTATCTTTTCTTTCAAAGAAACTAAAAGGGGATCTAGCTTAGTTGGTTTATTAGGGTGCATGAGTTATCGATTTCCACGGATCATAAAAAAGAAGTCCTAAACTTTTTCCTTAAAAGATACCATCTGTAATCAGTTGTCTAGAAAGTCCTTTAAATCATGTGACGAATAATGGAAGCAGTAATTTAGTTTTTTACATTCTTGGTTAGATTTTCCTACTCAGTTCTATTGTTGTAGGATATTAATGATGTTGATGTCACAGATCATGTTCTTATCATAAAATGCTTATTTTGGGTTAATCTTGTTACAAATTGCTTATTGGAATTTCTCTGTTTGGAATTAAATTCTTTTTTGATACAGAAACTTCCCGATGGATTTGTATGTCACATGGAGGGAAGGACATATGGATCAGTTTCGTTGACTGGTCCTAGTGGAAAAACATGGACAGTGCAATTGATTAAGCAGGAAAATGATCTATTTCTCCATCATGGGTGGTCGACATTTGTGGTGGATCATCGACTAGAATGTGGTGAACTTTTGGTTTTCCGATATGAGGGTCACTTGCATTTTACCGTGCAAGTATTTGATAAGGATGCATGTGAGAAAGAGGCAGCGTTTCATTCTGAATGCAGTCAAAGTTCAAAGATAATGAGAGGTAGTACCAATGAGAACCAGGAACTTGAACTGGGTGTTGGTAAAGAACTATTGCGGTATGAGATAGTAAGACCAATTAGTATGTTCAGAGAAAACGAAGAAACCTCCAAAGCATGTTCAGCTAATGATGTCCCTGTGCCTTTTCACATGGACAATAGCAATGAAGACGAGGGTACAAGTAATTTTTATCAAGTTCTTCTGGTTCTCACCAAAATGATCTAAAATTGATCCAATCTTGCAAAGTTAATTGATACCTGTCTAGAAAAACGTTTCAAATTCAAATCATTATATTAATGACACAACTTAAATTTCTTTAATACTTGATCCTTGAAGTTTTATATGTGAAATGCTATCCAGAATAGATTATATTGACAAAATCATAAACTCATGATTGCTTGAATGCAGAGGCTGCCATCCTGTATAGAAGTGGGAAGGACGATCATCGTTATATTCTCAGTGGAGTTTCATTATCAAATGTATCAGCACACGATGAGAAAAAAGTTTCCCAGTCATTTATTTCCTCTTTTCCATATTTTGTTAGAATCATGAAAAGCTTCAATGTCAGTGGCTCATATACTCTGGTGGGTTGTTCCCATATGTTGTTCATATTTTTAATTTCCAAGTAATAATGTTGCTTTATGTCTCCGTGCTTTCTGTTAAGTCACTTGTGTATTGTTCCATCTGCTTGAGATCCGTGCTTTCTGTTAAGTCACTTGTGTAGTGTTCCATCTGGTTGAGAAATTTATCTGATTGAGATATATTATCTGATTCCTTGATAGTACTCCTTTCATATACAGAGGATGAAAAGCATTTCAGATGTATACATTACCATTAAAAGATGCCCTTAATGAAAAATTCGTCATTTAAGTCCTAATTAGTGAATGTCAACCTTGAAGAAGTTATTTCTGCTCCTCTGCACACATAAATTTGTTGCTGATGCTGATTTACAAATGTTGTAATGCAGAATATCCCTTATCAGTTTTCGATGGCACATCTTCCCAATTGCAAGATAAAGATTATTCTTCATAATTTGAAAGGAGAACATTGGACTGTTAATTCCGTGCCAACAACTAGAGTGCATACTAGTCACACTCTTTGTGGAGGATGGATGGCCTTTGTTCGTGGTAATAACATAAAGGTTGGAGATATTTGTATTTTTGAGCTTGTGCATGAGTGTGAATTACGTATTCGCATTGCTGAGGTTGGAAAAGATGGGCCAGACTGCCAGGTTGGAAACCTAGCCATTACTAGGCCTAGTGCAGGACATGCTGTAACTTCCAGATGTATGCCAATGAATCCTAAAGTCAACTCGAAATGCATAAGAAAAGTTGATCTATCGGATAAGAATTGGTCAAAGATTGGTCAAGAAACTATTTTATCCATTGACTTAAAGAAATCTAGTAGAGCTTCAAATACTTCTAAGAAGATGCGGCTTTGCCCTCAGTCGAAAGCTGCCCATAAAAAGTTGGGTAAGGTTTTTCTCTACTTGCTCAATAGGTGACACACTAAAATTATAATTCTATGTAAGATGTATATCTTAAGATTTTGCAACAAAGTTCTATGAAATTCTTTCATTTTTAGAAAAAGGAAAACAATATAATAGGAAATGTATTATTTTGCTAAAAATAAACTTCGTATCCTATTGTTGCAAAGCCACCAAGTCAATAACTTTACCGCTGTGTTAGGGCTCGTCCTTTGTATTGTTTTGCTAGTGAAAGGAAAAACAAAAAGGATAAATATTGAATGATTTCCTTCTATTACAGTTTCTAGTTTCAACCTTCCAAATTATGACTTAAGTTTTGAACTGTAAACAATGACAGCTGCTCCAAGGAGACATTGTGTTGAAGATGAACTAAGCTCACAGGCTAAAGCTGGTTTGAGAATGTTGTTTGCACTCGATGAACAAAGAGTAGCTCAAGCTTTTACTTCCCCTTTTCCTAGTTTTGTGAAAATAATGAAAAAGTTCAATGTCAGTGGATCATACACTTTGGTGAGTAATGCACAACCGATTGGTGTCCACATTTACTGTTTTATTTATAGATATATATTTAATATCAATGCTAAGTTATATAATGCCTGTTACAAATTGTAGAAAATCCCATACCAGTTCTCAGCTGCACATCTCCCAACTTACAAAACTGAAGTTACACTTCGTAATTCAAGAGGTGAATGTTGGGCTGTGAACTCGGTTCCAGATGCAAAAGGTAGAACAGTTCACACCTTTTGTGGGGGTTGGATGGCCTTTGTTCGTGATAATGACATCAATTTTGGAGACACATGCATTTTTGAACTCGTTGCTCAATGTGAGATACACGTTTACATATGTGGGGTTGGAAAGGAAGGGCTTGATCATCAAAATGGGCATTTAAAACTTACTAATACATTAGCCAACGTTCCATCTACCTGCTAACGTTCTTGTTTGTGAAAATCAATCGTCAATGAAGATGTTTGTTTTGAGAGTGGCAAAAGATCTTTTGCATTTTATGTACATATTGCAGTAATTTCATACTCTCTTGATATATATGTAACATCTCACCGTTCACATACCAATTTATCATCTCACCTGGTTAGATCTTAGAATATATTGCTTATGCTTTTGCTTTTAATTCTTATCATTGTGATTGTCTATCACTATCAAACGGCTCATGGAATATTTGTCCCGTATAAACATCCACGAGCCATCATCTTCTATAGATTTTTCCTTCTACGTTTTAGTAACCCCAAAACGAAGTACGAGTTTTTAATCAGCATTCAGGAGTTTGGCCAATTTGTTTTACTGAGGGAGTGGCTTAAAAACTTGATAGGTGTCAATGCTGTGTATATAGTATACTATACAATGATAGTCACTCATCAGTTGCTTAAAACTTTAGAGAAAGGGACAGAGTATTACAAGTGTTTAGTTTTAAAAACTTAAGAAACAAGTTTTGTATCAGAATTTCTTGTATTGTATGTTACGTCAATGTTCATCAATCTGAAGCGAGGTGGTGATCAATCATTATTTTATGCTCTCCTTCGCCATTGTTTAAATTTTAAAAGGGGTGTAATGTGCATTATTTAATTGATTAGCAAGAAAAGTTATTTTTAATTGAATATATTTTTCATAAAATTATAAATTATGCAATGGTTTTACAAATATATAAAAAATAAAAAAAGTAAATGAGTAATATCATAAATTTATAAATTAAAATAAAAGTATACATATATAGTTTTGTTTAGAATAGGTAGGATTGATTTTCAAAATCAAATCCAAAATTTGATATAATCTAGCAAGAAGATTAATTTTTTTAGTTTTCAAGTTTTTGAATAAGTTTTTTTTTTTCTCTATTAAATCGAGTTGGTTTATGAACACTATTACAATTTGCCTTAACCCTAGATTCAACAGGTTTGATCCATGTTAGCAAGGTGACTAGGGATGTCACCAGAGCTAGGAAGGTAGTGGGACCTATGCTTGCCCCATACCTACACGAGTATGTATTAAGCTAATATACCCGTGAATATGTTCAATATCCGCAAGTATCTGCTAATATTTATGAATATTTAATATTAAAAAATACTTTCAAATATACTTTTTTCTGACAATTTTTTAAAAATAATTTAAAGGTTAAAATTAAAACTATTCAAATAATCTACACAATTATACTAAGCTAAGATACATTAATTTAAAAGAAAAATTTATATGTTAAAATAATTCAATCAAGTCTAAACAAAAGTCAGTAAACTAAAAAAATCAAATTCCATAAATCCAAACAATTTGTTAATTTCTTATTTCTTATTCTTAATCACAAACAATGTAACCATCTCTATCTCCACCATACAAAATGAATACTACTACTAAATAGTAAATAGTGTACCACCTTTTAGGAAAACACTTCTTTTTCGTAATTCGTTATTCAGTTGTTCTTAAATTCTTTGCAAGTATTATTGAACGTTGAATCAATATAGCCAATAACAAAAGCACTTCTTTTAAGGAAAACGATTTTTATGATAAAGAAACACATACTACTCCACCATACGAGGAGGTATACTAATACTGATATCAACGGATATTTATATTTTTTTTACAGAATCAACAGATATTTATAGTAAATCGTTATCAACAGCATCTTCGTATCGGTAATATTAAAACTTATTTAACCAATGAGATACAGCAGTATTTTTATTTTTATTTATATCAAATGGATATAATTTTATTCATTTATTGGAAAAATAATCTTATATAGTTATATAGTTCATTTAAGAAGCTATTTTCTTTTTTTGGTAGAGTAAGAAACTTTTTTCTAATTTTGAAAGGATGTTATTGTCATGTTAATGTTTATATTCGAAAAGCATAAAAATAAAAAAACAGTTACCTTTTTATGACTACACGAATTCTGTGGAGCATTGTAACGTCAATCACTTATTCACTTCACTGCACTCATCGTGACTTGAGTTTCAGATTCAGTTTCTGGCAAGTCTAGCCTGAGTTTGGCTCCTGCCATATTTCAATTCGAAGACAAGGTGTGTTGGGATGTTACTCCTCAAATATATTTACAGTTCTTTTTTTTTTTTGACAAATAATGAAATATATTTGTTTGATATTGACATAAAAAAAGGAATTACATTAGAAGTAACCAATGACTATATTAAAAAAGAATAATAAAGATATAGTACCTGATTATTTACTAAATGATTTTACCTAGTATATTTGTCACAAACCTTAGGTTTACCTAGTAACTAGTAATTCATGTACTCCCTCTGTTCCATTTTATATAACATTTAAAGTTTTGTTAAGTATCTATATTTTAGATATGGAAAAATGAGTTCTAACAAAAAAAAATATATTAACATTTAAGATAAATAATTTGAAAAAAATAATTAGTGAAAGGATAAATTTTAAAGATCAATTGAAATGAAATTAAAGTTTGAGGCGTTTATTTAAAACAGAAGAAGTTAAAGTTCAAATATCAATCATAATTAATTTAAAGTCTATGGTATCTATTTGCAAAAGAAATAAAGTTTAGAAATTAATTGTGATAAAGTTAAAATCTAGGGTTTATTTGTGTGAGTATAAGTAGGGTTGATTACCAAGATACCCGTATCCGTTAAAATTTTGTGAGTAATTATGCAAACTCAGAGTCCATACTCATTAAGTAAGTAATTAAAGGTGTTTGTGGATTGAATTTGATGGGTTTTGAAGAGAAGATCATCCAATTTAATTATTTTGATTTTGTTGATTGATTATTCAATCAATTTAGTTTAAATTTTTTTTATCCGGATCTATCCAATCCAATTTAAAATGATTTTAATTGAATTAATTTTTGGTTTTATTCTTATTTTTAATTTTAAAAAAATATTAAATAAGATATAAGATATATAATAAATATAATAAAAAATAATTTAAAATATCAAATATTTTATTTATGTCACTATATATGACTAATAATAATATATTTACTCATCTTATAAGTAGTAATTTTTTTTAACTGGATGTATTTTTTCATAAATGTGCATAAGTTATATGATAATTTATAAATATACAGGAAATAAAAATAAAATATATAAGTGGTATTATAAATTTATGAATAAATATATATATACCAATTAGGTTTGATTTTTTTTTGTTATCCAATAACTTTTAGAAAATAATAATTTTTTTAATTATTTAATGATAATACCTATAAAATAATTTATAATAATAAATGATTATATAATATTTATAATTTAATCATAACAATAAATTAAATTTTAGAATATAAAAAAATGAACGAAACACATTTTTGTTATATATATATATATATATATATATTTACTGGTTGAATCTTTAATTCACTCACTTAGTGTCTCGATTTGGTGAAAATCGCTGGAATGGTTTTCATAACACAGCTACTAACTAGCAAAATCATTAGATGTACATGTATTTTCTTTAATTTTTTACATTTAACTTCCTTAAATTGTTTAAGTACTACTCCAAATTTAAAAATAAAAAAATTATGCAAATAAAAGTAGTAAGTACTTGAATATTTTTAAATAGATGATTCCTTGTAAAATGGTAATAGGCCAATAGCATCTGGATTCTCGGGCAGTTTCAGTACCCAGTCAGAGTGTACCATTGCCCTCTAGGGAATTGATTCTCCTTATTGAATTTGGTGGAAATCCTTGAAAACTCCACACTCACTTTGGTTACATTTTAACTACAAGTGCTTCTAACTATAAGTGGGTTTGGTTTAGGCTCACTGTTTTTTCGTCTTTCTACTTTATAGTACTCTCTGGTTTTGTGTACTCTGTACTTAACTCACAGTGTTCTACCCTCTCTCAAACTATTAAATTTTGCAACTTTTCTCATCTTTGATCGTTGTTGGTGAAATGGTGGGTCAAAATTGTGGTGGTTGCCGATCTTGGGAAGAGGACATTTACTGGTCCCATTTTCAATTCCTCCACTTCGTCCAATTTCTCCGTGCCGATTATGATCAACACCTTGTTAGTGATTTCTTTCTCTTTCTCAATTCTTTCTCTTACAAAGGAATGAAATTTTGGGATTTGATTTTGAGTACATGATGATGTCCACATTTTTTTACCCGCTTCCTTTGTTTCATCTCTTTTATTTAAGTCATTTTGAGTTTTTTTGTTGTTATTAGTATTTTTGTATTTTTTACCTTTTTACATTACGGTTATCTGTATCCATTATTTTTGTAAAAAGGTTTTGATCTTTGGATTAGCTGTTGTTCATGGCTCTTTTTTGCCCCCGGATTATGACATTCTATAGAATCATAAACGTTCCTTTTTTTTTTTTTTAAATAAAGATTTGAGCTTCAAATGCAATAATGGAAACATGCATGTGTTTTGTGAGTTCTGCCTATGCATGCACCCTGATAATCTGATATGATCATATGGTTATCTGAGGTGTGGCTATGTCTGTAAATATATTTCTTTAGCTAGGGTGTGTGGATCTAAAAGGTGCAGAAAAGAAAGTGAATGAGTTAGAAGATTGTAATGTGGTTGTTCTTGGTTTATTTTTTTGTTCTTTGTTTTGCAGTTACTCTGTAATTTGTATACTTTTGAGATGGATGTGGCTGGTTCTCAAACAAATTGTTATGATTAGTCTTAGATATGTATTCTACTACCTGCATGTTTCTGCAGCTTGTTGTGTCTTGTTCTCAATGATGAAATTTGAAGTCTGATTGCAGGCACTTCCGAAAGCATTTTCAGATAATTTGAAGAAGAAGTTGCCGGAAAATGTGACCCTTAAGGGTCCTGGTGGTGTTGTGTGGAATATAGGGATGACTACTAGAGATGATACCTTGTACTTTGCGCATGGTTGGGAACAATTTGTGAAAGATCACTGTTTGAAAGAGAATGATTTCCTGGTCTTTAAGTACAATGGTGAATCTCAGTTTGATGTTTTAATATTCAATGGGGGGAGCTTGTGTGAGAAGGCAGGTTCTTATTTTGTTCGAAAATGTGGGCACACTGGAATTGAACATGTGGGTGGAAGTCTCAACAACAAAAGGGACACGGATAATAATTCTTTGGAAGAAGGCAATATCCCTCCTTCAAATGCTGGTGTGGAATGCACTTTGCATGAGAAATCTGTGCATGTTAATGGTACAAAGGAGCCAATAGACGTACCTCCTGAAACTCCTCCTTCTGAAAAGACTTTCAATGTTGGTGTTGAATCTTCTGGTGCGGAGCAATTTACACCTGATGGAGGAGTCACACTGGTTGCTGTTCCCTCTGAAACTGCTAATGGGAAAAGGATCAGGAACATTGTTTCTGCTGTTAAGCATGTCCAGACCAAGCGGAGGGGAAGACCAGCTAAAGTGCATGTTCGTGATAGAACACTTGACTGGGTGGCTGGTAAAAATTTTACTCATTATAAAGGGAAAGAGGCTGGTAAAAATTTTACTCATTAAAAAGGAAAAGAAAATATTACTTCTACTGTTTTTTTTATTTACTGACAAATTTTTTATTCTAAAAAACCCCACCATTTTCAAAGGCTTTCAACTTCAAATACATATATAGGTAATAGTAAATAGTGGGAGCAGAATGTGTGCTGGTGTGGATATTCAAGCATTACTTTTGGAGTCCCCAAATTAAATTTGGGATTTGGCTCCCCTAAGAAAGCATGTGAAATGACTAATGAGAAAGTATGGTTGCTCCCTCTTCTGATTTAAAGTGGGTTAAGTTTGTGAATTGTGAGATGTCTTAATTCAAATAGGTAAATACTAAATACAACCTTACTTTCTTGTACTTTAGAGGGATGCAAAAGTGATACAAATAATAACATAAGGCACTACTTGCTTGTTTATAGTGATTTATGGATTGAAGTAGTTTGTTTAGATTTGTTATGTCCTCTGAACTCTACCACAGATACTAACTAATTTGATTTGTTAATAGTTGTTCGTTATTGCCTGTGTAGGCTTCTTGTGTGTTTTAGTTCAAGTTCCAATGTTGTGATTATTTTAAATCAACTAATTGATTTGTTGCCTGTAAAAATCATGTTTGGTGGAGATTAATTTTGGAGAAATACTTGCTTAGTTTTTCAAAAACTCAGGTAGTCGGCAAAAAAAAGTGGTTATTTCTTCAAATTAATTTGTACTAAACACACAGACTTCCCTGCTTGAAAAATTGATAAGAAAAATAAAAGTAGATACAGCTACTCTTCGTTCTTGAGCACATTGACTTCTTTCAAATACTGTTGTTTTTGTTTGAATCAATATTAGCACTAGAAGCTTCTGAACCTGTTTCTACGTCTAGAAGTGGGACATATGAGATATACAAATCAAATAGAAGGCCTGTCACAGATGATGAGATTAAAATGATCGAGTCATTGGCTAAGGCAGCATGCACAGAAGACAGTATATACGTAGTCATGAAACCCTCGCATGTGTACAAGAGATTCTTCGTGGTAAGCAATTGTCTCTCAATCTTCACTTTTGAAACTGAAAATGTCATTGTGAAATTTCAAACTTTGGTGGTTTGGCCCTATTTGGATAAAGTTCTCCATCAGTATTTACTGGAGAAGGGAATAAGAAGATAAAATGTTTTGAACTTCTCTCAATCAACTTAGAGTATGTCTGGATTTGCATTACAAAAGTACTTTTGAGGAAAAAGTAATTTTGCCAACAGATCAGGATCCTTGCTTTTGCTTTCATTTAGCTTTTATCCGTTGGATTTGCATTGGAGTGTGTGCCTCAACATTTTTAACTGCAAACCAAACATGCACTTAACTTTTATAGAAGGTCTTTTCACCTAACATCTCCAAAAGGTTAGTTGCAGAAGTTGATTTTAACATATGCAGAAGCTCAATGCAAATTACCATCTTTACGTCTTCTTTTATAAATGCTTACAAAGTTGATCTATATAGGGTCTTACTACCGTTGCGATAGTTTTTATTAATTGTAACCCTTTTCCATGACTAGTCAATGAGAGGTACATGGATAGGAAAGCACATCTCTCCATCATCTCAAGATGTGATATTGCGCATGGGTAAGGGTGAATGGATTGCCAGATACAGCTACAATAATATTCGTAACAATGGAGGACTTACTGGTGGGTGGAAACATTTTTCTTTGGATAATAACCTTGAAGAGGGTGATGCCTGTGTGTTTAAACCAGCTGGCCAAATGAACAACACTTTTGTCATTGATATGAGCATTTTCAGAGTTGTTCCGGAGACTGTTCCTCTCACTCCCATGTCTCGTGGAACTGGAACTGGAACTGGAAGAAGGGGTAGGAAGCAAGCAACAATGAAGTCTATTCAGACACAACTTAGTCCACCATGATTGAGGGCCATGTCTGTGTTGGAATGTAAGTTGATAGTTGTTGTAGGACCAAGCTGGAGTTGTGTATAGTCTGGATGTTATGTTTTGAGTTGTTTAGCCTATGAGTCTTTAAGTGGGTAATTTAACATGTGTACTTTTTATTGGTGCTGTTAGACCTTTAAGGTTTAAATATGAACTAATTGGCTATTTGCAGAGTTCTAAAATGTTGAGTTTCAGCATAAACAAATCTAGGAAAGATGGAACTTTAATCTATGGCTTAATGAAATTTAATCAAGATCTTGGTTTTGTATGTATAAACTTCTCTATAAATATGAGAAAAAAATTGAGAAGATTAAATAGAGGTGTTTTTTTATAAGCAAAAATCAATTTATTAAGTTTATTTTTTTCAATAAGTTAGAAGATAGTGTTTTTATAAACATTAGTGAATAACACGATTTGTGTCTTTTGAAAAGATCGGTTACTATTATTTGATTTATGATCTTCCATTTTCTTTCCAATCTCGTGTAAGATCTCGATCTTTACCATATTTTATATATTAATTCAAACGTATTGTTTCTCTAAAAAAATATATATTCAAACGTATTATTGAGAATAAGCAATTAAGAAACAAGATGAAATGAGTCGAAGTTATCACTTTTGGATAATTGAGGGATCAAAGCGAGAATCACTTTCTAATTCTAGCTAGAAAAACAAGAAACACTTCTATACAATTTCTGTTAACATTTTTGGAAATGCTTTTTTAAGCAACAAATCATGTCTCGGATCCCAACGCTATCTCGGGTAGCTTCAGGATTGACGTAAAAAATTGAATCACAAACGCATGACCAAAAATGTAGTACATTTTTTATGTATGGTTGGAGTGTTTAAAACTTTAACATGAATCTAAATAATTAGTATAGTAGTGTAAGATTCGGCTGAATTTATGTGTGATCTTTGACACAATGTAAGATTCCGCTGTATTTGTATGTGTGATCTTTGATGTAAGACAAACAAACACACATTTAACCCTCCATTTGTAAACTTAACTAACATGGGAGATCATATGCGCAAGAGGCAATATTTTGTATCATGAATACAAAATGAAGAAAAAAGAAATCTGAAATCCTTATCATCAATACTACATTGAATTAGCTTCACGCAGAACCATGGATTAAAGCAGGGAAGCATTTGTTAGTCACTCTAGTTGTGGTTGTTGAACAATAAGATGCAAGGGGCGACATTATCCAGCATTGGAGAAGAGGATTAAGATTTATTTTCCCTAGATTATACGAGTATTTTAAAACTTAAGTGACCTTCATGAATAAAAATAAACTAACAAGACATTCCTTCGCCATGTCCATCGAGAAGTAAAAATTTAGCGGATGCTTTTGCCAAATATGCTATGTCAAATAATTGGAATAATATTCGCTTTAATTATTTTCACATCAGATTATTTGTAATGATAACAACATTAATGCAAGAGAAGTCAAGTGACATACTAATGAAGAATACATGTACAGTTTCCCTTCTTCTCCACCACGCTCAACAACCAATAAAGGAGAAATAATTATTTTCCCATTTTTTCTATACATGCACCGATTTGAGAATACATGAATTGGAGTGGTTGTGGCCAAGAAATTGCAACAACTCGTAAGATTCAAAATTGCACTCAAATTGCATTCTTTATATTGATTAGGAAAATGTGTCATCGCTGAGTTGTAGACTAGACAATAGCTCATTTCCTGAACAATAAAGACTAGACACTAACTAGAATTCTATCGCCGAGAGGTGATCCAGAATCATATATATTTCTGAGTGAGAACTCATTGCTGGACGATCTTCATATTTGTGAAATTCCTATAAAATAAAAAAATATATATGTAAAAAACTAAGATAAGGTGTAGGATGATTCTTAATTATAATATTAGAGATATAAGATTGGTCCTGGAGAAGGGTGAAAAAGAAAAAAAGTGAAATAGATCATAAGTTCGAATATCCCTTACTGGCATTTTTAACAAAAATAACATATTAACATTTATTTATTGATAAAAAATATTTAACCTTAAATAATCTTAAATTGGTCTATTTAACCTCATCAATTAAACATAATAGTTAATCTCTATTTGTTGGATTTTTATAATGTAATTTGCAAACTAAAGAATGATTAGTGGCCTCAAAACTCTTAATAGGTAATATATGTATAATTTTTCTTTATGAATGCCGTTGAATATGCCATTTATTGTTGTGTGAAAGCATTATGAGAATAGTTCTAACAACGACAAACTTTACAACAAGGGAAAAGTTTATGTGAAAATGAATCTTTGTTATTGGTGAAAGACCTTGCATTGTTCACGAGATTGGCTTTTTATACTTCGTCATACTGCCAATCTGCCATCATGATTTTAATTCCTTAATAGAAAACACCCATTTGCATCCTATATAACTTTTGTTAGAAGGAAGAGATACAAGAGACCAAATGTTGTTCTTGAGAATTGCATCACACTCTATTTGCATGTATTGTGCTGCCATTACTTTGCTAACGGTTGCTTGATAAAGCACGGTTTGAGACGAGTAAGTATTAAAACTGGTTGCAATCGAGGCTTGGATATTTTACACTTGTATATAATCTAGTTTGCACTGGGAATATATAATAAGGATTTGAAGGTCAAATAGATGAGGAGGGGATGCTAGTGAAGAGCGATGGTAACTAATATGATGCTTTAAGAAGAGATGGAGGATGTAATTAGTAGTTGATTAACTAATGCGTGTCAAGGACGAAACGTGAAGGAGGATAAGTAGGATATCAATCTAAAATAGTTGTCTCCAAGTCGGTACGTATCATCTCATTAGAGATTATGTCAACTTAAAGGGTAAGACAAAACTAAGTCATAAAGGTCCGTAGACTGGATATCAACCCAAACCATTTTCACTTATACCCTTTTTATGATATGGAGTACTCCAAAGCAAACACACTCAATTGAGTGAAAGTTCAATTTGTGGGCATTGCGTATGATTAAGTGAAAGAAAAACAAGCACAACAACTCAATTTGGTAACAGCATTTCTATATCAATGAAGGTTGTATTGGTGAATGCAAATCCAAACGATGGTGTAGGCAATTTAAGCTGAATAGAGAAATTAGGCTCTTGCATCTATCTAGCTATGGCATAATTTGTTGTCTTAGGGGTTTAGAAAACTAGTCATGATTAAGGTCAAGTGCAAAAGCATGATATAGAATTTTAGCAAAATATAACTACAAAGGATTTTTCATTGTAATTCTTACTGAGTTGAAAATGATTATGACCACTCTTTAAATTTTGTGACAATTTAAATGTTGTAATCTTAAACCGAAAGGAAAAAAACATTATGAAACTTGATGTTTTCTTTGTATAGGGTAAGTCTTGAACAAGAGTTTGATTGTTCCTCACATCTCAACTCTGAATCTTGTGCCAACATCTTGACCAAGGCTTTATCTAGGTTTCTTGTGCTAAAAGACATACTCAACGTGGTTGACAAGATCCTTGAGTATGAAGGGGGAATATTGCTGTATGTAAATCTATAGCTATTTGTTGTTTTTGTTAGTATCTGTTTATTCTATTATAATGACAATTAGGATTTGTCAAAATTTAGTTGATGATACTGGTAAATTGGTGGGTTAGACAGAGATCTAATTATTTGCTATTCAATGTGTGAATAACTTTTCAAATAACATAATGAAAATACAATTTTAGATATCAAATCTCTAAGTTCACTCTGATTTTTGTCTCATTTTCTTTACCTTGTCTCTCAATATCAGTTTCTTTGAACCTGAAGCTTTCTTATCTCATATGAATCAATTTCATGTTTGTATTCTCTCTAGCTTCATATCATCCCCATTATTAACATTGCAAAACAATAAAAAAGAGTACTGCCATATATGTTTGTGCAGCTACAAATGGAAGTAATCTGGTAAGGTCGATTTCTCTTTTAAATTCTTCTGTTTGTTTGTTTATTTTTTAAAAGCTTCCATCCACCACACCAAGTGCAAATGATAAAAATGACAAGCCTTATAAATAATAAATACTTTATATAGTAATATAAAACCGTCTAATTAATTAAATACATTTTTCCTTTTCTATGCTTCTCAAACATCAAATTACCCTTTTAATTTATGCTATGAATTATTCAATGGACCAATATGGTTGCCTAAATCAAACAAAGTCGTCGTGGCCTTGTTCTTTTCTTCGTACTCTTCGTGGATTTACCTTCAGATTGAAGGTTTTTATGCTATGAATCATAATTAATTATCACAAAGCAACACAAAAATTAAAGATGTTAAAAATAGTCATTCCATACGTCATGGGGGAACATGGTTGGTTTTTCTTGGTGAAAGGGACTCCGATTTTGTTTTGTTTCTATGTTGGCATTTTGTTGTTTACTGATATTTGATTAATATAACTTAGTTAGGTAGGGGTATGCCAATCGACAACACAATAAGCATCGGAGATATTTATTAATTCCTCTTAAAGAAATGTTAGAAAAGTCATACCATTACACGAAATTTGAGTCAAAATAAATAAGCCTAGTGGACAAACAAGATAAGAACAAACTTCTGCTTACGATGAAAAGACTTTTTAACTGTACTATGAACTTATAATAAATTCTACATGAAGTATATTACTCCAAATTAAAATTTGCATGGCAAGTTGGTCTACTGTCTAATTAATAATTTCTCACTGAAAGTTATTTAACCTTATTTGATCCTTTTAACAATTGTTAAGTGATTATAGAATTTCGTAATTTTTTTTAATAGAGGATAAATATCTTATACAAGACATAGTCTTATTTAAGAGTAGTAAACGGGCCAGTCCAACCCGCTTTGGTTCATCCCAACATAACCCATCCAAAATGGGTCAGGACGGTTTGGTCTACTTTTTGATGGTGGACTTAAAATCTTGGCTCACATCACTTAAGGATGAGTTGATGGGCCAGCCTGCCAGAAAATTTTTAAAAAAATAATGAAAAAAGTTTTAGTATCTTATTTCATAAAATTAATCCAAATGAACAAATTTAGTTAGAATAAGTAAACTATATCAATTGTTTATCCTAAATTTGATTTTAATATAAATTTTTCTATTAGTATTAGATAAATTGAATTTATAAAATAATATAAACACCATAACAAATATGTATTTTATTTTTGAATAACACTATAAATTTAAAAAATACAAAGTGGTAACAAAAGCCTAAACACCTATCAATATTTACATTTTTTTTAAAATATATGTATGGTGGACCAACTTGGCTCGCCTCGTTGGCTCATCAAGTTGGCGAGTTAGGCAGGGCGGTTCAATGTAGGTTGACGAGTTGAGTTACCTATATTGACTTGTTATTTTTGGCGAGTTAGTGAGATGGCCCGCTGGGCCAAGACTCACATTACCATCCCTAACCCTGTTTGAACCTTTTACTATTATTATGGGCGACAAATTCTCTCTTATAATATTTAACACAATTATATATTTAGAACTCGATTTTGAGATCTCTTGTTAAGCTAGAACAATCTATGTCAATTGATCTATGTGCTCATTAGCTTATAAAATATTGTATGTCAATTTTTTAAAATTAATAAAAAAGTATAATCTTATATATGATTAATATTACTTTTATATATTATAAATTAACGAGACACACATAATTTTTATTTAAGGTAATATTTTATAAGTACTATGTACATTTGTAATGCCTCTAAAAAAACAAAAAATTATACATTTGTAATAAATTTTATGATTCAATTACTAAAATGATTTATATATTTTGTCTGAATATAAGCACGTCCCAGAATTATATGAAAGAAAAATTGTCATGGTAAAATTAAGTCATCTTTTCTTCTTTTATCCTTTAAGTCTTCTTTTTTCAACCATCAGGTCATTCTTATATCTCTTATATTAAAGATTAAGATTATATTTTTTTTTATATATAAACATTAAATTGTTAATATAAATATCATAAACTGCATTAATAATATGATGTATTAATACTGTATAATAATTTTATATATTAAAGAAATTATTTAGTAACCTAAAACATGTAATTTTTGTTGGACATTATTTTTGACAAATCTAAAGCCTAGCTATTAATATAGGTCCTTTTTTTTTTCAGAGTTAAAATTTCTGTCAAGGCTGAGATCCCACGTTCTAAAATCTCAATTTTCTGATTAAAGTTGAATAATACAGGGAGATGCATGTGAAGATTGAAGAGTCAAGAGTGGACAGAATAATAGCAGTTGGAAGGTATCGTCTGCTTGGAAATTGATTGTGACGATAAGCATAATTCTGCTTCAGACTTCAGAGTAGTGGCTGTTCAAATTGACAAGGATCTATAGCTTATGATGCTTCGGGTGTCAATTTGTTTGCTCTGTTGTTCTCAGAAGGTGCCTATGCACAAAACAAACCATGTTTATTGGTCGGGGTTCTTCATGTGGGCCTATTTTTGGGCTCACTATTCTCTGGTCTTGTATTTAGCACAGTAACACAATATGAAAGCCACAGGGATGGAACAATAACCCATCATTTGAGAGGGGTCTTCTGTGTTTAGTTGTGAGAAAATAGTTTATATGCATTGATAATACAAAATAATTTTATATCATTATATCATTATAATTTATTATATGTGATAAATATATTGATTTTAAAAATAATTAATTTGTTGTCACACCAATAATGATTTTCAATAGATAAATAGTTTTATTTTTTTTATTGACAATATATAACCATTATTCTTAATTTTACTTGAAACAATTATCAGGTAGGGTTGTGTCAAGTGAAAACTTGCTTCAAGGCTAGTTGAGTTACAACAATGCATATTGGGTACATGATTAGGTA
Source organism: Glycine tomentella (assembly GCA_007407185.1). NCBI lineage: Eukaryota > Viridiplantae > Streptophyta > Magnoliopsida > Fabales > Fabaceae > Glycine > Glycine tomentella. The sequence goes on along the minus strand of PYAF01005381.1, from coordinate 47,520 downwards.
TAGGAGGCTTACTTTATCTGTTGGGAGCTTTTAAGATTCAATTTTCTTAAATTTTAATCACACAAAAATTAATGTAACCGTTATACTGAATTGAAACTAATTTTCTTTGCTGATAAAAATGAAAAAACCATGGACTATTTTTCTTCCCCTTTGCTTAGGTGTGGTGGCGGGGCCTAAGGGGAAGAGGGGAACAGGGAAATTTTGTTTTAGTGGGCGAGAAAAGTGCACACATGTACAACTATACAAGCATACACACCCAAGAGAAGAGGTCTCTGGCTGAAAAACCAGTTTTCAGTGGCCACTGTGAATTGCCAAACCCAACACAATCTGATCGCAGGCACATGATTTTTCTGCTTCAGAGTGGTCCCGTGACTCGTGCTAGTACATTCAGTGCTCCAGCCACAAAATATGTATATATTATTATTAGCTCTTTGTTGATGCAGTTTATGTCTGAAAGAATGTTAAAATAAAATTGATTTTGAAATGATATGATTTTTTTTTTATGTTTTTATTATAAAATTAAATTAATAATAAAATTTAGTATAAAATTTTGAATTCAATATAAAAATTGTTTAAAATTGCTTCAATTTAAAATAATTTTATACTCAGAATCAATTTTAATTTTTTTTATATTCAAAATCAAACATATAAAAATATATTTAAAATTAATTCTAAATTCATAATCAAATCTCCAAACTTAAAATCAAAGAGTAGCTAGGTTTGATTGCATTGCTCAGGACCTGAGCCATTTCACTCTGCCTATGTATTTGGCATCAAGTGCGTACACCTTTTCCTTGACGCTGCTAGTACCTTTTACCTCTTGCCCCTCTTTTCCTTTATGTCCGCTGCCCCATTATCAACAGTTTTGTGTACCAAGTATTAGGAATTGGTGTACTAACATTTGTTTTCATCCCAAAGTTGTCAATCCTTAGTGTAGCTTCCACATACATGAATTAAATTAATTGGTAATCAGAAATATATTTGACAAGAAAAACAAAAGGGTGATGAATTTTAGCGTGAGCATATTCAATCATCTATGTCAGCAGCAGGTGATATGTGCCAGAGCATGATGATTTAGTACTGTTGAATTTTCTAAGGATCTAATGTGTAAAGGTGACACTAGTATTATTAGTCAAAGAAATTGTATATATGTGAAAGATCTCAAATTTCAAACTTGGCAGTGGATTCTCCCTTTTTTCTTATTCCATTTTGCCCTTTCTAATTTTCTCAGGAGATTTCTCACAATCTCACCAGCTTCTCTTATGGCCGGGATATGCCTATTTTTATTTATTTATTGTTAAAATAAAAGCAATAGAATAGAAACACACTCTAAATACTTGAAGGAGACAACTGTAATTTTCCCATATTAAAATTATCTTCCCTGGCATCACTGATAGTATTTATATTTGAAATTTTATATAGTTCTGTTTTGATGCTTTATATATTTTTATAAGTGAAGAAATTTATTAATTAAATTTAAATAGTATTCAAACCCGAAAAATAAAGCACAACACTGAGAAATTTATGACATTGAATAGAATCGATAACCACTGAGAGAAAGGAATTTTAATTGCCCCTAGTTTGACAGAAATCTGATTCCACATGAATATTTTTATAAGATCCATCATTTGAGATAATTCAAATACCCCTTCCTGAGAAAGATCATCATCTTTTGCACCCTCCTACTTTTCAACCTTGTTTTACTTTCTAAATCTATCCTTAATCAAGGTTTTCAGAAATAAATTAGTATAGTAAATTAATATCTTATTTAGATAATTTACTTAAAACATCTCTAATGCTATCAACTAATTTATCACTTTGGATATCGTATTTTATATATTAAAACAATTTAAGTGACTTCCATAATGTGCATAAATTTATCTATTAATCAAGTGATTCAGAACTCGAATCAATCTTAATTAATCCTTAAGAATAAAATAAATTAAATCATGTTTAGATGTGAATATTCACCTTCTTTACCAATACCTTATCAGAAAAAAAAAACATTATAGAGTAGTAATAATAGTCACATGCATAAACCATGCAGAAGAAAAGTTGCTATTAAAGCTGTGAGTTAGCTTGCAGATTATTCTTTTGAAAACGAAAGAAGGTTTTGACCTTAGTGTTCACTCATTAGCACATTATTATCCCATGATTAATCTTGAATGACGATTTGCCATTTGCCAGCTTTGGTCTCGCCTAAAAGCTGTCATACTTTACTAAAAGGCCCCAGCTGTTGAATTAAGGTTTCGGTTGAACTAGCAAAACCAACTCCTAGATGCCTATATACTTTTAGTGTATATTTGTTTATTCGTTGATTATGATTATGTAAGAATTGAAGAAGTATAAATATTAATTATATTATGATATGGAGTTATGGACCATGTAATGTCGTGGAGCACATGAGCCTAAACGGCGTTGATTTCGGTGATTCCTTGCTTTCTTTTTTGTCGTTTCTTTGATACTAAAAGTAGATGAGCTAGGGGAAGGTGAAACTCAAATTTCGAAGCAACACATGCTTGTATGGCTGTATTCCGATCTCGCGAATAACCATGAGGAAGCTAATATTCTTCTGAGTAGTAGTAATAGATAATTGGTGTTAGGATTAGCATCAAAGGTGAATCAATTTGCTCAAATCTCGAGTTCTACTCATCTTTGCATTGGTTAAACATTCAATAAGCATCAAAGCTAGTCGTAATATTCAACTAGTCCTTTTCTTTGGATAAAGTAATGTTACAGATATTCAAATATACTAGTAATTTGGTACAAGAAACATACGCCACGCTTTTTTTTAGATTTCATAACTCAGTCGTGAGTTTAGTAAAGAGACCAACAAATCACGTCTCTCATTCTTTGGCTAGAACATAAGATTATATGTTTGCTCTCATGTTTTCAACGTATTACAGCTTATATTTCTGTTCTTATTATAAATGAAATGGTATATGTATCCTTTTATATATATATATATATATATATATATATTCATACACACACATATATACATACATACACACACACAGATATATATATATATATATATATATATATATATATATATATATATCTCCACAACTAATCTTTCTTACTCCTAATTAGTTTGAGCAATTGAAGTTTATGTTGCAATTTGAAATTTGAAGCTAGAGTAACGTGTGTTCACTTTGAGTTGGAATTAGAACTGTTAGTAAATTGCATATTTAATTTAATGGTTCATAATATGGAAGAACAGGGATAACAACATTTTTTTCATGTATAATTCATACATATTTTCTGCAGAAATAATTATACTCAAGTTAGACAAGATTATATTATGAATAATAAAGTTGTTTAAACTAAAATAAATCTATTCTAATTGATCCATGTATTCGGTGTTGTATTTCATGTTGTTTACATATTGTATTTTATATATTTCTACAAATCTACTGCAAAGGAGTATATAATTCATTTAACTATGAATACAATTGCATGTACAACTTAATAATAAAATTTCACAATGCTCGAATAAAGACATTTTTAATTCATTGGGTAGTGATTACATTTGTCAATTTACCGTTGTGATTTTCATATCATATATATATGCACGCCCACTGAATTCTTCTTCTGTTTGCCCCTTCAACAACCTCTTTTGTGTTGTTTTTTCTTAATAGTTTCATGACATCTAATCAACTAGTGTAGCGAGTGGTGTAACACTGCACATGTATTTGCACGCTGGATATGAATGAATGAAATAGTGATATAGCAGTCCGCATACATGTCAGGTTGGCCAAAAAATGTAAAACATAAGCATCACAATTCACAAGTAAATGACGAGATATACATAGCAATATATTCATTTACTACACCTACAATATGTAGTAACATCATGTCTGTTCTTGCTTGAGATGCACTATATATAGTAGTTACTGCACAGTCAAGGATGTTGAGTTCTAGAAATGATAATTAAAAAAAGTGGGGAAATAGTTCCACGATACAACCTTGACAATTTAACGGGTGCAGATATTAATATAGTATAACGTACATAAATGTTTTGTTAATTGTATATATATAGTTGGTATAAATTAACTAATATATACCAAATTGCATGGTTAATTAAGAAGTAGTAGAAGACAGAGCGGCGCCCGGGGGGGGGGGGGTGTTCTTATAATAGACAAACACTTGGAATATTAACTGGACATAGCCTAAGCATTTGACACCATCGCAATTGAGCCATAGAACGACATGTTGACCGGATATTCCCAGATCACAAGCTTATTGTTGAATAATACGAATAAAAGCACAAGGGAAGGGAGACAAAGAGAGAGAAAGAGAGAGAGAGAATAATGTGAAAAATTAGTATAGGGACTATAGAAAAAGATTAAAGAAAAGCAAAGTTTTTCATTTCCCGGAGAATCTAGAGCGCATCAGGCGCTGACCGTGGCTTCGGAATCTATTAAGAAATGGATTAACATATTGGTATGATCTTGTTGTCACATTAATCAGCAAGTAAACAAAGGAGGGGAATTGGAATAAAGAAAAGAAGGACTAAGCATGGGGGTGCGAGCATAATTGTAACATACAATACGCCATAAATGCGATGATGCTATATATATATTAAAGTTTTAAAGTCATAGGAACATGAGAATATATAAGACCAAAAGAAGAGAACAAAGCAAGAGCCTAGCGCCTAGACAAGGTCACGCCCATAAGTCACGTGAGGGAAGCCATGTTGACGCCGCCGAGTATGGTATTGCCATTCCATTTTCCTTTTCATTGGAGCGTGTGTCCACGCGCTGCTCCGATTTTTCTTTTTTAACTCACTTTTTGGCTTAAGATTAAAAGACTTATTTAAGTTATTGATGTTCTTTCGTACACATAAATATGAAAATCAAACTTTTAATTATATATTTAAGAAATATTATTATGTATCAATTATATCACACTTTATTAATCATGTTGCTCTGATTCTCATTGAAATATATAAACGACAAGTGAGGTGAGTTGCTTAAGGTAAAGGGCGTCTTAGACATAAGACATGGAATATTTGAACACGGAGAGGGAATATTGGAGAGCAGGATTATATGCTACATAATTAGACAAATGCTAGCGTTGAAATTCTTAATGTTAACGTTGGAAGTAGGGTAGGGGATGCACTTCTTTATACAATTCCTACTTGCACTTCAGCTAAGCACTTCTTCCCACGCTCCATTCACAAACTCACTTCCTGCTACTTTATAGAGTTATATTACAAATGTAACAAGTATTTCAAATGCAGAATAATCACCATAGATGTTTTATTTTGCACAATATTACCTTTCATTTTAATTAAATTATGTCATAATTGTATGCTTTTATGTGTAAAGCATCATGCATTATAATTCAAACATATTACAATATGAGTTGACACAGGTGGTCAAAGAAATAAAATTGATTTATATTTTTTAACAAACCAATAAAAAGTAACTATTTAAACTTTAATTTCATTCAAACTATGATATGAAATTCAGAAACTTCAAATACAACGTAGCTATAGTTCTGCCACGTATGTTACTTATAGGTGGATATGAAATTTACCCTATTTTTGCACGGAGAGGGAAAAAATAGGAGCGAAAGAAAACATTTAAAATTTGAAAATTTCTATTGTTTCATTGAAGAATAAAAAAAATATAAAGGAAATTAAGAAAACAAAATTTGAAATCTCTTTTCATTTTTCTCCATTTCAAATTTCATTTTTCTTTTGGCCTAAAAAAATAATTTTTCTATCTATTAGGACACTGATTAATAAATCGACAAATAAAAATTATTAAAAACTACAGTAAAAATGTATTTGCAACAATAAAAAGTTAATGTTTTAAATGGTGATGTTTAGTAAAAAAGATTTCTAATCTTAATATTTTTTCTTCTTCCTTTTTGTTTTTGTTTTTCTCATCCAAACAATTTTTCCTCTCTTATTTTCTTTATCTCATATAAATTTTAGAATATTTTGTGTCTCTTCTATAATGTGTTTGGACACACGTTTTTAAGGCACATATCGCGTTATATTTTTACATTAAATGAAATAAAAACGCAACCTAACTTTCAGTTTGATGTAGATCAAACGTTTCGGGATATCAAACCAAAGTATGCACTTAGTGCAAAATGGAGAGAACGAGTTTCAAAAGTCCATTTTGTGTGAAAAGGAACAATTTATTGATTTCAGAAAGAAAAAAAACATACTTTTGGTGCTTCTATATAACCAAAAAGAATTATATTCCATTCTTATAACAGTTTTGGGCTGGGTAATTCCTGTTCAAGGATATATGTAATCATGGTTTTATGGAGCCACAGTAAGGATTTGATGTCTTCCCTTACGTATGGTTTCTTATGTATCTTATATGCCTCCTCACGGCTTGTGACTTTGGCGTTTATTAATATATTATTTTTTCCTATAAAAAAAATCTTTTATATCGTTTTATTATCTATTTTATCATACATTTCTCTGTTTCTTTTTCCCATTTCTCTCTTCTTTCTGTATAAAGTAAAAATACTATACAAAGTTGAAGTATAACTAACATTTTTCTAAAACGAAACAAACATAATTGGAGTTTAAAGTAAACAACACCTCACATCAGTTTAATTGTATGGATAAAACACTTTCTATGCTGGTTGGTAGGTTGATTTTCAACTTTTTAAAGTAAGTTTTGGTGCTGAATTTTGTCAATTCATTTTTAACTTTAACTCTAACATATTATTAAAACCTTAGTCTTGATAATTGATATTATTATACTTCCCACAAATTAACCTCCATTCTTGACACAGGTAAGATCTCGCGCATCGATTAAATAAATATCAAAGAACCACCGTATATCTCTAGCTACATTTGTCTTGATAATTAAATTTTCTTTTCTTGAGCCAACTTTTAAAATAAAACGAAGGATAAGGGTAACACATTTTCAATTCTAATACTTAAGGTATTATATATATATATATATATATATATTGTATGTTGTAAAGATAACAAATATATATAGTAGAAGACTAGAAGTAATTAATTTGTTGTAACATGATGAAATAGAGTTAAAATTCTCAATACTAACGAGATTTTGGATATAAACGGGAGGAACTAATTTCTCATGATAAATCAATATTTGAATTTTTGCTGAAAAAAGTGTTTTATATTTAGTGTTCGATCATAGACCGAACATGATTATTTTTGAAGGTGAAAATCAGTGAGAATAAAAAAAATAGTTAAAGTTCTTCATGTAAATTTGATTTTTTAAAATTGTTTTGATATATAAATATATACCGAACTCGAGAGTCCCTTATAAGTTATGAGCAGCATTAAGACAATTAAAATCTGTTTCGATATAATATTAGAAGTGTTTTGAGAGTTTTTCTACTAAAAATACTATATTTTTAATATAGAAATTTTCAAAAAAAAAAACACTTTTTAACCTGTATTCAAACATGTTATCAGTGAATTACTATAGAGAAAAAGGAGGCCGGTTCGGTATAAATTTGGTGTCACAAAGTGAAGATAATGGTTTTGGAAAAGCATATATAGTTATATATAGCTGTGTAGCATAGGAAGCGCGTTAGAGCAATGCGGCGAGAGATATGACAACATAGTTGAATGTGGGGTGAGAGTAAATTGCATCTGCATGTCATGTGGGTCTGCGACCTGGTGTCGCCGGACATCACACCCACTCTGACCTACACACCCTACACTCATATACACATATTCCTTTCCCTTTATTAACACAATTTCTCACCTGCACCAATTTTTTTTTCAGCTCAATATTTTTAGTTATTAGCTAGGGAGATTCGCACGTGTACAGCTCGACCTTTATTGGCCACTACATCATTAAACATATATACCACTCATACTTACTAACCAAGTCTTGTAATTGATTAATTATAGACTTATAGTAAGAGTATATTTGATGTCTCGATCTCTCTCAAAAAAATAATTAATGATACTCATTATTTTATATGAAAATGAAATCCTATTTATAAACTTGTGATTATATATATATATATATATATATATATATATAACAAAATGTTTGTCATCAGAATCCTAGAGCTGGTTTTAGTTTGAGTTAGGGTTGGACCAGGACACGAAGAATTTCAAACGTTAATTATGGACATAATTTATGTGCTTTCTTGTCAATTTGATTGGGTTTGGAAAATACATAGATATATATTGTAGGAACTTAATGCATTAACAGTCATTATATTGGGACCATATATAGCCATATGAGTTGAACCTATATAGCTTGGTGGAGGTATCCTAGAACTAGAAAAATCGATATGAAGGGTTTAAATGTTTAATGACACATATCTGCTGCTGCATGTAACAGAACAATGAAAGGGTGAGGTTTGAGGAGTGAGTTTTAATTAGAAAGATGATATTTTTTTGGCCTCCCAGTCAATCCTGGTTCATAATAAAAACGGGAATATTCCAATTGAAGAAAATGCATTAAAAAGAGATAAATTAAACCCCTGCATAGAAACAAAAAGAGCAGGGAATTTTAACGGGTCGCGATCCATCATCTTAAACTAGAGACTCAATTCCCATTCCAATATTCCATTGAATAGTACCCATTTTGTTTTTCTCGATATTCCTGCCAGCAACCACCATTATATCGCTGCACCTTCATCCTTTTTTTTTTCTCTCTCTTTTATTTTTAATTTTTTCACTATAATATTGATGTGAATTTTCTACTAGTTTTACTGATGATAGTTAATTTTTATTTAAAAATATGAATGATCATCTTTAATAAAATTTCTTATGTTAATTATTTTTTTTTCATCCACAAATGTTAAACCTAAAAATTTATTTAAGAAAATCAAATTTGATATCACTAAAATTAATAACTTTTAAGCCTTTTCTTTTTAGTTTAATTATCTGCAAATAGGGGGGGGGGGGGGGGGGGGACAAACTCTTCCCTTCTCTCTCTTAGTCACATTCATTCACTCCCTCTCTTTATCTCTATCTATCTCCCAGCTTCCACAAATAACAAGTAACCTTTTCACTTACTTTTCCTTCAAACCACCATCCCCAAAAAACTCTGAATCCTTTCTCTTTCTCTTCATTTTTTTATTATCTGACTACTAGTGACAAGTAGTCCCTGGAAAATTAATTACTCGATCCTCAGTCTCTCAGCTTTAATATTTTTTTCCCTATGGCAGTGTTCCTTCAACCCTAGTGTGTATCCTACTAAAAAGCCTACTATTGCCTTACCAACACAAATCATAAGTCACTCATGATATAATCACAGCCCTTAATAAAACCCTTCCTTTTCACCTCTTTCAATTCATTCCATTCCATTCCCCCCTTCATCAATTCTTTGCTTTTCTGAACTCTTTTGTTTTTCCACATCACATCCCCAATTAAACTCTCAAGTACTCTCACCCCTTCTAGCTATTAATAATTCCATTACCTTTTGTATATTTCACCACCTGAAAAACAAACCTATTAGCTAGATCTTCTTCTATCTATTCTCCATGTTCACTAATTCACAAACGGTAATGCAAGCCTTACTATCATCACCTTTGGCGGAGCCAGACCTCTCCTTAAACATAAGCCCTCCCTCTATTTCAGATTCTGAAGCAGCCAAAGATGTTGTTGGAAGCTTTGGAAAAGTGCTTTACAGTGATATTTGTTCAACTTCTGATTCGGGTAGTAGTGGGGGAAGTGATTTGAGCCACGAGTTCCACAACCTTGGTCATCATCATCATCATCGTGAGCCCACATTGAAGTTAGGCTTTGGAACCGTGGATTTGAATCCGCATCATCTTCATCAAGTACAAGGTGTTCCAAGAAGCTTCAATCACCACAACCACCTTCAACCTCACATCTATGGCCGCGATTTCAAACGAAGCGCAAGAGTCGTTAATGGTGTCAAAAGAAGCGTTAGAGCTCCTAGGATGAGATGGACCACAACCCTCCATGCCCATTTTGTTCACTCGGTTCAACTTCTTGGCGGCCATGAAAGTAAATTCATTAATATAGTTCATGTTTGATGATTCAGTTAAATCCGTCGCCTAAAATTTAATGACTCCAGAATTAGTGGGGAAAGGTCATCACTAAATTTGGTTGCTAATCCACTGATTCTTAGTGGTGATATAAGAAAAATCGTTTTTTTTTTCTACTCTTTTTCTGTAACCATTTTGATTTTTTTTTTTTTTTTTTATGGTTGAACATGGTCTAATATTACATGCTAATGATGCTATGTATGAGTAATTTGATGGTTTCTTTATTATTGTATGCAAAAGCTAGATGCTTTTGAGATAAAAGCATACCATTTAGGTTACGTCTAATCTTAAGTTTGTCTTGTCACACTTGCAGGAGCAACTCCGAAGTCTGTGTTAGAGTTAATGAATGTTAAGGATCTAACCCTAGCACACGTCAAGAGTCACTTGCAGGTGGGGTTGTACTTAGTATTCATTTTCCCATATCTCTTTCTTTCTCCATTACATTTCTCTTTCTCTCCATAGTCTTTGAGCTTAATGAGTGAAGTTCCGTTGTCTCTTATTTCAATTAATTTCTGACTAGACAGAACCAAAGAGAGAGAGAAAGGAGTATAGTTAGTCGTTATAGCTAGGTTGCCTCTTGTAGTGGGGAAGGTAGAACCAAGGACCAGGGACAAAAGAGGTATCTAGAAATGTAATGTTATAATCTAGGAAAATATTTGATGAACACTCCAAATGCTATCCTACACCTAGAGAGAGAAAGAAAAAATAAAGAAAAATATATGTATGATAAGATTGATGATCTAACAGGAAGAAAGAAATAGAAAAAAAAAATATTGGTGATTTTTAAAATAAAAAGTGGTTCTAATTACTTAATAAAAATCTTAGCTTTTGTCGACTTTTCTTCTTATTTTTATTTTATGCGGGTTGTTCACGCAGATGTATAGAACAGTGAAGAGCACTGACAAAGGCATCAATACTGCAGGTAAATATTGAATTTTGGGGTGTAATGTTATGTTCCTGCTTCTCAAGGACCCATTTTCGTTTCTTCTATTATTATTATTATTCTCTTTGTTTTTTTGAGATCTTTGGGGATTCGGGTGTGACAGAATAACTCTATGATTTGCATCTAGTACTGTTCCCCGTTAAAAACAAAAAGTGATGTCTTTGGCATATTGGACTGTCTTCAAAGTTCGAAGTCCTCAAGTGAATTATTAAGCTGTGGTGTCTGATAAAGGAAGAGCAATGGCTCTATTTGTTGATGAATTTTGCAGGTCATGGGCAGACAGATATTGGATTGAACCCAAGGCTAGGGATTAATGTTCATCTGCATGCACCTTCACCTATTTGTGACACACCCAATTTACCAAACCCAATTCAAAATTCAAACAGGTGATTAATTATTCATATTAATTTGCATTCCATAAAGTATATATTAATTTGCCTCTTAGCTTGGTCTGGATGTTGTTTTCTCTATACAAAATTAATGTGAACGTGATGTTTGACTTGTTGACTCATTGTGATTCAACTGCTGGACCATTATGGTAGCTACGCTAATGTTAATCTACATGCACGAATTTTCAGAAATTCCTTCTGTTAATTAATTGGCTCTTTTGTTTAATTTCTTTTTACCAGTATATTTTAGAGTAATAGTACTTGTAAACTTCATTTTTTTGGGCATATAGGTGGAAGACAAAAAAAAAATGAAGAAAAAGATCGAGAAACTCATAATTATATGATGATAAATGACGTTGTAAAGAAATAATAAAATAAATAAGAAAGAAAAATAGACTGAAATTAAAGTAAGATAGAAAATAAATTGATTGTATGTTTAGTATTTTCCTTTTCTTTTACAAATATTTTGTTAACATCAGTACAAATTCAGGTAATCAAAAGTTAAATTTTTTTATATTAAATAAATTTTTTATTATAGTTCTATTATTTTTTATATAATAAATATTTTCAATAATTTTGTTTTTACATTTAGTTACTTAAAATTAATTTTGAATAATGATATTAAAAAACCCATACTAATTGAAACTGTCTTAAGGAATTAATTACAGAATTGGAATTTTTTTTTGTAAAATGTGAAGCTTAATGATACACTAATATATATCCACTATAAAAAAAATTTGTTTATTATTCCTTAATTAGTGTGTTTCTTGTCTGTAAGACTATATTTACAAATTTTTTTTTTTTTAATTCACGTGTGTCTTTAGCTTTTTGCTTATCTTTTTTATTACAAGCTTCTATAACAAGACTTTACCAGTACATAGATTTTGACGAGTAAAACCTAGGGTTTCTATAGGTATATCGTATCAATGTAGGTGGTCATTTTCTACGTGGACTCTTGATAATGCTTTCATATTACTCATGTATTAGATCTTCAATGTATTCACATTTGATCCCAATGCGTAGCAAAAGGTCTAGTATCTGGTTCAAATCTCAATGTGTTACATATATGCAACACTTTTTTATGAAAAAAGTAAGTGTGATTTCGGTGATACAATATGAACTTCAAAGTTCAATTCACATGGTAATTGCCAGTGATACCTGGTTGATATATGGGCATAAAGTGATTGTTGGATCCTTAATTGGTTGTGGAACAACTAATCCACCACCTTTTTTTTTAACCTCTACTACACTAATAATATAATAATAATGAATGAATTATTTTTTTTTTCACACACATTAATGAATAATCAAGAAATCCAGTTGCATTCACTTACTTATAATCACTTGACACGTGATATAATGTTGTAATATTTGGTAATGTTTCGCTACCAAAATTGAGATTACCAACAAAATTTGTTCCTCACTTAATTATGAGGATTGGATGTACAAAATTCACTTCTTTCCCTTTCCGGCACCTTCATAATAAGATCACATAGCTTCAACATCTCACTCTCGTTAATTAATTCCTTGCCAAATTGAAACATTTGGATGTTGACGTACATCACATGCCATCTTACCTTCCAAAGCCAATCACAAACTCCTAGCGATGCCATTTTAAATTGTATATATTAGGAATTGGATTTTGAATTTGTAGTTTTGCTTACCACACTACATATTGATCATGAGTGCGCTAATGAATGGACCCATTTTTCATTAGTTTCTTTTAATTAGAACATGTTTACTACCTTTTTATGCTAATTTGTTCTTCCACTTTTCAGGACACGGTGGCAATCATCAATAGAGACAAAAACAAACAATAGTAGACAAGAAGAACCCGAAATCGGTTTGACGTATTCTCACCTCAAGGGAAATAATAATAGTGAAACCATGGTAAGCTTGGGCGACTCAAAAATGGATCTAGCATGTGGCTTATAGTTTTGAAATTGCATGGTATTATGAATATTCTAAATGGCTTATGTCACTCACTCATCAGTGTAGTAATATTTTTTCTTAACAGGTGGATGGGCACAACAGTTATGGAGGGTTGGATTCTACCCCTTTGTCACGTTCCTCCGAGGCAATGCTTGACCTTGAATTCACCCTTGGAAGGCCCAATTGGCAAAAAGACCACCCCGAATCATCAAGAGAGTTAACTCTTCTCAAGTGTTGAATCAAATTAAGAGTCTTATTAATCAGAGGATATTAGTTAAGAATATTTATTTTAAAAATCATAGGAAATCAGAAAAAAAATCATGGACAATGTAATTTTGTAATTCTTAATATTTTTTTTAATTTCTTAATCAATGTCTTAAGAATATATATTAATATTTATCTTAAATTAAATAAACACAACACCACATCACACCCCCTTAAATTTCCTTGTCATTGAAACACCGTACTAGATGATATATGTGGACGGAAGAAACTATAAGAGATGAAGGGAAATTATTCCTTGTGAATGATTTTTTATGGGCGATGTATATCGTTCTGAGTTGTGTCTAGGGAGAGATGAGGAATGGGATAAAAGGGTTTTGCTAGAAAACATATGCTTCAGTCCAAAGAAATTCAGGCATATTGTCTTTGATGTCATTTTCGGTGCAAGGTATATACAACATTATTATGAAAAAAAATTAGAATGGCTCTTTCAGGGCATGGACCATGGGTTATAGTTAGGCGAAATAGGACCCATTTGGGAATGCTGATATTGGACATGTGGGTCAAGTTTTGTGCCAGCACCATCATAACAGCCTTCTCATCATATCAGTACCCGATATATATATATATATATATATATATATATTTCACGAGGTTCCATAATCACCAATATTGTTCATTGATGTTTGATGCACACACCACTTTCTAACTTTTTCGTTAACTTAAATTCCCAAGTTACTTTTCTCCCTTCTTCTTCCTTTTATAACCTTTTCCTCCCATAATTCGTAGAAGTTTTCTTCCTCAGCTTTGTTATTAGCACAGTCAAAAGTACAACAGATATTCTTCATAAAATATGAAATTTGATGAAACTAGCTACTTCATCCATCGTTTCACTCTTGTATAACAACAAACCAAAAGTCATTTTCAACCTTTATTTATTGAACTATCGAACATCTCATTAATTCTTTTGGCTAGGATTATTTAAGAGTTTAATATGCATATATATATTCCACTAAAAAATATGCATATATATATATATATATATTAAGAGTAGTAATCAAACATCATTCTTAGGCCTTGTTATGATTATTTATAAAAGAAGAAAATAAGAAAGAAAAGTAAAATAAACTATGTTATAAACTAAATTGATAGAAACTCTTTTCATATTAAACTTATTTTAATTTAGATTTGAATGTCTTTTAAGTTCTTGTAATTTAATATTTTTTTGAATTTTTTGTCCTTATATTTTTTTTAGTCCTTACAAATTATATTTGTTTTATTTTTCATCCTTATAATATTTTAGATGATATTTTTTCTATTCAAAGTACTTTAATGACTTAAAACAAACAAACTTAATTTGTAAGAAATAAAAGAAATTACAATGACAAAAAATAAAAAAAAGGCTAAATTATTAGAGAAGTTTATTTTATCTTATTTTCAGTATTCTCTTCTCTTGTAAGTGTTTATAGAGAAAATTATCCAAATAATGCATGATATAATTTTAAAGATAATTATTAGAAAATCAATAAACTTCTATTATATGTTTTGTGATTAAATGATTGTATAAAAAAAATTAATGTTCACTCTTAGTGTGTATTATGTAATATTTATTTTTCTTCTCATCCACCCACTTTACATACAACTGGAAAATTGCCTGTGTGTTTGTGCATAAGTTTGTGTTGCCAAATTATATACATTAACTTAAGTGCATGCTTAAATTGATTTATCCTGAAATAAAAATAAAATATCTCATAAACGGCATTAAAAACATTTTTTTTCTAAAAACAAAACGTAAATAAACAAACAAGCATACTGGCTGATAACTTTTCCTTTTCCGCAGTGCTTTGTGAGTCTTTTTGCTAGTACGTATAAAAGGTCTAGTTCTGTCCATCTCTGGCTGTGGCCCATTAGAACACTTTTCTTGTGGGCCGAAGTTCGGTTTTCTGTTTTGGACAAATTTTAAATCATCCAATATGTAGAAAATTGAAAAAGTAAAAGGTCCTACCTGTGTTATGATTTAGAATTTATGAATTTACACTGAATTCTGTCATTGACAGGGAGAAAAAAAAAACCTGAATCCTCTGTCCTGAGTTGTTCATGATACGGTTATTTGGATTCAACACATGCAAAATGAGTAAAGATAAATTAAAGTAATATCAATAGTTGATTACAAAATATTTCAATAAATTTATGATTTATTCGGTAAAAAAATATGATTTATGATTAAGATTGCTTATTTTATCCTTTAAGGTGAACTATTCACTTTACATGAGTTGGATCCCAGTTTTCTTTAATTTTTCTAGAGGGTACATAATTTGCCAAACAATTACTGGCCGATGTTATTTATAACAAGAAATGTTGGCTTTAAGGTTTTGATGAGGATTGAGTTTTTTTTTTTAAGATATGAATTTGATCATTGCATGGGTTATGTAGAAGTGGCGAAGATTCAGTCCCACGCACGATGTAGATCTGACGTAGTCTTGAAATCTCATGACAGAATACGACATCAGAGATTCAGAGTTGTACCTGCAAACACTCTGACATTCAAGTTAGTATTTGAGAAAGAAGAGTGGATGAGATTGAGATTAGAGTTGAGTTTGAATGTGAGTGTCTTATTTATACACCTGAATTTTGGCAAAAAATAATTAGTTATGCAGTTACATTCACACGTAACTCATGACATACCATAGAGTCTTACGTATCACACGAGTTTTCTTGTCGGTACTCAAGTAATTCTCTGTATATTTGAACGTGTCCATAAGATTATAAAGATCACAGTTACTATCATATCGAGATATCGATTCAGTATAGGTTAATATTTGATTTATATATAACTAAAGAGAAAGAATGTATCTTTTTACATATACTGATATACATTTCAATTTTTAATTCTATTAATAGAGTAATATAAGTCAACGAAATATTGATTAATTGATCGTGACATAAAATAACAATATCGATTGATTAGACTTCTTGATTTTTATGGGAGCAAAATGATCAGGTTCGGTTAAGAAAACGAGCCCATTGTGGACCAGACCAAACTTAACAACTTCTTTCTAATTTCTTAGTCAGTCTTAAACAAAGTTTTATTGCTTAATTAATAGTTAATATTATTGGTTAAGCCCTAAAAAAACAAATAAGCACCGAGTGTTTAACTTTTCCTTTTTCCTTAATTAGAAAGTCTCTTTCTGTACGTGTCAAAAAGTATCCTCTGCATGCCCCAGCCCATTTGAACACTTTTCTCGTGGGCCGAAGTTCTCTTTGCTGATCTGCACCGTCCCTTGTGTTGTACGAAAAATGGAAAAAAAAGTTAAAGCCACCCATATGGTCCTAGTTGTGTTATGATTCATGAATTTAAACTGAATTCTCTGTCATCGACCGAAAGGAAAAAAACTGAATTCCCTGTCCTCATATTTTTCTTTTTGTAAGGGAGTTGTTATCATGCTACTGTTTCTTTAGTCTTTTACAGGGTGTCATAATTTTCCAAATAATTATTTGCTGCTATTTATCACAATAAAAATGTTGGTTTTTAGGTTTTGATCATGGTTAAGTTTTTTTTCAAGATATTAAGTGCATTCTTGCATGGGTTGTTAATATTAGACTTACAACTGAACACACACGTTGTTGTCAATTGTAGAGAGTAAATATATGTGTTTGTAAGCAAAACTAATTTAGTTTAAATGTTTAATGCGATACAGTGTGAATATATACATCAGATATCAGTTTACACATGTAATAATTCAATCCTTTCACTTCCAGATTCCTACAATAATTCAGCTCTTATGCCAACTTTTTGCTGCATAGCTGGTATATTTTACCAATTTAAATGGTACGTACAGATAGAGGTCGGATCTAATGGAAGCGGTTAGTCTCTCACATGTAACGAATTAAGTTTGAATTCTCATTATGATTTTATGGTTCAACAGGATGTGATCACACAACATGATTCAGACGTTTTATTCTGCATATCCATCACATGAACAGATCAAATTCATGACAGTAGAGAGCTTAAGATAAACAAAACCTCTCCAACACTATTAAAACTCTCACCATTACTGAATGCTGCAATTATTTCACATATAATTCTTTAGGATTCTAGTCGTGTACATAAAATGCACCAATACATAGACCAAGTTATTACTATTCTTTGTGTAAAATCACAACGATATTTCTTTTACAAAGAAAATAGATTAAGTTCTTAATTTCAATAAAATAAAATAAAATTTAATGCAGTATTAGCTTAAAAAGAAATTAATGGGAACTTTGTAACCTTCCTTTTGATAACTGTGCTTCGACATAGTGGAGATTGATAAAAAGAACTATATTACTATCAACCCATAAATAATTAATTAAAGATTTAGTTATATGTTTATTTATTACTTTGGTAACAATTCAAGACTTTATTTAAAGTGATTAAGTTCAGTACATCGAACCAATGACTTGATAATTATAATATTTTTATTTAATAAAATAAGATAAATCTTCCTGTAAATAAAATAAAATAAAAATTGAAGTTCGCAAATATTGTAAAGTTGAGCTTATATACACACATCACCGGCAGTATGAATGCCTTGATAAAAACTCTTTTCAAAAAGCAATGTTTGTGAGCTATTATTGTCTGCACATTCTTTTCAAGACATTGGGTTGAACATAGGAATGTTGACGGCATCAAATTGCCCTAGACAATTAGTAACTCTTTTTTGAAGAGGACAATTCGTAACTCTAGTGATTATAATTAATAACTATATATTTTTAATTTCATGACCTTTTAAAATAAAATAAAAGATCACTATAAACTTAATGTCTCCTGGTCTTTTAATTTTATTATGAAATAGGAGAAATAACGACAACAACAATTACAATTCTCTTAATTTCAAAAAAAAATATCTATCTTTCCATCTAAACACTCTTCAGTCCTACTTATACCTCAACAACCACAAGCACTTTGCACAACCCAAATTCATTAAAAGGATTAAGAAGAAAAAGTATACACAAAAAAGAGGAGGGAGAGGGGGGGGGGGGGGGGGGGGGGGGGGAACATATTGCCAATTACACCTAGAGGAAAAGGAGGACAAGCTATCTAAACATGTACTAAGGTATATAACCTCTCTATCATGTACAAAAGATTTGTAACAAATGTGGGGATAAAGTCTCACTAACAAAAGGAGTCTAGCAAAGAATCACGAGAGACTAAATTATCTGCCTAAGTGTTTCCTTAACGATAAATATAACCGATAATAAAATTGAAAGATTTGGTCAAATGAACTGCATTTTTCCATCGGTTCCTTATCTCCCAAGGAACAATATGTTCATCTTTGAAAGCTTGCACTACTAACATTGAATCACATTCTAACCAATTTCTCCAACTCTCAATTGCCTTGGCAGCTGCCAATAATTCAGCAACAAGAGCATGTTTTTGACGTGTCTATATTGAAAGCGAAGCAGTCCAACATCCCTACATGTACATAATGGTTTCTGAAAACTCCTCTGCATCCAACCAGGCCCGGAGAGCCTTTTGCAACTCCATCAATGTTGCACTTGACCCATGCCATCCCCAGCTGATGGGAGGGTGCCAAGTGACGACTCTTATTAATGCTTATCTTGAAAACAAGACTTTTTTTTTTTTTTTTTCTAACCATAATATCTTATTTCGTGTCATGATTCTTTTCTTGCTTATGTCAGTTATTAGTTTTTTTTCTTTCTTTG
The DNA here is from genome assembly GCA_007407185.1 of Glycine tomentella. Lineage (NCBI taxonomy): Eukaryota > Viridiplantae > Streptophyta > Magnoliopsida > Fabales > Fabaceae > Glycine > Glycine tomentella. Next base: position 28,335 of record PYAF01005381.1, on the reverse strand, counting down.
TGATATATTACATTCGTAAATTTATATTAAATAATTTTTTTTATTGACTATAACATATCAACTTGTAACTGATATGGTAATATACATATTATGATTGAAGATTGCATAGAAATCCATGATGCATAAGCTCTTGTGATAATTCATAATTTAATTCAGAATAATTGAATCTAATTCTATCAACGCTAAAGTATAGATTTCTTACAAATTTTTATGTTGACACTAGTAAGGTAAATTTCAAGTGCCATTAATTGAACTCATATGTATAGTATTGAAAAGTATATGTACCACTACTCCGCCTGCAATATAGTATGTAACTAAACAACCTAATAATGACTACTAGAATAACTAATTATAAATTTTAATTTAAATTGAATGTTTAATTTGAATTGTTTGCAAATTAATTCATTGAATTATTGTAATGTAAATTGAATAAATGATAAAGCACATGCAATTATCCATATTTTTCCTAATTAATTGTAGGGGTAACATTTTGAACAAAATCAATCAATCAAATTTCTGAATTTAATATAATATTCTCTCAAATAATATTAGTAAATTTTAAACATTACTTTAACATCAAAATCAAAATCAATATATTTTAAAAATCTCACTAAAGTGCAACGCATAGGATGACAATGACAATGTCAACAGAGTATGGCGTGTGATATGTGTATTACTATTAACAATCCCAGTCAATAATAATAATAATAATAATAATAATAATAATAATAATAATAATAATAATAATAATAATAATAATAATAATAATAATAATAATAATATGATAATATATATACACACGTGGTATATTGATTGATAATTTATTACTAAAATACATTATTATATATTAATTATAGTAATTAAAGTGTTTATAATCCGTGTAAATTCTGATTAAACTAATCAATTAATAAATTAAATTATTAAATATTAAATAATTTTTAATATTATATAAGAACAATTTAACAAAATCAATGAAATATATCTAATAATTATAATAACTTTTTGTTTATTAGAAAATAAATTACTGTAAATAATAATGTTATCATAGAGAATAATAACTGATATTTTCTTATGTATTATAATTTATTTAGATTTATAATAAAATAATATTTTTATTAAGCAATATTGATTTAAGTTTATGATTGCACTGAGATTTGATGACCTAATCGAGTCGATTTCGCTTTTAAATCGATTACGTAGTTGATATGATAAAACCTGATCAGATTGGTCACTGGATCCCGGTTGGACCAGTCTGACCAGACCAGTTTTTTATTTTTTATTTAAAAAATAAATATTTTTTTTGAAAAAAATTATTATTTTTGAATTTGAATTTTGGAGTATGGATGAACTTTTGTTACTCAAATAATGTTAGTTATATACTTATATATAATAGATACATATATAATTTTAAATTTTTAATATACCAGATCAAATCAGACCAATTACTGACTCACCGGTTAAACCACTTACACACTTATCTAATACCTCGACCGAATCAATAACTGGACCAAATTTCACAACTATGGATCATATAGTAATTAATTGTATAGTTAATCAAAACTAATTTAATATATCCTTCTTTAAGTTTATATTTGCACTTTAAATATAAGTGTTAATGTATAGTGGTTTTCAATATAGAAGAGATACTCGGCACTAAAAAAAAAAAAGATTTAGACCTTTTAATTTCCTGTCTTCTTTCATCTACAGAAACAACGAGATCGATCGATCAGGAGCTGGAGAATCTCGTAAGAAGAATTAAACAAATAGAATTACGAATGGATTTCTTACACGAAATGATGATCAAAAGTTTTACTCAAAGGGACAAGATTATGATTGAATTTCACAGAGCTACAGTTGAATTTCACCAGTTGTTGAAGAAAAAGTGGAAACAACGGAACAATGTTAATCAATCAACTGAATCTTATTAATTGCTCAATAATACAACAATTAATGGAGGAGGCATCTTGAAGAGCTCAAAGCAGATAGGAATGAGATGATTGTCAAGGGTGCATGGAACAATCGCCCAAGGCCAAGTGTGATTCTCTGCTAGCTGTCATTATTTTTTACGTGGTGTAGAATATGGGTATCAGTTAGGCTTGCATATGTTAGTTAACCCTCATGTGGGTGCTTTCTTGTATTTGACTAAGGATGTTATGGCCTATGGGGCTGTCTTTGCCTCGTACCATTCGGTCTAATTTTTCTGGGCTTTTAGTCCTCCTCAATACAAAAAAAAAAAATGGTTATTTTTTATTTGAAAAGAAAAAATATAATGCATATACATCTTTAAATTTTGACAAACATTAAATTAAATTTAAAGTGAATTACTTTTTCAATTTTCAAGTAATTAGGCTCAATTTAAATAAACTTTAATACTTTGATGTTGTGTTTTTAAGAGAAAAATGTCCAGTACCCATAGGTTAAATGGTCCACAATAATTTTACAAGTTTTTCAAATGGTTCAGGAATGCTCCATCATTTTAGGAACGTCAGATATATTTTTTAAAAAAAAAAAAAAAACAACGGTTGACATTTGACACGTTATATATTTTTTTGTATAGTTTAATTTATTTAATTAAAAAGAATATTATTACAATAGAGAATGTCCGAAACATCGTTCATTTTCAACAATCGAATCACCGTCGCCTTGTTCCTCTTCGACCTCGGTGGCACCACCGTGGTCGGACTCTCCCAATTGGACCATATTTTGGAGGGGTTCTTTTGGGACTCTTTCCTACAACTTGAGAGCAGCAATTGCTTGTGGTTTAAAATCAACTCGCAGACCCAATATACGCCTAACCTTTGCTAGAGTTAATCTCCAGGGCATAGGTTTAGAGTTCTCACCCCAGAAATCTAGAATCTCAGAATTCTTTTCTAAATTTAGAATTGTTGCCATTTGAGTAAGACGGGCAAACTTGTCTCTAACACTTCTCTGTGTCATGACACTGAAATGGCATACCAAAGCTGTTTAAATCTTTTCAGCATCACAATGACTTCTAGCCTTTTTCACCTACACCGGCTGATCGAGAAAAGGTAAATTCTTGTTTGAGTATGCAGATAATGAGGTGATGAATTAGGTATCATGGGTTCAGAGACTTGTCCATGCTGTTGAGACAAATGTGGCATGGCTGCAGCCACTAATGACCGCTAACAATTATGACATTTATGTTCATTTGATTATTGACTTCATTGAACTTTGCACCAAGGTTAATTGGTTCTCTTATTTTGTGCTGCAAGGCTTCATGAATTTCATTACCAAGAAAATAACTAGCACCACCCAGAACCGTGGCAACAGATATTGGAAGTGGATATCGAGTGTTTGAATATAAGTAATAAATACTTTTGAGAGCTCTCTTATTATAAATATTAGAGTTTTTTCGAGTAAAAAAGTTCTGAATCCAAATAGGCTTATCATAGTCCGCAGCAAACTCAGCAATACATAAAACACATCATCAACCGTAGAAGTGGTAAGCCTGTCAGGCACGTGCTCATCGATCTATATTGTCTTCCTAACATTCTCCGCCATGAAAAGCCTCCTAAACGACGTAAAAGCAGGTTAAAACCGGCGCCACCTTGCTGAAACCGCCACTACGGATAGCCTTGGTGTCACGAGGAGCAATTCGGGGTAAACAACAGAAGTAAGTGCTTTGATCTTGGAAATCATGAACTCAGTGTAATCCTCACCAAACTGCATAATGGAGAGAATCTCCTAATACAACTCAAGCAAATTGGTGTTGTGCGCATTTATCTCATAGGACAACTTAGCCAACTTCCTGTACTCCATATACTTGTTAAAAATCACAGAACTGCGAGAATCACACTCCTTCTGAAGCTCACAGATGGCATGCACAACACCATCCTCCCCACAAAGACCACCCAAGATCTCACAATTGCGGTGGTGATGGATTGTTGAGTGTCAAAATTATCTTGATATTGCTGCGGATCACGATTTAAAACCATGCTCACACATGCATATACTATTTACTCTTATCTATAATCTATAGTCCTACGGTGCATATACTATTTACTTTTACTCGTAATTTATATGCATAGTTATCACTTACTCTGATAAGTTGAAGTATAGTGAAAAACACTGAACCTGAGAATGGCGGGGTGGTCACGCTGATCCTTGGCGGCAGATTGCTTCTTCCTAACGATTCCTTCCAACTACTTCTTGGCGGCCAACAAGCGCTGATTGGAGCCGGAATCCTTGTACTGGACGTATGATGCAGAGGAGCGTGCCGGGGATGCGCGACTTGTCGGCGGCGTCAGAGGTGACGGCGACGTTGGCATGTACTCTTATATATATATATATATATATATATATATATATATATATATATATGTATGTATGTATGAGTGATATCCTAAAAATCTTCTTAGAAATCAGGCCTAATATATGAAATAGATCATCTTTAGTCCTAAATATTAAACAAAAATGTTTGAACAATGATGTTTATTATAATTCTCAATAAAAAAGTTGTACATATTTTAAAATGAAACGTCAGGAATAAATTTTTGTAAAAAAATCTTTAACATTTATATAATATTAAAAAAAATTATCTCTTTTTAATATCTCAAAATAAGATATATTATTAAAGAAAAATAGGAAAGATCTTTAATCTAAGATGATAATATGAGATCTGAAAAAAATATTGAAGATTGTGGATAATAATTTTTTTTATTTTGTAACAGTTTTTAATTACTAATATTTAAATATTTTTAATGACATTAACCTTATATTAACAGAAATATCAATTTGAATCATTTTAAATAAATAAATAAATAATCAGGTTAAACTCTTTTTTAAATAAAAAATCAAAATAAATATTTTAAAATAACATTTTATCACCTAAACATTCTAATTCAAACCAAGTTTCAAGTACTGTGATCATAGTCAATATACAAATTAAAGAAAACCGTATTTAATAAAGTAAACGTGGAATGGTAGGATGATGAAACTTGTTCACGTGAGTTTCCAATTTTGCCATCAATTATTCTTCTTCTATTTTTTATCTTTAAAAAATTATACTTATTTATTTATTTAAAGATTTAAAATAGTATTAATTATATTATCTTTCTAATGATATTTTTATTGTTATCATAAAATTTAATATAAATAAATATGTTAATTATATTTCTAATTTGTTGTATTAATTTTAAAAGTGAATAAATGAAAAGAAAGGAAAATAATTAATACTGACGGTAGCATGGTTTTCTCTAAAATGGTCCATAGAAGATGCAGTAACGCGTCACAAACGTGGTCCTTGGTATATGATCAACATTCATTAATTCATTATGTCATAACTACGACCACGTGGTATCGGCGAGATCAATTGTGTCTGAAAACGACTGTCACAATGCATGCTTCTTTTTTGTTTTCGTGGGTGCATATATATATATATATATATATATATATATATATATATATATATGTATATATGTATATATATATATATGTATATGTATATATATATATATGTATATGTATGGCTCATGTGACTGAGTTTGTTGTCACAGTCGATTAGTAATCTATTGAATCGAGTAGGGTAAATACGAACGAGTTTTACACCAATAAATTAATTATTAAGTAAATTTGATATTATATTAATTTTGGTGATAAATTTTGAGACAGCGCTCAAATTATGCTTTGATGATTTGTTAGTTATAGATTTTAATAATTAAGAAAGGATAAATTTAAATTATGCTTTAATAATTTGTCGGTTATAGATTTTAATAATTAAGATAGGATAAATTCATACATATTCTCATATGTAAGGATAAAATGATGTATAAGAATAATTTTAGGAGAGATCTTGGGGAGAAATTTTTAGTTAAATATCTCTCATTTTATCGATCCATCAAAGAGGGAATGTAGATTTTCACGTAGAGATCTGGTTCTTCCCTAAGGATCCTAAAAAGATACACAGAGTTTAAAAAAATGATTTTTTAAGTGACAAGACCAAACAAATTAAAAATATAAATAAAATTAAATTAAAATTTAAATTAATTATATGCTTTAATAATATTCATATATTTTTTCATGCTTTATTAATTAAAATTAATTATTTATTTAATTTAATTTTAAATATTTAAAAGGGAGTCCATGTGGGATCTATTAAAATTATCTAATCTCAATTTGGGATCTACCAATAAAGGAAAAAATGTCAGATCTTAAAAGATCTTTAATCCTATATGGCACTGCGAGATCCACCAAGAAGTGATCTAAGATCTCAATTTATGATCTACCATTAAAGTTATTCTAATATCTCTCATTTTTACCTTCACATAAAGAGGACTCTTTAGACAATGAGATAAAAAAAATTATATTATTAATTTCCGTGTTCAAGAACTTTAATTTTCTTCTTAAAATAATATATGAATCTTTCATCTCAATCTAAAAGATATACAATTAATTAAACAAAATATGAACAATATAATTAACATTGGAAATTAAGTGTATGTTTATTTCAATAATTGATAAATAAATTATTTTAATTAAATTAAGAATTTAATTTAAAGACATTTTTTTATTCAAAATTAAATACATTGATAATGTAGTTTTTTCCCTAAATAACCCTTTAATCTCATATCATCTATACTACTACACGAAAGGCATTCAAGGACGGTTCCTGCACCCATTCAAAGACGGTTCGTAGACCGTCTTTGATACTCGCGACTTTGAAACATATGACATACAAAGACGGTTCCAAGACCGTCTTAGAATATTTTTTAATTTCTTTAAAAAAAATTTTTTTAATACAAACAAAGACGGTTCTTTGTTGAACCGTCTTAGAAAGGATACTTTCAAAGACGGCCCTGTCCCATTATCATCTTTGATTGAATTTTATTTTTAATTTATTTTTATTTTTTTAATACATACAAAGACGGTCATGCTAGAACCGTCTTAGAAGGGCAAGTTTCAAAGACGGACTTGCCACGTAACCGTCTTTGAATGGTTTTTATTAATTTTTTTTGGGTTTAATACATACAAAGACGGTCCCCTGGCAACCGTCTTAAAAAGTGTAGTTTCAAAGACGGGCTTGCATCTTAAACCGTCTTGGATTGGTTTTTATTTTTTTTATTTTATACAAACAAAGACGGTCCTCGGGAAACCGTCTTAGAAAGGCTTGTTTCAAAGACGAGCCTGACCCATAAACCGTCTTTGATTTATTTGTATTTTATTTTTTTTTATTTTGTTTAATACATACAAAGACGGTCTTTTGGGAACTGTCTTAGAAAGAGTAGTTTCAAAGACGGGCTTACCCAGTAACCGTCTTTGATTGAGGTGTTTCTAAGACGGGTTATTGCAGAACCGTCTTAGAAAGCTGTTGAATAATTTTTTTTTAAAAAAAAATTTGAAGCCTTTTCGTAAACTATTATTCCAACTGCATTCATTTACGCCTTTGAATAAATCATTTGGAAAATTGATAAATCATTATTTACTATAAACCATATAAAGTTCACATGTTCCACTGGATTAAAAACAATCATTAACATGTATAGGAGATGGTAAAATACAGATTTTATGAAATTAATATAAAATAATTGTCTAATAACTTCCTAAAAACAAAATTAAAACTATTGAACAAAATTAAAACAGTGATGCAAAGTCAAAGAAGTAATTGTTGATACTACACTCAAACACAAAGAATTTATGAATATTGGGATACACAGAATTAGAATGATAAGGAATGGCTAAAATTCCAATTCCCCCTCAGAGACCACTGTCTTTGCCTTTCTGAAATACACTGTTAAGTCTTTTTTTTCCACCCTTTCACTCACCCCCTTATACCTATTTAATTAGAATGGTGAAACATACCCACTGTACTCCTAATTCT
>PYAF01005381.1:0-18061 GCA_007407185.1 Glycine tomentella | reverse complement strand
GCAAATGATTTGAGCGGTTTCAGATTTAGAATAACCACGGTTTCAGCAAATGGAAACAATAATAAGTAAAATTATTCTGCTTGTAAAGAGAGGCATGAAGAGGCAGAAGTTAGTGTCCTTATCTAGGCTTTTGCACTACAATCTCCCAGTTCGCCGTCGATCTCATCACCGAGACCCTGTGGTCTCCACCATTGTTTCCGTTGACGGCGATGGCCTCCGCCAAGGGTCGCTTGATCCTCCGCAAAGTAAATGACGAGGGCCGTTGGGGGTGAGGGAGGAGAGGAGGGAAGGGCAAACGTAGAGGGAAAGGGTTTTGGGTTAGGGCTGAATATGAGAACGAGAGGAGTGGAAGGGACGCGGGGGAGAAAATATCTCATTATTTACAAAATTGCCATTACCATTTAAATAATGTTTAGGGAAACAAAGACGGTTCTCACTTCAATCCGTCTTTGTTTTATAGTATCTAAGACGGTTGTTCAATAACCGTCTTCGTAAATGACAAAATATTTACGAAATTGCCACCGCCTCACCAACTAAGACGGTTATGCTCCAACCGTCTTTGATAGCGCGTCTTTAAATGTCTTTTTTGTAGTAGTGATAATAAGTTTATTAATATTTATAATAATTATCTTAAAATCATTTCAATTCTTAAAAATAACTGTTTATAATTGATAATATGTTTTTATTTTTTCTACATTATTCATGATATGTATATTCTAAAATTAATTTTAAATCATCAAACATAATTAATTATATATGTATATTTAAATTAATTTCAATAACAAATTTTATATTAAAATGTTTTATGATTAAAAAATTCATATTTTGTTAAACATACAATAACCAAATCTCTAGCTAGAAAATGGAAATAGATCAACACGTAGTAGTTGTGATATTTTTTTCTTGCGTTAAAATTTATGGATGTTTCTAACCCAACAGATCAAATATTAATTTTGCTAACAATTTATGATTGTCATTAATACAATTTTTTTTTTGCAAACGATAAAAAATCAAACATAAATTCATCAATTAAATAAAAATCATTCTCATTTATTTATATAAATGCAAAAGGATCATACACGTTTACGGCAATCCTTTGATTAGGTTGAAGATTTAAAAATTGTGCTACACGAATGTCACTTCTAGAGCGAAGTACACTAATTATTTAATCAACCTCTCTCGTATTTCTGGATTTAATATAGCAGGATATTAATATTTAATCAATGTGTTGATCATGTACATGGATATTTATCATGTGATAGAAGAAAAAATAAATGCATCCATTTAATACTGATAATATTTAGAGTATGTTCATTTTAATATTAATATATATATATATATATATATTATTTTAATTATAAAAATATTATGCTATTTTTATTTTATTTTATAATTTACATATTTATATGGAAAATAATTTTAATTATTTTTCTTAAAGTGAAAACAATATAAAATTTTTGGGTTACTTGTCACCAGAGTAGAATACAGGGAGGAGCACCTAGGGGCTTCACACCTCCTCCCTCCCTCAAATTTCTTTCCACCGTACACACACACACGTGTGTATATATATATATATATATATATATATATATATATATTCATCATTTGTGTTGTTTGGACTACTTAGTTCTTTAGAATCGTATGTTACAGATATATCAAAGTCTTCCTTATTAACCATAGGAGGAGGCGTATAGCGGTGGCCCTTTGCACTTTCACAATCATTCGACATCTTTTCATTTTCAGTTTGTTGATTTTATACTTCCACATTAATATTTACTTCTTCAACCTCAATAGAAAGTCCATAAATAAACTCAACATCATCGCTTAAAATATCAAGAATTGTGATAACAACGTAATTGAAAAAAAAAAAGAGGTCATTGAACGAATTAAAAATTATCAAATAATTTAAGAATTAATTTACAAAGTGATTTAAATATTTTTTTTATATAAACCACAAATATCTTCTACTTCTACGGAAAATAAGCATACTCAAGTAAAACTATTGTGAATACTAACGTCCTTTTTTCAAACATTTAATATAATTGCATATCCAAAACTTTAACTCAATTTTATTAAATAAATTAGAGCTATTCACATAATTAATCCGTACACTTATATGGTATTGCCAAAACCTTTGTTGATATTACTGTCACAACCATCATGCCCCGTTGTGCCTCACTTGTCCTTGAGCAAGTATCCACCCAAAGAATCCTTAAGCTAGTAAGGCCATTTTGTTATTTTGTTTAATATTAATGTATTAATGTGGAGTATTTATTAATTATGCAGTGATAATCTTCACTAGAGAATATGATCGAATATCGTTAATGGAATTTTTCTTTACGCTCTGGAAATGGCTTCCTCGCAGCGGAAGTTACCTAGTCCAAAACACCCAATTGAGATGTAAAGTTTAATATGCTTTTCTAGGTCAGAGTGAGAACTACTTATCCTCTAATCAACCGATCTCCCTTTCATATTTCAGAGTTGGTGCATTTTGGAGTATCAATATGCCCTATGGTATCCCCATGATCTCATAGTGTGATTGAGCGTGGATCTTTATGGGTCAAGTTGTCTTATCAGAACATTCCCTTTAATTTCATGATTTTCGCCCCAAATTGGTTCAGTATTGGCACTATAGGATATGATTCAGATTATAGTCTAATGATTACATTTGCCCCTGTCAATGGGATATGACACGAAGGTTGTATCATGATCTGATATGATCTGATCTGATCTAGGTATGTACACAATCTCCTAACCTTAAGCATGAGTTGTGTAGAGGCTAGAAGCCTACTTATCACAACCTGATCCGATCTAGGTATGTACACTTTTAAATCATGTTTGTTTTTATTCATGCATGAAGCTCAAAGTCGGAGACTGTATTTAATAAACTGAACTCAGTTTTATTCATATCAATAACATGTTGGTGCCACGTAAGGCCATATATATAATTTTCCGGTTCAGTTAGCAACAGAAGCAACTTAATTAACTGATCTAACTCTTATGGTGCGTTGACATACATTCATTGGAATGAAACGAATTTTCGTCTCATTACTTCATGATTTTTCTTTGATTCATTACTATATGATTTTGTTTTCATTGATAGAACCAAGGGATATAAAACGGCAAAGGAGGTACTTGATAAAATAGTTGGGCGGTGCGTTAGATGCTATCTGGCTTTACTAGCCACTCATCATTTGTCTTGTTAGCCGATCAAAGAAAATAAAATAATCATCAGTTACGTCTCTCGTCATTTACTTTGTATCTGGTCATACTTTTTAAAAATGAAATACCGTTAATTAATCAAACAAAAACTACATATCAATTTCTTGAATTATGTTCTCTATAAGTTTCTTAGGCTGTAGTTGAAATATTAAAAATAGTACTGATATTTACCAACGAAGAAAATAAACCGAATTGGGCGAAAACTAATCCATCAAACAGCTGCAAATTGTCAAAGGAAGAATGCAGAAGCTATGACAAATTTCAAGCGCACGTGCATATTCTTAAACAACATTTTTTCAAAATGCCACAATAACATTTGAAGTCATTGAGTAAATTTTTCTAAATCTTCTAATGCTTATCCTTGATTACTTCTCAATTTCAAAATTGTAGATGTTTAAGATTAGTGTATACCCATTAAAAGATATTAATTGTAAAATTTTAAACTAAAATACTTCTGTTCAATCATGTTGTTGGAATCATCATTTACCATAAATATTTGGATAGTGAATAATCCAGAGACAATGTTAAGTGGACATTTTCATTGATGAGTGGTTAACTATTGATATTTATCTTGGGTAACAAAAATATTCAATGCACTAATATTTTTTTTTTTGAAAAAATATGCACTAATAATTATAAATAAGGTATAGTTGAAAAAAAATTCGTGAATGTAGTGTTAGATTTGTAAAACATCTATAGTTTTACAACAAAACTAAAATGCTAAAACATTTGTAGTTTTGAAGTATATATTTTCTTTTTTATTAAATATATATATTTATGATTTATTATATATGTACAATCAACAATATACTAGTATGTGATAAATCATTATGCTGATATATATTTCTTAAAACTTATAAACTATAAAGTCTTTGTCTCTTTCAGACGTTAATTTTAGTTACACAAAGAAAAACCTCGTTTTACTTCAGTCTTTGAATTCTTATAATCGAACATGGAGTCTTTAAATTATTAGTCAGTTAATAAAATATAATTAAGGTTAAATTAATTATAGAATTGATTTTAATTTTTTGTTAATGATTCTTCCAGACTATGTCATATTAAATTGCTATTGTCATTATTTACATGCTAGCTTGGGGAGTTGGGATTGCTTATTATATGAAAGGATTCATTTTGGATTTTTGGATTATTTTTTGTGAATTTTTTAATATATGCAAGGATTTTTGACATTTTTTTTTATTTTGGTGATAGAATTTAATTTGGGTTTTTGTATTTTACTTTCACACATAAAAAAACTCAGAACCTCTATTTTCCCTCACTTATATTAAAAAATAATATTCATTAAAAAAATAGGAGTTTTTGAATTTTTTTTCTTCTAAAATCTCCAACATAAAAAATTCTTGAACAATAATAATAACAAATATGATGGACAAAAGCTTTTGAGCTCAAGACCCAATTTAAGACCCATTAATCATGCTCTTATTTGGCTGTTTGAGAAAGTACATCCATAACGGCTTATTTTGATCTGAAAGTTTCTTTAGATGATCCGAGACTTTAATATGGCATTTTTATATTATAAATTAATACACTTTAATTATAATATAGTTTTTTATTAAAAATGTTTTTTTATAAAATTAATTGCATTTAGATAAATATTTATATTATAAAATACTAGTTATACATAAAAATAGATTCATTTAGCACGTTAAAGTTGCTAATATAAACACTAAATCAATTTGTTTCCATCAAAATTAAATATTGTCATCTTTGCTGTATGTAGTATAAGTCAAACCTGAGTACCAATATGTCTTAGCAACTTAAAATGTCAGACTAGTAATTCCCTTCATAAAAATGGACCCAACTTAACTTACATACCAACTTGTACAGTAAATTAATATATAAACGGACTTGGCATTATGTTTTAAAAATTAATGTGAAATAAATAATTAAAAAATTAATTAATGTCATAAACTCAATGTCGGTTTGGTTTAGACTTTAGAGTGAGAAAAATCAAATAGAATAAATTTTAAATAATTAAAATAATTAATTAGAATGTGTGTTAAAATACTCGGAAGAAATAACCTATTAACATGGGCATATGTAGTGCATGACAAGGAATTTGAATAGTTTGTAAACGTTTTAAGTTCAATTTTTTGTTACCGTGCCTAAAATATAATTTTTTTTAGAAAAATATTATTCATGATAATTCTAATTACTTCAAGGAGCAGAATACTTGCTGTCCGTAAATAAAAAAATTTAATTACAAATATATATATATATATATATATATATATATTATTTAAGATTATCGTAATTATGCCTTTAAATTTGGATCTTTGAACCAATTATTAGATTAATTCTGGATTAAAACTTAGTTATAATTATATATTTTTCACCTAAAAAAACTATATATTTTCATATTATAACATTTTACATAACACGATTTATTTCTTTGTTTTTTTATATAGACACGATTTATTTGACATTTATATTTACGTGATGGCCTAAATTTGAATTTCCTTTGTGCTACGTCACAGAGACGCAGACATCACCAGCCTCACCAGGCCCCTCCCCTCGCAAGCAACAACTAACAACTAAGGTGTGGTAAGTGGTAACTGTGGTTAGGATAACCAAACCAGGGTTAGGAATTGCAAGTTGGAGACATGGGGGCTTCAAGTTAAGTCCGCAAAATAATGCAACGATCAAGCTCACACACTCCCACACTCCCACATTCACACACTCACACACTCACACGCAACGTAATGCATCATACGTGAACGCACGCACCCGATCCAAACCAAACCTTTTCCTTCATCCAACTAAGTACAAATGCTAAGAGACGAAAGCGTGGGTTCTAGAAGCGCCAGGCACAGCGCCACCGCCACCGTCTCCAACAAGGTTCTCGTCGCCGTCAAGGCCGAGAAGGTCATCTCTAACACCGCATTAGCCTGGGCTCTCACTCATGTCGTTCACTCCAGCGACTCCATCACGCTCCTCGCCGTTTACTCTGCTCACAAAACCGGTACGTCTATCTATATATATCTCTCTCTCTCCGTAAATCTCAATTCCGTTAAATTCTATTAAACTTTAATCGCAAAATTAAAGTGTCAGTTAGATGCAGGTATTTGTGTGATTTCAGTATTATTATTATTATTCTCTAATTAGAATTTAAGTTTCATCTCAATAATTCGTGTAGTAAAATTCTAACTCTGATCTGAGAACAACACTGAAAAAGTAGCTGTGAAATTGTAGTATTTAAGTTTTGTTATAATTCTTATTAGTTGAATTGGCTTAGAGTTTGACCTAATTATATATGTGTGTGGATGTGGATTGTTTCTATCGGCAGGCAGAAGGTTCTGGAATTTTTCGAGACTGGCCGGAGACTGTACGAACGGACCGGCGGGAAAGTTGCCGGAGCAAATTTCCGATATCTCCGAGTCCTGTGCTCAGATGGTGCTTCAGCTGCACAATCAAATCGAGGTAACTTTGAAATTTAATTTAATTTACCTGAATTACAGAAAAATAAAACTATATATGATTTACTACTTAGTACTTACGGAGTAACTGCCTCCTGTACCCGATTTTCTGTATATCAGATAAAATTATAATGTTAATGTTAAAAATTGACGAATTAATACACTTTTATAAACCGCAAACCCGTACCCGCTCTGTAACTGGTACTTTCCACCACCTTTCTCTTTCAAGTTGTTGCCTCAGTTCTTAACGTTTAGTGAGACGAAAAGGACTGAGTTTTCCACCTGGTTTTTTACTTGATGATTTTTTTGTTTTTTGACAGGATTGATGAATTTGTTGTTTACAAAATCCTTTTTTCCGTTTTCTAAAAAACCCTTGTGTGACTTTATGACCATATTCGCGCTGTCGTTTTTGTCTCATTCTCTTTCTTTCGGGGACGGAGACGTGTATTTCAAGCATTAATGTTATGTTTGCATTACAACTAAAAATATTTAAACAAACAAGAGAAAAAGAAATAAAAATTAAATAAATTAAAGAAAAATATAATAGAGAAGATGTATTATATTTAATTAGATGAATACAAATAAGAATGGAAGTAATATATTCTTTTTCTGTTTATTTAGATAAGTAGAAGAATAACTAGAAATATATAAATTTTATAATTTAAATACTAATTATAAAATTCAATTTAAATAAAAAATTGAATATTTACTATTTTATTTTTATTAATATAAAATTATTTATTACTTTTTAGGATATAAAAACTATTTACTTTTTTTAAAAAGGTAAAAAAATACAATAAAAAATTCTTCCATTTTACTTCTTCTCTCAAAATAATCAGTAAATATTTTATATTTTCATTTAGTTTTCGTTATATCTATCTTCTCTATTTAAACGCGAACAGATATAGAATCAAAGTATGTCAAATTATTGTGCCAATTATTTTATATACTATTATATTTTGTGTCAAATCTTTATCAATAATTTTTGCTAATAATTTTTGTCCTTTTTACATCAATCATTTAAAATGTGTTTTATATATATATATATATATATATATATATATATATATATATATTCACCAAAAAAGACAATGTATGTGCCCTCAATTTTGCTTTTCAGTAACTTGTCAGAGTTGAGGAAGTTTCTGATCTCTTCAAAGTTGTACCAGCTTGACTTAGTTTGTTCGATTCGTATATGCTTTTGAAATCTCGTCTTTATAATAGAGGTTATGATTTATCAATAATTGGACATGCACATGGATTCGTAGACTAAATATTTTAAACAATGCTTTTTTTTGTTCTTTTGCTGAATTTTTTAAACATGCTTGTCTATGTATGGTAGAGGAAAAGGGAAAAGAAATTTTATATTTATATACTATGCGTTAAAAGGAAAGAGTTGGTTGTAGTTAGTTTTACTGTGTCAGACTACGTACACTCATGATTATAATCTCTCTCTCTATACATGTAATTTTGTGAACACAAATAGATGAAGGCTATTTTTCTTTTTTGCTCTCAAATTTCTTTCATTGATTTTTACTTTTCCTCATGCTACGCCCCTAATATCCACTACGGTATTGGAGCTATAAGCTCACCATGGTTTCTAGATTTGAATATTCAAGATCTCAATTCTCTCAACAAACATTCACAACACCAAACTCCATTAATCTCGTTGAAGAAAACTTTTTAATGTGGTAGCAGCAAGTGCTAGCAAAAACTCGAGAGCTATAATAAGTATATTAGAGGCGATGCAGTCGCTAGAAAGTATCGCAGCATGAACATGAAGAAATTGATGATAAATATCTAAATTATGAGAAACAAGATTAGTTAGTTGCGGGTGGCTTGGCTACTTGTTTCAGTGTCACAACCAATTTCTCAGGGAAATGGAGGAATATATTGGTGTTCTCACTCCAAATTTAAAAAGATTAGAAGTCTATTTTGCATTGCAAAGAAGAGCTAAAATCAAGAAACTCAAGCTGCAATTGCAAATGAATTTTCACAAAGAAAATGGATTGTTTATTCATTACATGGGATAGAAAATGGATGTTTAATATGTAAGAAGGGATGAATTTCACTAGAAACGGCAACTGAATAAAAAAAAAAAAACACTCACAACGAGTAGGTTTTCTTGTCCATCACATAGGTTTGATACACACTTTTTATTATAATTTATAATTAGGATTTGAAAGATCTTTTGGTATATATTTTATTGAGTTAGATGTTACACTTGTTACTACTTTTTTATAATAAATTTGAATATTAAAATAATATTTAATTTGTATCACTAGTTTTCATGACAAAAAACACATGAAAATATTTTATTTGATTAAAGTGTATATAACAAATATAAAAGTATATAGATTCACATTAGAAATAGTTGAGGGCACTAAAATTATAAATTTATAATCTTAAGCGAAGCTATGTATGATTACGAGGGCAAATCTTTTTCTGAAGTGTGAGACATGAATACTTGTTCTCTCAAATTCTATACATTGCCATTCCTACTTTGTCTTAAGAATGCATTTGTTAAAATGACATAGTAAAACGGCTACTAAATATCAAGGTATGACATAGTATATTTGTTGAATTAACTTTTTCTATTTTTCCGAAAATCCAGGTTAGGGTGAAGATTAAGGTGGTCACGGGTACTCCCAGTGGTGCTGTGGCGGCTGAAGCTAGATGGAGCGGTTCCCATTGGGTCATACTGGACAAGTAATTAAACATGAAAAAAGTATTTCTTTTTTTCTGAGCTATTAGTTTCTTTAGTTGATTGTAAATGTTTTCTCATTTCTTCCATGCATGCCCCGTCGATGAGTCAATTAGCTTTGAGTAACACGTTGGTGGTGACGAGAAATTATTACAAGTCTAAGATTATTAAGTGTTCATACTTCATAGCTCCACTAAACTAAATACACGTATTCAAATTTTTTAATTCAAGAAAAATATTAATAATATTTATTTATGTGTCATCTAAAAATTAATGAAGATCATGATAGTTCTGGGCTACCTAATTAGTTTTTACTGGGTGACCTCTTCTGCAATTTATTTGCAGAACATTGTCTTTGTGTTTTAGTATTACTCAACGGCTGATTAGACATACTTGAGATTGAGAGCCTATTAGCCAATTGAATGATTAACCTCATTCAATTGATATATGTATTGAATAGCCTCCAACTATTGTTTAACCAATTAGTATTACCTACCAGTAAACAGAAAAAGCAACCTATTGCATTCTTTTCCCACTTAATTCTTTGCTAGGTTCAGTTAACATTTTAATTAATTTTTTTTTGGAAGTTAACATTTTAATTAACGAAGTGGATAATATATTTGTAAACGTTGCGAAATTATATTTGAGATTTGAAGGGACATTGCCCTTATTAGGATTTGATTGAACAACTGCATCACATATCTTCCAATCAAAAAAACAAATTCCGATTAGAAATAAGTAGAATTTTTCGGAGCTGCATAGCCGAATGATAAATATATGAGAAATTTGTTGATGAATACCTTACGTTGCTGAAACAGGAAATTAAAGCAAGAGGTAAAGCATTGCATGGATGAACTCAACTGTAGCATAGTGGTGATGAATGGTTCACAGGCAAAAATCCTCAGGCTTAACTTACGGTCTTCCAATGAGCTCCAAACTCCTTTTTACTCTGCTACCTCTTCACCAGGTATAGAAATTGCAAAGCTAAAAGGCAGAAGATTGAAGCATTCTACCCCAGTGGGTAGCCCTGAAGAAGCAGGTACTTCTGTTACAAGAAACATAGGAGTAAATTCAGTGTCAAGTTCTGACTCGACAACTTCTCTTTTCCTAGTCTATGAACAAAACCCTCTCTACGAGGGTCAGGGCCCTGAGAAAAGAACAGACAAATCAATCAACGAACCAACAAAAGATTTTAATGTCCAGCCACCATTATACTTTGATCTTGAAAGAGATAGCCCTCCCCCTTCATGGACACGTCCAACATCATCTGTGGCCAGCGATAATAAGACTATATTTTGGATTCCTCAAAACCACAATATTGTAGACAAGAAGTTTCAGAAAACTAAAAACAACAGTGTTATCCAAAGAACTAAATCTCCAACTTCGAAAACATTACTTGAGAATTTTATTCGTTGTGATCAAGAGATATGGACAAATGAACTTGGGTTTGACCAAGCTCAAAGTAGAAGTTATGTCCCCAACTTGGGCATTAGAGATAATAACTCAATTCCTTTGGGCAGAACTACCTCTATACCTCCTCCCTTATGCTCACAGTGTCAGAATAAAGCACCAGTATTTGGAAAGCCTCCAAAACGGTTTTCTTACAAAGAGCTAGAGGAAGCTACTGATATGTTCTCGGATGAGAATTTTTTGGCTGAAGGTAGATTTGGTGTGGTCCACCAGGGAATACTCAAAGATGGTCAGGTTGTTGCGGTGAAACAGTTGAAGTTTGGTGGCTCTCAAGCAGATCTTGATTTCTGCAGGGAAGTTCGGGTTTTGAGCTGTGCACAACACAGAAATGTAGTGCTGTTGATAGGATTTTGTATAGAGAGCAATTTGAGGATATTAGTCTATGAATACATATGCAACGGATCCTTGGACCTCTACTTATATGGTATTTACTAACTTTCTTTATTTCAAACACTTATTCAGTTCTCTTTCTCTTTTTCTGGCTTTTTAATTAGTATTTGAATGTTCTATCTAACAATCCAATGAGTTACATAGTTCAATGCTTGATTAACAGGAGATGAGAGTATGCCTTTGGATTGGAACTCACGCTTAAAAATAGCAATTGGAACTGCACGAGGCTTACGCTACCTTCATGAAGATTGTAGAGTTGGGTGTATAGTGCACAGAGACCTTCGACCCAAAAATATTCTCGTAACACATGACTTTGAACCTATGGTAACTTACTTGCCCTTCTGCATTTTTTTTGCCAAAGGTTGACTTCCAATTTATTTATTTATTTTTTTTTTTTTTTGCAATTGTTCAATTTTAAACGATAATGCTTCACAGATCAAACATAAATAAATAACTGCTGTTAAATCTATTCATTTACCAATTACCATTCATATAGGTGGCTGATTTTGGGCTTGCTAGATGGCACTCAGAATGGAATATAGATACTGAAGATCGCCTTATAGGAACTTCAGGGTATTTTTCTTGCTTTATCATTAAGATATTGGGCATCATAGTTTTGATTCTAATCAAGGTTACCTTACATAAACTAGGTATCTTGCACCGGAGTATCTTGACACTGGAAACCTTACATATAAGGTAGATGTATATGCATTTGGAATTTTATTATTAGAGTTAATAACAGGTCGAAGAATTAGCGAGTTGGAACAGTTCAATGGATGCTCGTATCTTTCTGAATGGTTTCATCCCATACGCATGTTAGAGCCCGGTCATATCTTTCAAAATGTTCGTTCTCTCAAACCATGCTTTGATTCTGAGGAGTCATTGGAATTTAATCTTCAGTTGCAAGCCATGGCACGAGCTGTTTCGTTGTGTCTACGTGTGGATCCTGATGCAAGACCCCCAATGTCAAAGGTCTGATTTGCGTAATTGAGAAACTGGTCGCATAACTGAGAAATTTCTTTTTTAATATATTGAGAAAGTTTTTTTTTTGTTTTTCTAATGTGATTGTAGATCCTGAGAGTGTTGGAAGGGGGTAATCCAGTTCGTCCTATGGGTTTAGACATCAATTCAGTTGGCAACACAAGTGGCCATTTAAGTGGTTTGAAGTCGCACACTCCACCAAAAGGTACAATAAGTCATTCCCGTAGACTATCACATTGATCATTCCTTCGGCTCTTTGGGCTAGCTAGAGGATCTATTGTTGGCAATATAGTTCTGTTTGTGAGCTGCATAGGATCAGTTATCCATTTGAAGCGTGGAACTCTCTCGTACGCTTATAGAAACTTTCAGACAAGCACAGCACTTGGTGGAAATTAGTAAGAACTAAGAAGTCATTATGTTAGCATTCTCATTAAATAAAATAGATTTGTAATTTGGCGGGGGGGTTCTGCAGCCTTGTAGTTCCTAACTCGCCATTTTCTTAATAGCAAAAAATTCATTTGACGGGATGTTTCTCTTTGCTCTATTTTGTCTTGGATCTAAAGGGAAATCCCCAAATTGGTTGTTCACCGTATTTTTTGTTGTTGTAGACCGTATTTTCTTTTTGCTAGAAGAAAATATATTAATTTTGAATCCAAGGGTACTTAAGTCCTTTACAATTAGTTTGCTTCTATATTTTTGCCATTACAGCATCTATTAATTTTCTCCATATTATATTCATATTTCAAGCAACATTTTGTGTAAAATCGATAGATAGATCTTTGCTCAATGCCCAATGGTAGTTTCATGTTAGTGACTGCCAAATGAATGTTGAAATCTGGCATAGGAAGACAATCAGACGTGTTTGTCTTTGTCCTTTGAAGGTATACGTAAGGATGTTTTAGTAAGAATTTTATAACACTCCATTATAAGGCAAAACAAGACTGAGTATAAGAAGTGTGAGTTTTTGTTGGTAAGAGATGGTGATCAAGACCCGTGCATCTACTTGGTCAAGAGGTACTTAAGAAAGATAATTTTAGATACTTAAGATCAATTTTGTAAAAAGGTGGAGATATTGATAAAGATATAAATCATAGAATCAGAGAATGCTGGATGAAATGATGGAATGCATTTGAATTCTTGTGTGACTGCAAAGTTTCCCTTAAGCTAAAATAAATTTTTTATTAAACAACTGTAAGACCTGTAATGTTATATGGAGCTGAATGTTGGTCAGCAACATGAACATAAAATAGGGGTAGCAGAAATGAAGATGTTAAGGTAGATGTGTGGCTATACGAAGACGAAAGGTAATAGTAATACCGATAAGTGAACAGATAAGGGAGCATGCACGTAATGAGATGGTCTCTGGATGCTCCCGTAAGAACAAGAGTTTATTACCAATAGCTCGACATAAAAATAGTAGACTGAAACTTACCTGGAAAAAATAACTAAACAATACTTAATAGAGTGAGATATAAATTGGCGGAAGGTGTGTCTTATGACAGAATGGAGAAAATTTATAAGCTTGGTGGAGGTTATACCCGTTATTATCTCTATATTTCAGACGATTCATTTTTAGTTTTTTTCCCTTCATTTTCTCCTCCTTTTTTCACCATTTTTTCTTTTATCTTATTTTCTTTTCTTTTGTTTTATTTTTCCTTTTTTCTCCTTTTTTTTAACTTTCCCGTATCTATCATAGGGTTCATCTACTATCAATTTTAATTAACTTAAGTTAAATGTGTTATTGATGTTGACAATGTATAACTCATGATTTCTATTTCTGTGAGTTGTATTTATTAATTTATTTAAAAGTGAGTGTGGTAAGTTTCTTTTATTTAATGAAAATCTTTCCATGCTTGCAGTTGTATGTTTTGCATAGTTGTTCAGGATTTTCTATGTAATGTGTAGTTTCTTTTTGTCATTTTTTTAGATGCTTGATACTATTTTGCTTTTTGTTTTTTGTTTACTCAGTAGTGGTAATCACTAGAACCAATAACATGTCAATATGCGGAGATGTCAACAACTCGAGACCAATTGCAGCATCGTTTGATCTTTCACATAAAAAAAAGAATTATTGTTATTACGAGTAATAAAGTATATTATACTTTGAAAGTGTATATTTAGAAAAGTTCCAGCTAAGACTTGATATTTAAGTGTGTCCATAGTGATTATTTTTATAAAAAAAAAAAACAAAAAAAAAACTAACCTATTATACTGATTCACACACTACGATCATTATTCCAATAATATATCATAAAAGTAATTTTCTCTTGTGAAAATTAAAGATAAGGACAATTTTGAGAAAAAATAATTGTTTAGATGTAATTAAAGATAGACATGCAAATATCATTAATGAAAAGTGAAGAACGATGGACGATAATGTTGTTGTTAATTTGGGAGATAGGAGAATTATTGTTATGGTTATTTAATATTTAGATAATTACATTCTTAAATATGTGATAATCATGGTGGGAAGAATTTTTTGTTGGGACTTAGAGTATATTTGATAGAGATTCTTGAGTTGGATTCTTATCACTTGATCTCATAAATAAATATATTATTATTCTTGTTCATAAGTTTTATAAACCGACTTATATTAGGTTCGAGATATATGTGTCTTAAATCCACAGTTCTAAACCGACTTATATTATCAAATATTGGGTCAATTTTTTAGCATCTCTTAGAACTTGGTATATGAGCTAGCACGCTAATCATTATTGAGATATTTAAAGCTTAAGAAGATAAGATCCACAATAAAAAGAGATCTCCCACAATTTAAATTCAAATGATCGCACATCAAGTCAAGTTTAAATGTCTATCAGACCTAAAAAATTAAGAGACAAAATTCTCTTTTCAAATGCTCCGGTTGCAGGTTCCCATGACTAGAACAAAATGCGCGTAACCTTCTTTTTGAGCCTTAAAAATATTTTTAATCCCTTCCATCACCCCACGAAACCAAATAAAATTCAATTACCTTCGAATGATCCCGCATATTAGAAACAGACTAATTAGAGTCTAACTATATACCCACGTAACCCACGCACCATTAATTAATCATCTAACAACTCTCTAGAGAATGTTTACACGGGTCCTCTGTTTGAACTTTGAATTATATCGTGTGAAATCATATGGCCTGCAAATTTAACGGCTTAAGAAATACATACATCTTACCAAATTTCCTATAGACTCGGATTCGTTGAATATTACAAAAGATTATACTACTATGTTTTATTTATTTATTAAAATTTACCACATGTTATTTTAAATTATATTTCAAACAACAAATATTTTGTTTCACGTAAGACACACTTGTTTATCTAATAAAAATACTACGAATACATTTTTAATGTCGTCTTCTTCTTTTTTAGTTGAGATTTAATGTATGCTTTTAAACATATTCTTTATTATTGATTAAAATTTAATATGAATCACAAACATTTGTAAGTTTCACTTGTTATTTAATGAGTTTTTTTTCCTAATTTGGTAATTTTTAATACATTTCAATAAATAATAATGTGACTTAGAAAAAAAAATTGTTTGCACTTCTCTTATATTAAATTTCAAAAAAAAAACTCCTAAATGCTAAATGATTTTTCAAGTTTATATAGTCATAAAATGTTAATGACATATTCTTTATTATTAGCTAAAATTTATTAAAAAATTAGTACTACATATTTATGGGTTTGATTTGAATTTGTAGCAATAGATTAATGTATTCTTAATTGTCTTTTTCCACTTGTGTCTTTAAAAAAAAATAGTATTTGATAATTTATTTATATTATTTAATACATGAAAAGACAATAGGTTTTCAAATAAATTTTACTAAACTTATAATGAAAATGTTAATTTGTTGTTTATAGAAAATATTAAATTTGGTTCTGGAACACTTTGTCCTAGCCACTCCTTCATGGAAGATGCAAATAAATTTCAATTGTGTCTTTTAAAAGAACTCACATAATGTTAATTTTCAAATAAATTTTACTAAACTTAATTTTTAAGTCTAATTATAATTTGTTGTACAAAATATAGAAAATGTCTCTCAAACATTGATTTCGCTAAAAACTCCTTCATGGAAGATGCAAATATATCTATTTACTCTTTTAATAATAATAGTTAGATGCAAGTATAACTATTTACTCGATCTTTTAATACTAGTTAATTTGGTTCTGGAACACTTTGTCCTAACCATTCCGGGAAAAAAAAAAAAAAAAAAGACTCTCCCAAACATAAAATATTACAATATCATATCAAATTTAATAAAATGAATGGGATATATGACATTAAGCTTATATTTAATTGTTTAAATGTGTTCTTAAGTTTATATTGTTTAATTCATTCGCTTAATTTTATTTCTAATGTTTTTTTACAGGACGTTAAATTAATAAACTCCATAAAAAATATTTTAATGGAACAATATGTGAGTTCTTTTAGTTAAAATTAATTTTTATTAGTTTCGTCTCATTTTTATTATATAGTTTAATTTGTCTAAAAAAATACTTCAAGAAAATGATATTGTGAAATTTAAATTTATAGTTGTATTATAAAATAAACACATCTGATTATCTTTTATGATTTTTATTTATAAATGAGTTTTTTTATTAAATTTTTTTGAGTTAGCTTTAGATCTTTTTCAAGTAATATAATAAAGGGTAAATAACTATTTTCGTCCCTAATTGTGTAAAGCGCTGACAAATCCGTTCCTAAAAGATGAAAATTCAAATTTTTTCACCGAAAATGTAAAAAGTGTGACAAATTCATCATTTTGTTAAATTTTGTTGTTACGGTTAATGAAAGTGCCTACGTAACACAGAAAGACGAAAATGTCACAAAAATGATTGTCAACATGGTTGCTAATTAGATTTTGGATGAAAATGTCAGTAAGTTACCATTGGACTAAAATGTCAATAATTTTTTATTGGACCTAAAAGTCAATAAGTTACTATTGGACCAAAATTCCAGTAATTTTTAATTAGATCAAAATGTCAGAAATTTTTTTGGCGAAAAAGGTCAATACGTTTTCATTGAACCAAAATGTCATTAAGGGTAAATCTTTCCTCTTTTTTGTTTTATCGATACAAGCATACTAATAACAATACAATAATCACTTAAAAAATAAGAAAACAAACATAAGTTAACAGAAATATAATAATAATCATAATATTGATTATTAATCATAACTTGTCTGTCACAATAGACATTCTACTAGTGTATCAAAATAAACATTGTAACAATGTATTAATTATTAGAAATTTATCCAAATTATAATAATTAGTTACAATTTATTATAAATAAAAGACAAACATATATCAGTTGGTTCATCTTATGAGATGATACATATGAGAATATAATTCGAATTGTTGTTGGAGGCCTAACGGGAGGTGGTCTAAACACAATTGACATTGGTGAAGGTATAAAGATTAGTTCCTACAACAATTATAAATAGTGACTAGTTATGCATAACATAATTTAACAATAATTAATCAGTTGTATGTAAAAATCACTCACAACATTAAGAGTTGGAGCACTTTGAGTGGTAGTTGGAGTTGGAGCTGCTACACTTTCACCATTAGGAGCTATAGTACTTTCATAATTAGGTAGAGATTGTTTAAATTGTGGGGTAGATTAAGAGTAATTAATCTCATCATACAAATATGTAATATCTAATGTAACGCCCCGTAGTACTCCGGTTGTTACTCATCTTGGTAATAGAGTTTTTCAGCGGAAGACTTATTAAAAATCCGTTTTGGAAACATAGTGTAGAAATCGTGATTAAATTTTTTCCAAAACATTTTCTCAAATTCTTTTCCCAACATGTTCACATAATACGATACTGCGAGGCTAGATTTAACTTAACGAATAATCC
>PYAF01005380.1:33454-68874 GCA_007407185.1 Glycine tomentella | reverse complement strand
AATGTTATGACATAGCCTTTTATGTTTTCCAATCTACTTGTGGATAAATCCAATAAGATTTACTATCAAACCTTTATTTCAAAATCATTTTCAAAACTTCACTTATTTTCAATTAATCATTGGTCTTTTTAAAATAAATTATCCGCTGCAAATAAAATAAATACGAATAAAATGAAAGAGTGAAGTGGTGGTTACAAATTATCCATGCACAATTGCTTGGTGCAGATGTCAAGTTATGGGGAATTTGCTTCAGCTGCGTTGAAATGGTGTTATTTAGAGTTTGACCCAAAACCTATTTTGGTAAAATAACCATTCTAGATTGTTTAACCGTTGGATCGTCTTCAAATTTTAAAGTTAGGTTTGTAACCCATATATAAAACTTTTGACCGTGTGGATTCTCTAAGTAATGTATTTAACATGAGCAATTAATTTTTCACTGATGTAGAAAATTCTAGAATTGGGTTAGCTCGCCTAGGCGAGTTATGTGGGCATTTTTGCTCTCCTGGGCGAGTGGAGGTGGTGCTGAATACATTTTTAAGCTTCCAAGTCACTAAAATGGAGGTTCTTCCTCCTCCAAACAGCTCCAAGCTCCACCACCACCCTCCTCCACCACCCACAGCCACTGGAGACAACCACGGGTCGTCATTGCTTGTCACGAGACCCCGGCACAGAGAAGAACCTTTTTAACCGAAGCAGAATCTTCGAAACTCTTCTTGAAGTTTTGGTAGAGAACGAAGCTCCCAATCCTCCTTTCTTGGTTTCCTTGAGGTAATCTTAGTTTCTTTGTCTTCTTCTAGCTAATTTAAGTCTCTCTGGATGTCTCTTGTGATTCAGGTAACGTTATTGGTTGTTTCTATACTTCCTTTGAAAACCCTTTGAAAATGAGATGTTGTAAAAGTCTCTTTTTTATGAAACTGATGTCATTTCTGTGATCCTTGTTGAACCATGTTCACATTAGTGTGATCGGAATTTCAAAATAATGTCTTTTGATGTGCACTCCTAAAACACCCTTTTTGAATTTGAGTGGGTATTTGACCCCAAATGTTAATATTGATCTTACCTTGGAAATCTATATTTAATTGTCTTCGATTTGGTATATAGAGCTCCGCATTTGGGTCAAAGCACGTGAACTTGAGAGATCCCAAAATGACGTTTCAAGGAGCTAACAAAGGGATATAGATAGGTAGGAGTTTATTACCTGGTTACAGTTTTGCTACCATAGTTGGGGGGCCAGGGAGTCCAACTATGAAGATAACTACCTATCCCTGCTGGTTTTCAAGAGAAACTAAGTTTTTAACTAATGGGATGCGATGTATTTATGATTGATATGTGTTTGTTCTTGTCTGTGCTTGTTTTCTAGAAAAAAATGTTTTTAACTAATGGGATGCGATGAATTGGCTTGTTGATGGATAAACTGTGAATAATATTATCGTTGTAATGATTGGATTTTTGGGAAAAGTCTTAATTATAGAGGAGACTCTGCCCAAAATTTTATAATATGTTTTTCTATTTAATTCTTTATTAAAATTTTAAATGGGCATAAGAGTGTGTTTTATATATTGTAGTCCTCCTCTTTAATTTAGAATTTTCCTAAAAATATCAGTCTTGTGATATGATGAATTGTGAATGTATGAAATTTGGATTGTCTGAAGACCTGGGGAATGTGAATCTCAGGCATATGTATTATTATGTACAGATGTGAAATATGATTGCTTGTGATAGCGTTGATGATATTGAAATTGAGATGTGATTGATGTAATTGATGATGTTCAAATGAGATAATGTTGACATGGTTGACATGGTTGATGATGTTGAAATGAGATAATATTGATATGCATGATGATGATATTGAGATGATATGATGTTGAGGATGATAATGACATGGATGAGAGATAATGTTGATGTAAACAATGTCATTGTGTGTGGATATACATTGATACCCATGGGGGGTGTATGACGGGTTACCCTTGCGAGGAAGGATTTGTTCCTAACCAGGTCATACATTGATGGTGCCCATGGTTGTAGGCTGTGTATGTACACGTAGGATGCAATGACCGGTTGGTTACCCTTGCGAGGATGGATTTGTTCCTAGCCACGGTTAGTGCATCGGTGAGCCCACATTGGTGTGTTACGTATGTATATGGGGGGTGCATGACGTGTTACCCTTGCGAGGAAGGATTTGTTCCTAGCCGGGTCATGCATTGATGATGCCCATGTTTCATACTTCATTTGTATGTGTGGAAATAGAATGAAGGCACGCACGTACCTGTGAGTTTCAGTGGGCTGAGACGCAGGTTCTAAGGGGTCATCAGGTTTGGAATACCCTTGCGACGCTGACTAATCACTAGGTGGGGGAATGGTTAGTGCATGACAGGGTGGCCCTGATAGGCGATGAATCATTTTTCTTGTGAGAGGCTATTTCCGGAGATGGTACCACATTGCATGCTGATAGATGAGTCAGGTGCATGCATCATTCTATGCATAATTGTTTGAGTTGTGAAATACATTGGATGATTGGTTTGTTGAGTGTGTATTGGAATCATGGATTTTTGTTAATGATTGTGGTGGGTAAAATTGTTTCCTTCCCAATTGCTGCTATCTGATGTTTGTTGGTTTTATATAATAAACTCACCCTTGCATTTGTTGTACCGTGTTGTTGGTATGATTGCGAACTTTCGTTCGTGGGAGCAGATGAGCAGCAGTAGGTGACCTTGGAGGGAGATTCTTTTTGTTGGAGCCACCAAGCGGACGTGATGACGTTGGAATTCTTTTTTGGAAAGAGTTGTGTTTTGTTAATCAACTTTTTCTTAGTTAGTTCTTCGATTCTCTTTTGTTGGTCATGTAAGATTCCAGGTGTAAATATATGTAGAATCAAATTAAGTGTTGATATGTAAATGATATGTACTAGTTCAATATATGCATACATGTGTATTCAATTATGTAATTGTATCGTGTGTATAATAATGGTATTATTGCGAAAAAATTTGCTACCATTTTCATAATCAAATTAATGGAGTTTTCATATTAAAGTTGAAATTGCACGATCTAGAGTTTGTGATGTCGTAGCGACGAGGTGAGTCGTTACATTCATTATATTTTCACAAACAAGTCCATGTGAAGCAACTCAAGAGGTTTAGATGTTGAAACAACATTTTTACTTTGAAAAGAATTTTTAGTTTGTTTACCTCTTTGACATGCTTCACATATCTTGTCCTTTTCAAACTTAAGCTTAGGCAATCCTACTACTAAGTCCTTCCTAATAAGCTTGTTCAAATGATGCAGGTTTATATGACTAGTTCTTCTATGCCATAACCAAGTTTCAATATCTTACTTATTAAACAGCTAGTATGATGTAAGAATGTATGATCAATGGATAAAACATAAATGTTACCCTTCCTTTTGCCAATGTGGATTACTTCATCACTTTGATTGTCACATATCAAGCAACAATTGTTGTTGAAGGAGACTTTAAACCCTTTGTCACATAGTTGGCTTATGCTTAGGAGATTATTTTTCAAGCCATCAACATACAAGACATTTCTGATTATTGTCTTAAAGCTATCTCCAATGTTTCCTTCTCCAATAATCTTGCCTTTGTTGTTATCTCCATAAGTGACATAACCTTCATCTTTTAATATGACATCAGTTAGCATGGATATGTCACCAGTCATGTGCCTAGAGCATCGACTATCAAGATGCTATATTGATGATTTAGCTCTTAGACACACCTGCAGAATTCAAATCAAGTAGCAAAAAAAGGTACCCAATTAAAGTTGGGTCCATAGGGGTTAGCTACCTTTTTCTTCTTTTGCACCCATATACACTCTCCATTAGGCACATAATACTTTCTAGCATAACATTTGAAAGATGTATGTCCTTTCTTCATACAATAGTTACAAATTTTTTGTTTTGATGAATTTCTAAAGAAGGTGTAATGATTGATTTTTGAGTTGCTGAAGTTTCTTTGATTCTTTTGTCTTGGTGGTACAAAATTGGTTTTGCCAAATGACTTTGAACCCTTTTTGTATCCCAAGCCAGAAGTATCTCCAGCATATTTTTTCACACTTATCATTTCTGCTAAGTTGCATTTGCCCTTAAAAAGCTTCCTCAAAAGATCAATCACATCACTATTTTTAGAAAGTAGCAACATATATTTTTCTCCTTGACTTCTTTTGTATTCATCAAACTCCTTTTGTAACAAATTGTATTTATCAAGCTTAGAAGAGGAAGGTGTACATGTGCACCCATTGACTTTGTAACTTAAAAGAAATTTTTCCTTTTCTTCTTTCAATTTACAAAATTCATCTTGCAATTCTGCAAGTTTGGTGATGTGCCACCTTAAATCTCCTTTTAGCTTGTTATTAGCTTTAGCTAACTTTTGAGCTTCACTATGCATTTCATTAAAGGCATCAAATATATTATCATACTCAGAATTTACCTCGGATTTAGCACTTGAGTAGTTTTCACCATCACTTATTGTGGATGTGAGACAAATATTGGCTTCTTCCTCATCTTCACTAGCTGATCCAGAATTAGTTAATTCATTTTCTTCCCAAGCAATGTATGCTTTCTTTGTCTTTCCTTCTCTTTTTATTTTCCTCTCTCCTTGCTGCTTCTTTAAGAATATTGAACATTCAGATTTGATTTGTCCAGGCTTTCCACACTCAAAGCAAGTAAAGTTGGTAGAGGTGTTGTTGTTATTGTTGTCATTCTTTTTGTTGAACTTTTTGAATTTCTTGTTCTTGTTCCTTCTCATGAATTTACTGAACTTTTTGATGTTAGAATTGAGGAAGTTGAAGCAAAGGATTCAAGATGATTGAAGCATATGAGTTTTGATGTTTTACATGCCCAATCAATTTGATGGCATATGTAATTTTGTTTAAAGCTTGGTTCATTAGATAAAGCTTTATAATCCTCATTAGCTTTTGATAATTCATGCATTCATACATTCATTTGAATAGAATTAATCATGTGGTATAATCTAAGTCATAGAAATTTCATTAAGGCAACTAGGAATTGTATAAAAAAATTTCTCACTGCTTTAATCGATTACATTGGTGAAATAATCAATTACAGCATGTGTATGTTTTCTGGAAATTGCATTATGAGCATTTTAATCGATTACCATTGGTTCGTAATCGATTAAATAAGCTTAGCACAGAATCAAAAACTTTCTGTGATAATCGATTATCTTGAAAAATAATTAATTACATAAGCTTTTGCATAATTTTACACAGCATGTTCATCTGGTTTAATCGATTACCAGATGTTTGTAATCGATTAAATATGCATTGTTTTGTTTTAGGCATGGTCTGTGTTAATCGATTAAATAGAAAAATAATCGATTACAAATGTGCATTGAAAAACTGAGTTCATCTGAATTAATCGATTATTTTGTTCGTGACAAATTTCCAGATTTCTGATGAATACTTTAATCGATTATCTGATTAAAATAATTGATTACTATAGTTAAAATAATCGATTACATTGATGAATTAATCAATTACAGTTAGTTATAACTATTTTTTTTTTATAAATAGAACAGTTGGGTCTGTGTTAGAAAATGTGAGAAAAATAGAAATACTGATGCAAGCCTTGTGGTTGACACATTCTAAAGCTCTTAAGAGTACCCAAGACTGAGATTAGTGAGATAATCAAATATGATGAGTTTCATGGAGAGTTACTTGTGATTTTAGTGTGTTTCTCAAAGATTGAAGAATTGTTCAAGCTAGTGCTTAAAGAAAGTCATCAAGAAAGAGTTATTCATCTATTGCATATAATCTCAGGTTGATTGCATCATTCATATCATTGTAAATTGCTGAGGCTTATAAGGTGATATCTTTCTTGAACCTAAAGCTTGATTTTGGTTGATATTTGTTTTGTAATTATGTTGTAATTTCATAAAACATTTGTATTCTTTAAAGCTTTGTCTAGAAAGAATTTCTAGAGGGAAGAACAGAAAGGGGATATCTGGTTCTTGATCTTTTGAAAAGTCTATAGGGAGTAGATTTTGAATTTTACCTAGGGAGGGTAAGAGATATCATTTGTAAGCTTGTAAAGAATAGATATTTGTTATAGTGGAACTCTAACCAAGATTGGGTTGGAAGAAAACTGGATGTAGCCTCCGGGGTTGAGAGGTGAACCAATATAAATCTTGTGTGTTTTAAGATTTCAGTTTATATTTCATTAAATTCTTGAAGTATAGAATTTGTTCATCATACAAACTTGGTTACAGCACAAGAGTGATTTGATTGGTGAAGTAAATTATTTTCTAAATTGGTTTTGAATAGATAAGATCCTTTTGAAGTCTTCCGCTGTTATAAATTTTGAAAGGAAATTTTAAAACTCTGAGGTAAAACCAATTCACCCCCCCCCCTCTTGGTTTATTTGCATAAGTGTTCATTATATTTTCAATTGGCATCAAGAGTTAGTTCTTGTAATTTGCTCAAGATCTTTTTAAATCTTTGACAATGAATACTAATCAAATAACATTCAAGAAGGGAGCCTCATTGAATAGACCACCTTTGTTTGAAGGAGAACATTTTAACTTTTGGAAAAATAGGATGCAAATCTTCATCCAATCTAATGACCCGGGTGCTTGGAATTGTATTGAGAAAGGTCCTTTCATTCCTACCAAAACTGTTGATGACAAATCAATACCAAAAGAATGGGATGAAGTGTCTGAAATAGAAAAGAAAATGGTTCAATATGATTTCAAGGCAAAGAATATAATAACTTCTGCATTATCTTCCGATGAATTTTTCAGGACTGTTAGGTGTAAAAGTACCAAAGAAATGTGGGAACTACTTGAAGTTACGCATGAAGGTACTGATGATGTGAGAAGATCAAGGAAACATACTCTCATTCATGAATATGAAATGTTCAAGATGAGAGATAATGAGAACATCTCACAGCTTCAAACTAGGTTCACCCACATAGTGAATCACTTGCTTGGGCTAGGGAAAACTTTTGATGAAGAAGAATTGAACATCAAGATCCTCAAATGCCTAACAAGAGATTGACAGCCTAAAGTCACAGCCATTAAAGAATCAAAGGATTTATCAAAACAGAACTTGTTGAACAATGAATATGAATCAGAGAATCGATGACCAATGAACAAGATGAGTGATAGAGAGATAGAATAAAAAACATAAGCAATTTATACTGGTTCACTTCACAACTGAAGCTACATCCAGTTTCTTCTAATCAACACTAGATTAGAGTTCCACTATTATAAATTTCTATTCTTACAAGCTTTTACGAAAACCTCCCCTTTATCAACACTAGATAAAGAATAGAAATCTAAAACCCTATTAAAAATCTAAGGAGCAAAAACTAGAGAACACTACTCTGTTCTTGAGCTAGAGAACCCTTCTCTAGAACTTAGCAAGAAGAACCCACTTTACAATAGCCAAAACAACAAGAATTCAGAACCAAATTTACACACAAAGATTAAGGAGGGAGACAACTTGATGATCCAATGAATGTTATGCACATGAATTACTAAATCAGGTTGAACAACAAACTAAATCAGATCATGCTTTTCCTTAACCTTGAAAAGAATCTTGCTCAAGAATCATTCAAAGACCCATTGATGTAATGAATGAAGCAAGAAGTAAAAACACTGAGAAAATCACTTAGAAATGCTTAGAAGGCTTGTGTATACTCAGAAATACGAAGTGGTCAAGTTGTTCAATAAGCCAAGCCTTCAATCTTATTTATAACGGAATTTATAACTAACTGTAATCGATTAAACGCACCTAATAATCGAATAAATTATCTCTTAATCGATTAAAATGTTAAAGAAGCTTTCTGGGTTTCAGCAATGAGCAAAATAATCGATTAAACCGAGTTGTAATCGATTAACACAGAAAGCTATGTTTCACAAAATGAACTATGTAATCGATTACGGATTTTGGTAATTGATTAAATCAGAAAGTAGGCATTTTCTAAATGAACTATGTAATCGATTACTGATAATGGTAATCAATTATCACAGCAAGGCTTAAAACAATCTTTTAATTATGTAATCGATTACACTAAGTAAGTAATCAATTAAAACCTTTAACAAAGCAGTTTATTTTCAATCAAAGGTCAAATAATCGATTAATTTGTTCATAAAGGTTTTTCTAGATTGAACAAAGAACAGAATAATCGATTATATCATTAAGTAATCGATTAAAACAGTAAGAAAAAACATTTTTCCAAAAACCTTTTAATCAGATTCAAACCTTAACCAAGAAGATAAAACCTATGATTATTTAGTGAAAACCATTTAAGCTTAATGATGAATGAATGAATGCAATGCAAGGATCAATCAGATTGCCTTTCTCTTACACTTGAATCAATTACAAAACTTCAAGGCACTTCAAGCATGTTGAAAGCTCAAAACCCATTTCTTGAATCAAAGTCTTTCATTCTTCATGATGCTCCCTCTATATCCAATAACCAAGACCATAAAGGAAAAGAAATGAAACAACCAAAAACCTACCGAGAGAATCTTCTTCTATTTTGATTCTCCTTCACCTATAAAAGCCACCTGTAATTTATATTATGGCTGATAAAGGAGAGGGAGAGGAAAATAGACCACCTAGCGAGACTCTAGGTGACTATGCGTATCAACAAGGACCAAAGCATTACAACAGCATAGTCATTCCTCCTTTCAGTAAAAAAGTTGTGGAATTGAAGTCCGCATTACTCAGTTTGATTGGATCACATCCATTCGCTGGACTAGATCCTGAAGATCCATACACTCATTTGTCTACCTTCATGGAGCTATGCAGTACCATGGGAGCCTCTGATGCAGATGCCGAAGTTGTCTATCTCAGAGCTTTTCCGTTCTCCATGACAGGTAAGGCAAAGGTATGGCTTCAATCTTAATCTAACAAAAGTCTTAGCACTTGGGAAGAAGTAGAAGAAAAATTTATTGCCAAATTCTTTCCCCCATCTAGATTCATAAATGCAAAGTCAGCAATTGCTACTTTTTCCCAAGGGTTTAATAAACCTCTCTATGAACACATGGGAGAGATTCAAATCTTTACTGCGTAGGTGTCCAGACCATAACTTTGATGATGTTGTGCAACTACATATTTTCTACAGTGGTTTGAAACCTCAAACAAAGATGATTCTTGATGCCTCAGCTGGAGGTACCATGATGTCAACGAGCTCAAAGGAAGCAATTCAATCATGGACTCCATAGCAGACAGTGATTACCAGTCTCACCATGATAGATCTCTGATTCAAAGGAAAGGTATAATTGAGTTGGATACTCATAATGCAATTCTAGTTCAGAATAAGCTCTTGACTCAGCAAATAGAGGCCTTGGCAAAACAAATAGGCCAACTTCCTCAACAAATTTAGCAAGTATCTGGTGATTGCCAACAAGAAGAGAAGACTTATTATATGCAAAATCAGACTAGACCTCAACAAAACTTCCTAGGAAATTACCAAGGCTACAGAGATGGTCCAAGTTCTTATGGCTGGAAGCAGCAAACTGATAATGCATATTATGGTCCCACTAACTCTTCTTATGCAGGTCCCTCTAATAACTCTTATGTACATTCTTCAAATAGGGTTCCACCACAACAGCAACAAGAAGCTCAGCCTGATAGAATAGCAAAAATGGAAGATACTCTAACTCAGTTTATGCAGATGTTCATCACAAATCAAAAGAACACTGAGGCTTCCATTAAAAATCTTGAAGTTCAGGTTGGACAGCTTGCAAAACAACTGTCTGAGCAGAGAAGTGGACCTTTTTCAGAAAACATACAGGTTAATCAAAAGGAACCAAGGGAGTTTTTTAGAGTGGATGTCTTGAATGGAGGAATTTTTTACTCCAAAAAGTTGGTTCAAGGAAAAGATCGTTCAGAGAAAACATTAGTCGAAGCATTGGAGGAAATGAGTAAATATGAAGAAGAAGATAGTTTAGATTATCTCCAATTATCAGATGCTTTCAAAAAAATTCCTTACCAACAGTTTATCTTTGAGGAATTATCAAAGGAAGTGAAAAATCAAGAATCACAGATAAAGGTAAATGCAGTACCTCCATATGCTAACAATGTTTTCCTTGCAGGGAATTTAAAGAAACCAGTTATCAGCAAATACAAGTCCAAAAGAAAAGAAACTGGTAAAAATATTGGAGGAAAATACAAAAGCCCGCTCATCCATATTGTCCAATTGTTGGGAGCCGAAACCATAACAAAGGCGTCCAGCCAATATGACGTTAAAGAAGCGCTCCTGGGAGGCAACCCAGTGTTTTTAATTTTTGTCTTTATTTGTGATATTTTAATTTATGTCTTATGCTTATAAATTATGTCTGAACTTTACTTTTTGAATTCTTATATTTTTGAATGTATCATATGTTTTGTAAGAACTTGGATATAGGTCCATTTTGATAGGAGAAGGTAAAGCAGGTGAGGATGAAGAATGTGGCAAATCCCGTTGATTATCTGAATGAAGGACACCAAGCTCCTCAACCATGATCTTCAAAAATCTGTGACATAGTTTTTATATTCCTTTTACCGCTTTGTAGTTTACATTCAGTACTTTGTTATTTACTATGCTTGATGCTTGCTTGAATACTTGTGTGCGTTTATGATTCTTTTTGGTATTGCAAACTTTGATTGCACGCAGAGGTTTCTCTCTTTTTGAAAATAGACATTTTAAATACCTTTTGTTTTATTAACATGGTTGTATAAATCTTTTTGGGGCTTAACTAATATGTCATGTTTTGAAAAGAATCAACAAGATAAATATTTTGAAAACTTGCGTTTGATTTGGATCAGAACACCACAAAATGAATTTTGGAAACTTTGAGAATGAAAAACAAATGAATGATTTTCCAAAAGATAAAATGAAGGCAAGTCTTTTTACATGGAATTGATAAATAACATCTTTCGAAACATTGATTTGATTTGAACATGAAAACAGACCTTAAAGCCTTAGTGAGTGTGTGCAACCACAAAAATTATATTGAGTGACCTCACTGATAAAGTCTATAGTTGATTTTGCATAAATTTCTAATTGTCATAACATATGATTCATGGATATGATTTAGGCCTTCTTTCTTTGTGAACATCTTTTAAGCCACTGGCCAAAAAGCTAGCCCAATATACATAATGATTTATCATTTGCAAGCCCTTTGGAGCCAAACACTTGATATTTTCTTGAAACCGTAAACTAGAATAAGAATTTCCATACCTTACCTAAGGTTAGCAGAGCGAAAAGGGAGTATTTTGTTGATGGAAACCTTTTGGGTAGCTCATGCGATGAAAAAGACTTTTAAATGTGGCTATATGCTATTCATGTGAAAGAAAAGTGAAAGAAAAAGAAAAAGGAAACAGATTCCTTGTGTTTTAAATTTTACAAAGTTGGGTGAAAAGATTGATATGATAAACATGAATATCTTGGAAAGACGAATAGGAGGTGACGATCTAATTGTTTTATCCTTGGATTGAGTGGTTTGGTTGAATTGAAGTTTTATTGATTTTAAAAAGTGATAAAGATCCTTCAACTCTGATTTTGTAAAAGTTTTAAAAGGTCAAGTTTATACCAATTCATCCCCCTCTTGGTATTTGGGTGTATTCATATTGTTGTCAATTGGTATCAAGAGTTGGTTCTTGAAAGTTAATCAAGATCACTATGTTTTCAAGAAAATGAATACCACATAGATAACCTTCAAAGAGGGTGCCTCCCTTAATCGTCCTCCGATGTTTGAAGGAGAGCATTTTAGTTTTTGGAAAAACCATATGCAAATCTTTATTCAATCAAATGACCCAGGTGCTTGGAATGCTATTGAGAAGGGTCCTTTGATCCCTACAAAAGTTGTTGATAATGAAAGAATTCCGAAGGAGTGGGATGAGATGATAGAAGCAGAAAAAAGAGTTGTGCAATATGATTTTAAAGCTAAAAACATGATATGTGAATAATAAAACAATGAAAAAACACACATTCAGGCAGTTTCAAAATTCAGTACAATTAACATCATATGTGAATAATAAGTAAATTCAATAGTGTCAATTTACATAAAATGATTGCCTTTAAGCGATTGTAATTTTAAACTATTTATACAATTGTTTAAAAATCCCTTAATCACCTAATGTTTCATTCCTAACTCTAAGATAAAATGTAGCCCACTAAATCCAAATTGCCTTCAATCTCTCGGGTTCAATGATCTCTGATTAGCAAAATATTGAATGACATGTTTAATAAGTATGAATAAAAACAAGTGTAATTTGAATTGGACAATTACCATGTCCCAGTTATCCTTGAAGCCTCCTTGTACTATCATCGACATCTAATGCATGACATAATAGCCACACGCAGTGCTTCCTTTTTGTTTATTACACTAAAGTCAATAACAGTCAAATTTAAACGGAAATTTGTGTAAATAGTAATAAAAGTTATTTTGAAGACATAAACCATTATTTAAATGACTTACTTTAACCGCAATCCATTCAGTAGTATCCTTTGATTTAGTTCCCTAAGTATCGTGGAATCCCTTCAAAGCACTGCTTAAGAGAAACATGCATGCATATTATACAATTAACATATTCATGTCTTAGAAATAATAAAGTAAATGTGTTACAAATTACAACCTACCTGTTAATAATTCCTTTTAGGTAGTTATCAGGCTTATTGTGCAACGAATAAAACCATATGACAACATTGTTCTTAGGAAATATAACGACCAGTTGCCAATGTGCACTGCATTAGAGAACATTAAGTTATTATACTGCATACATTATTTTAATTCATTTGTACAGTTTTACTTACCCATTCAAGTACGATACAAGGTAGACATGTTTATGTGAACTCTGCATCATTTTCTTAAGATAGTGTTCAGATTCAAATTGCGATTGCCCAGATCTCTGTATGGTCTGTGTGGCTCAATGAATCCATAGACAAAGGCAATATCTAATTGCTGACATAACTCATTCATATGCCTATTGTTTTGAAAATAAAGTCAATTATGCATGAATATAAAACAATTAGTCATGTAATGATAGCCAATGTAAAGTGACTTACAGGATCCACAACTGTAAAACAGAGATGTTCAAACATTAACCATCGTGAATTATTTCAGAAATATCCTCATGCTTTATGTAAAACGAGAAGTCTTCATTATACACCCCAAACAAAGTAGGGTCCCACGGCACCTGCATGGGTCTAAGGAAAAGCTGGGGGGTGGTCAATGCGATTTGGTACAAGGGATCCTCAACAGGTTCTGGCCTATGTACAGGTTTTGCCGGTCCCTTAAGTCCCTACTTATCCTATAGAGTTAACAAACATAAGTCAATGACTGTCTTCACTTTATATGACATAAAACGGTTTTTAGATTATAATAAACACACAAAAAATGAATACCTTTTTTAAAATAGGTAGTACAAGATGTGTCGGCCAAACAAGGAAGGTGTTAAGAGCCTGTCCCACTAACTAAACCTCTTCAGTGGGTACAGGGACGCAAGCATCATCATCTCAAACTTCCTCAACACCCACCTTGACCTGATCATTGGCTAGAGGGATGTTGTGCACGATTGTCGAACCCTCATAAAATCTTCCAAAGGCAATCAGGTGGGGATGATTGTCATCGACATACAACCCACGCTTGTCAGATGCACTCGTGTCTAGGTCTTGCCTCGAGGGATTGACACAGCTTTCCTTCGTGCTGACACGGGCACCATAAGGACAAACCTTAACCTCCGGAGGCGGTATGAAACCCTGAGAGTGCATCTGAGACTACGTAGGGGACAACATCTGTTTGAATCAATTCAATGTTTCCTCTGATGTTCTTTAGAAATGAAATGTGAATTGATCTTAATGTCATTTGGTTTTGTAAATTTCATCTTTGTTTCAAATTCTCAAGGTTAACTATTTGAAAATTTTGTTCTGATCATTCTAGAAAGTTGATTCTTTACACAGCAATGTTCATAAGTATAGTCCTAGTGTTAGTTACTTTGCTTGAGGACAAGCAAGACTCTAGGTTGGGGGGAGTGATAAGTGTCATATTTCAGTTAAAATCATATTTCAAATGTTGGCACTTATCTTTTGATTTCATTAACTTTGTCTATAAACTTGCCTTGAACCTAGTTGATTTGTATCTATTACTTAGATAAATGTTATTTTTCATATTCTGGAAGATTAATCCAATCACAATTTATATTTTGATAGGTTTTGAGTAGTTTTGAAGCTTCCGAACAAGTAAAGCAAGCAAGAAAGGCTTAGAAAGCAGCAAACTTGGGAGATGTTAACAGCAAAACAGGCCCACAATTCATCAAGGCCCAAAAGCTTTCTTCAGAATTAAGACATTAGCTCGCCCAAGCGAGCCTTTCCAGTGCAATTCACTCGCCCAGGAGAGTTGCAAGTTCCAAGGGGATAAACATTAGCTCGCCCAAGCGAGCAAACAAAGGCAAAACCACTCGCCTGGTGAAGCAGGCAGGAGATGGAAATCTATAAATAGGCCACGAAATTGGAGGAAAAGGGGATGCAATCTTTATTCCCTTGCTTCCTAAAGCTTGTTCTTTAGTTTAGTAGGTTAAATATTAGTAGTAGGGAGGTTAGGAAAGTGAGAGAAGTGAGATTTAGTGTGGAGACTCTACCGGAAAGAAGCGGTGACGGGGGTCCTTCAGCAATTCTTCTCTTGAGGAGGTTCTCTACACTATGAGTAGCTAGCTTCTCTAAGGATTGGACGCACTCTTCTTATCCATATGCCTCTCTTTTAATATCTATTTATGCATGAACCGTTCTATTCCTTATTGGTAATTCCATTTTGTCCTTAATGCTTGATTCTACTTGATCACAAGTTTCATGAAATTAACCCTAAGTGAGATTAGAAAGTAATCTTAGGGTTTGAACTGAATGATTTTACTCATTATGTTACGTTGCTAGGAATAGGGCATAATGTTTTGATTGTGAATATGATATTAATGCTGGGATATTTATTCAATATGCGAGGGATCGATATTTAGTTAATATCCTTAGGATTCTCAAATGCTAGGAATCGATTTGGGGTAATTTAATGTGTGCAACAATAAGGATAGAAAATGATTTATGCATGGTAAAGTTAATTGAATACTAAGGGTAAGAAAGACAAAATCCAATCATACACTTTTCCTGAATCAAACTAAACTCGTTCTCTTTGTTTCCGTAGTTTCCGCATTCGTTAGATTTTTATTCTCGTTATATGTTGATTCAAGAGGAAGTATGAAAGGATGGACAAGGAATCAAGCTTTGAAGTTTTGTGCTTTCAACATGCCTCATAGCAAAGTGCCTTGGAAGCTTGAAGATCAATTGATTTATGTAAAAAGGGAAGATGTGTTATCTGATAATCCAATGTGCATATCATGCATAATCATTCATTTAGGATTGTTAGAATGAGGGCCAATTCAAAAGCATCTATCAAATAAGGCAAATTAAAATCAAGTTTTTTTTTGGAAAAATGAATTTTTCTTGCTTTAATCGATTACAAATATGTTGGTATCGATTATTTTGTTCTTCGTGCCTTCTGGAAAACAAATCAAGAACAATGTAATCGATTACATATCGAATTAATCGATTACCTAGGCTAAAATTGAAAAAT
This sequence comes from Glycine tomentella, assembly GCA_007407185.1. Classification (NCBI taxonomy): domain Eukaryota; kingdom Viridiplantae; phylum Streptophyta; class Magnoliopsida; order Fabales; family Fabaceae; genus Glycine; species Glycine tomentella. The sequence continues at coordinate 53,297 of PYAF01005380.1, read as the reverse complement.
CATACTGTTTGTCTTAATCGATTACAGAAGTTCGTAATCAATTACATATCATGCCTATGGCTAACATGTTCTGCTAATTTAATCTATTACACATCATTTTAATTGATTACATAGTACATTTGAAAATATTGGTCTGTCTGTCTTAATTGACCAAATTCCGTAATCGATTACTCAGTGCATTTGGAAAAACATGAGTGTCTGGTTTAATCGATTACGTAACGGAATAATCGATTACAATGTTCATAGCTCAAACCCAGAACATATCAGGAGCACTTTAATCAATTACATTCTTGATTTAATCCATTACAAATGAGAAATAATCGATTATAGGAGCGTGTTTAATCGATTATTTTCAGTTAGAAAGCTGTTATAAATAAGACCCATTGCCCTGTGATTTTAAGATTTGAGTATTTCGTATTCTGGGCAATCACAAACATTCATGAGCTTTCTTTAGTGAGTTTTCTGAGCTTAAAAACATCTAGGCTTCACAAACATTCATATGGGTTGTTGATTTGAAAAGTGAAGCACATTGAGTTTCAAAGAGTAAGGAAAGGAATGCTTTGAATCTGTCATTCTTTCTTTCAACCTGGTGAATCATTCATATGCATTGTGTTCATTGGATTATCAGGTGAATTCGTTCCTTATTCTTTGTGGTTGTAAATCTATTTTTTGATTTCTGAAAAGATTGGCTTATTGTAAATGGGTTTCTTGCATGATGACTAGAGATAGTGTTTCTCTAGGGGTTGCTGAGTAGTGTTCTCAGTGGGGTTGGTCTCTAAGAATCTAATAGTGTTTTAGATTTCTGAACTTTATCTAGGGTTGATAAAGAGAGGCTTGTAATATTTTGTAAGAACATTAATTTACAATAGTGGAACTCCATTCTAGTGTTGAGTGGAAGAACTGGATGTAGCTTCATAGTGTTTGAAGTGAACCAGTATAAAAATTGTGGCTAATCTTTATTCTAATCTCTTCATCTCTTTATTGCTTTGGTTTGTGAATCAAATTATTTGCATAGAAAGATTTCAGTTGTATATTATTTTTTTGACAAGAGGAATTTGATTGAATAGAAGATTCTTGGTTTCAAAACAATTTTTAAAGTGATAAAGATCCTGTGGAAACTCTGATTTGTAAATTTTTAATTACCAAGGTTTAACTAATTCACCCCCCCTTGGTTGTATTGAAGTATTCCAATCATTTTCATTATATTCGTTTCGTTATCGCATAAAATCAAATGAACTTTCGCTTACACTCTTTGTACATAAACTATTAAACTGTTGAATCTTATTTGAATTAACTAAAGTAAAGTCAAGTCCCTGTGGAGACGAACTTTTATAAATTTGTAACTTACAACGACAAATCGGTACGCTTGCCGAGTATCTAACAGTACTACTAACCACCTTTCATCAAGGAACTGAGATAAACATCAAAGCCATTTCCTGGTTGTCTTGGGCCCGATATCATCATAGACAACATCATGTATTTTCGTTTCATGCACAACCAAGGAGGCAAGTTGTAAATGACTAGGAAAACAGGTTACGAACTATGCTGAGTACTTAAACTGCCATAGGGATTCATTCCATCACTGGAAAGCGCAAGCATAAGATTTCTTGGCTCTTCGCCAAATTCTGGATACAAACAATTAATCTTCTTCCACTGGGAGGAATCAACCAAATGGCAGAGCATTCCATCACAGTTTCTCCCATCTGCATGCCATGTAAGGTCTTTTGTGTCATCTTCGTTAGCAAACAAACGCTTAAACCTTGGAATGATCAGAAGATACCACAACACCTTTGATGGGGGGGCCTTTCTTTGTGCTTTCATCACTGTTACAGTCATCATCGTCCTTCACTTTGTACCGTGATACCCCACATCTGGGCATTTATGCATTTCTTCAAATTCATTTTGTACAATATGAATTCATCAAAGCAGGCATGAATTTTCTAAGACTCCATACCCATCAGACATAGTATCTTTTTTGCCTGATAGTAACTTTTTGGCAACGTGTTTTCATCGGGAAGCATATCTTGAACTACCTGAAGTAGTGAACTGAAGCTTTTGTCACTCCACCCATATATGGCCTTCACATTAACCAAACTTAACACCGCTGACAACAACATCAAAGACTTCTTGCACCCCGGATACAACAGCTTTTTCGAATCACTTTCCAATATAGCATACATAGGGGCATGTGCTTACTGAAAAGACTCTTGTCCAAGATCTCGAATCATATCATCTAATCGATCTCCCATGCCTACATCAAGCGATTCAGTTTGGGACCCCCGATGCATGTCTGTCAATTCACCATGCCATTCCATGTCATATAATTCTTCTTAATCCCATCACACAGAAGATGTTCTCGTATGTTGTAACATCCCGTAGGCCTCCGACGTGTTATCATTAATAATATCAGATTAGTGCTTAAAACACAGTTTATAAAACTCAGCGGAAGCATAGAATCATTTTTCTTGATCCATTATGTATGGAATCACAACAATAACCAATAAAACACAAATCATAACATATATCACACCCCTGCTGATCCAGTTTCTCATAACATAAACCATCCAGACAGATATCTAAAAAAAAACTTAGGCAGATTATCACTATACAACAATTATACTCAGGGAAAAGTCTTATATCATCACACAATAGTTCTGTACATAACTATCTACATCAGCCCTTCTCAAGGGTCCACAGAACTATACATCATAAACAAAATCAAAATAGAGCCTTCAAGCTCTCCATGTTGCTCCTCAGTCAAGCAGCCTAGTCTCTGCTGGGCCTCTTGCCCTGAGACTGGTCTTCTCTTCTAGAGTGGTCACCTGAAATCATAGAAAACCCCACACGAGGTGAGATAACATATCTCAGTAAGCTCAGGGTTCTTGGGAAATCATTCCCACCCTGGCTCACAAATTCACAACACACATATCAGGCAAACATCTCAAACATGGCCCATTGCCCTGGCCCTCTGGCCCTCAATACAACATGGAGCAGCCATCTGCTCAATACCAGTTGCAGAGAACCCTCTATGCCTTGGCAGAGAACCCTCAATGCCGTTCCACATGGCAGAGAACCCTCAATGCCTGGCGGAGAACCCTCAACGCCTAAATACAGGACAAAGGACCCTCAATGCCTGTATTTATCTATTGGCCAACAAATCTATCTCAATCACAGCATACATTCATCCAATACAGATGCACACAAGATCAATATAAACAATGTCATAGCCAATGCATGCATCATGAATCATGACCAACACTCCCCAAGAGTGTGGTGTGCAACCAAAATGGTAATTCTTCCCCAAAGAACACTGAACTTACCTGGAACAATATCACTCTGTGGTCTAGTCCCTGCTCTGTGGCTCCCGCCACCAATAATCTCAGAATCAACGCCTATACAAGGCATATACAGTTTCATATCAATATTCAGACCACAGGCATCAATCACAGATTAAACATAGCATAATTCCCCTATCCTAGGGTTCAAAACAAGTCTAGCCTATCATTAGGCTTCTCTCAGACCACACAAGGTCCATCTGGGCTGAGTACCAACCTATGAATCAATGTAGATTCAATGCCCCACAAACATGACATAACCTCTCATCAGCCTCAGATATAAAATATCACTGGAATGGTTCAGCCTCACTCAAGGTGCCATTCCATTAGCCACACAGGCTCAATGCAACATATACAAGGCTCTGGCATAGCCAATGACCAATACAAGTGACCATACACAGGTCACATAGGTAACTACAGAGCCAAAAACCAAAATCATCAGAATCAAAAACTGAAAGCTAATCCTTCATCTATTCTAAGCTCTGAACAAATTCCTCTACAGGACTCTAAGCTAATTCTAGCCTCAGCTCATATGGGTCACTATTCCCAGGAACCCCCAGAATCAAAATTAAACGGAGAAACTTGAGTCTCTTACCTCAGTGTCGACTCAGAAGATCTCAGGACAGCTTCCCCAAGCTCTACTGTCCTTTCCAAGCCTTGAGTCTCGTCCACTCTCAAGTTCTCTGAAGTTCCTCTCTTGAGAAATCAATTCTCAGTCACTAGGGGTTTTCAAGAGCAAAGAATGAAGGATTATGGCTTTCCAAGTGATTCTCACAAGATTAAAGGTCTATGGAAGGTGTTTAGGCCAAGAAACAGGGTCCTAGGAAGCTTGGGCACTCCAACAATGGAGGTTTATGGCTGAGGGAGGAAGAAAACTGTTTTCCCCTCAGCTTTTCGCGTTTCTGCCCTTTATACTAGGCCTGCCCGACCTCTGGCGCCATCAGCGCCAGCTCTGGCGCTATCCGCGCCAGTATGTTGGTTAGTCTGGCGCTCTTAGCGCCACTCCCGCGCTCTCAGCGCCGGTTTTCAGAACCTGTGGCGCCCCTAGCGCCACTCCCGCGCCCCCAGCGCTAGATTCCAGAGACTCTGGCGCCCTCAGCGCCACATCTGGCGCCACCAGCGCCGGCTGGAAAATCTGGCGCTCCTGGCGCCAACTCTGGTGCTCCTGGCGCCAACTCTGGCGCCCTTGGCGTGGACCTCCCGAGATCCTGGCGCTTCCAGCGCCAACCTGGCGCCCTTGGCGCCACATTCCAAAACTCATGGTGCCATTAGCGTGGATTTGGCACTCCAGGCACCACTTTCCAGTGGGTCTGGCGCCATCAGCGCTAGCCCTGGCGCCATCAGCGCCGCACCCTTAACAGGGTTTTCTGATCCGAATCCCCGCGCGCCAAGAATGAGGGTCCTTACATATGTCATCTAGTACTTGCTATCTCGCATTCAAACAATTTATACAAGGACAGAAAAACTCCCATCCTCATCCGGTCGACTTTTTTCAGAAGCAAAATCCAAAAATTGTTCAACGCCTTCCTCATACTCAACTGTCATGCAACTTGCATTCATCCAACTTCAGTCCATCTAATTAATAACTCTGTGATACTCACAAAGTTATTCCATACATGAAAAGCTCACTTTTTTCATTAAAGGTGTGGCCCTATCCCATTAAGGAAGACATTTTTTTTACAGTACATTCATATGTAAAGGTTATGTCTCTTTTCTTAAATTTGACGAAATTTCGACAGCATTTCGCATTGATCTTGACGACATGAAAGCAGTGAGATGATTTACACCAAAATCAAGTATGCACCCGAAGAAGAAAGTGAAATGCATTGTACCGAAATTTCATCAAATTTAACAAAAGAAACTCAACCTATACATATGAATCTACTATAAAAAATGACTCTTCTCAAACTGTCCAAACAGACAATTCAAGAATCAATACAACGATTAATCCAAACTGTCCGGAAGAATCATTGTATTGAATCTCAAATGGGAAACTAATGTTCACTCATAATGAACATGAATTTTATATAGACCAATAGTCATTAATAACATAAAACAAGTTACAAAAGAACGCATTACATATAGAACCTAAAAAAAATTATGAAAGACATTCGTAAGTACCTGAGATGATGGTCACTGACAATCTCCAACAATGGATCTCGTGATGACGATGCAAAGAGGCAAAGGACAACTGCATAGAAATGATGTTGAACATTGAACATGTTATATTCAAAGACAAGACACACACAATTTAAATAAAATATTATTCAGAATGCTTCCTAATTTTGATAATGAAAAATAAAAATAAATTTTTTTATAGTTTATTTAGACCAAACACTAAACCAATTTGCCATTTTTTTACTAAAATTGGCAAATTTTGTATTAATTAATTAGAAGATTGTCTTCAATAAGGATCTTTCCCAACAGTACATTTATTTTCTATGAAGTAATCTTGAAATTATATATGAAGTCGAATGGAGCTTCAATGGTTTTGGATAGTTACTCAAATGGTAATTATGGTTGGACAAATGATAGTAGTGGAGACCTACAAGCACTCGAATACTCAAGTAAATAATAGGTCCACTAAAGTTGTACATTAGAGTCAAGAGAGCATACTGGGGGATGTACATGCTTAGAGTATTTAACTAATTATAATAAAAAGATTATGGGACATCTGTTTTGAGCATTAGCAGCCTCTCTGTTGTTTTCTGAGCATAGAAGAATTGTCCATCCTATGTCAAGGGAGAATTTTGTAAATTGTGGTGATGAATATGTTTCTAAAAGAGGGAGAAAGCTTGATGTCTGTGATGCAGGCCCATTAACTAATATGTGTAGTAAGGTGTGCCGATCACAAAATACAATGTCTTAAGGTCCCAATTACATGGATTAAGCCATGTAATTGGGACCTTATTAAATTTGAGATAGACCCAAAACAATAGACTCTTAAGCAACAGGGAAGAGACTCTTAAAACGTATGCAGGAAATTAAAGCCAAGTCCATTACCTTAAACTATAATAAGTAAGAAATTCAATTAAATAGGTTACTAAATTATCAGTTCCAAAACTGACATACTGGAAGCACATCTGGACTCTCACTCTCTTTTGCTTCTACAACATTCACACAAAATGCCAGAGCAATGAATTCACATTTACAATTCAATTTAGCTAACAAATGGAAAGCTTACAAAGAAGTCGTCCTCATCTTTGACTCTTCATTAAGAGCAAAAATACTATTAGATCAAATTAGCACAACAAAAGATACATATGACTATCTCAACATAGGTGGTTGGATGGGGTGTTCTACAATTCATATCAGTCATCCATCCCTTTTTGTTTTCAATTCCAATTTCAGTCACATAATCTTGATTTTTAATTTTTACTTGAGAAGCAAAATGAAATTTATTAAAAACCAGTAGTTAGGAATGAAGCACAAGGTGTGTCTTACCCCAAACAACCTAAGAGCACAAACTCACAAAAATTTGATTAAAATCCACATAGCAACTCCTCAAAGAGCCATTCAATTAAGAAGGAAACAATGTCTCACAATCTCCAATGAATCTCAATCATGTCATATTTGAAGCTCTTAACAAAGTTTGACATGAGACTTAAAAAAATAGTTATGTTGATTAATAATGTTATACACATACTGAGAGAGTAAATCCACATTTTCTTAAGGAACTGGAAACAAAGAGAGAAAGAGAAAGTACCAAAGTTGAGAGAGTGAGAGTGAGAAGCAATAGCTGCACGAGTGAGAGTGAGACTGAAATGTGAGAATCACACCGTGCTGCGAGATCAAAAAATGTGGGGTTTTAACTCCAAAGATAATAGGAACTAGCAGTAAGTTATATTAATAATTTTCTTGTTAAGCCAATAATTAACTCCAATCGTAGAAATACATGTATAAACTATTTAAAGCTCATATGAGTGGGGTACTATGAGAGCCAATAAAATATATTATACAACATATGCTCATGATGTTTGTACTACGACCATGCAGAGTCAAACCAACATAACCTAAAGAATTGAGAAAATATCATAAGCAATGTCAATTTTTTTAAATGTTATGTTAATTGAAATTGTAACACAAACTGCATCACACTCTGTCTCAAGTCATCAAAGTCAAACCAGAAAGCATTTTTTCTTATAATAAAATTGTGCATAGCCTACTACATTTGCAATGTTGATTTTCATCATCATCTATAATGTACAAACAGAGCATGTTCTCATGTTAGTGCTGGTGTTCTTCTTCTTAAGGACGCATTTGCATTGCACAACTCCATACTAAAACTAGATTCATATGAATTAAAATATGTCTCATTAAAATATCCCAATATAAATATGAACCACACAAAAAATGAAATAAAATTTGATACAATTAAAATAAACTTAAAGCAAAGCCGTAAAGGTTTTGATAGAAAATCGACTTTATCGAATGATGTAAAATATGGGAACACTTCACACTTAACCAAGAGGGGGGTGAATTGGTTAGGCTTGGCAATTTAAAAATTTTCTTGAACAAAATCAGAGTTTTTCCCTTTGGATCTTTATCACTTTTGAAACCAAGAACCTTTATTCAATCTAATGCTCAACCCAAGGTATGCAATAACTCAAGAACTTTGTTGATAACAAAAACTCACAATCAAGAATAATAGAATATAACCATATAAGGAAAATAGACAACACACAAAGATTTATACTGATTCACTTCAAACACTATGAAGCTACATCCATTTTTCTTCCACTCAATACTAGAATGGAGTTTCACTATTGCAAATTTCAGTTCTTACAAGTTATTACAAAGTCTCTCTTTATCAACCCTAGATAAAGTTCAGAAATCTAAAACAATATTAGATTCTTAGAGACAACCCACTGAGAACACTACTCAGCAAATCCCTTAGAGAAACTCTATCTCTAGATTACAAGCAAGAAACTCATTTACAATAGACAAACAAACACAGAATTCAAAAAGAATTACAACTTCAAAGATCAAGGAAAGAAGTCACATGATGATCCAATGAATGATATGCATATGAATTATTTCACCAGGTTGAAGAATGAATACAAACTCAAAACATCACTTCCCTCAAGCTTTGAAAAAGAACTTCTTGCTTTTAGAAACACTTAACAATCCATGAATGTTTTTTGTGAAAGCAAGAACTCGATGAACCCAGAAAATCACTAAAAGAATGTTTAGAAAGCCTTAGAATGCTCAGAATACGAATTGATCAAGTTAGTAAAACAGCTGAGCATGGGTTCTATTTATAACAAACTTTCTAACCGTCAGTAATCGATTAAACACGCTCCTGCAATCGATTATTTGGCTTAAGTAATCGATTACATACGCTCCTGTAATCGATTAAACCGTTCAAAATAATTTTGGGTTTATGCAACGAACAAAATAATCGACTATTCCGACTTGTAATCGATTAAACTAGACAGCTGCTCAAAAATAAAAACAGTGTGGAATCGATTACAATCCTTGACAATCGATTAAACCAGGAACCTGTATAAAAATGTTTGAACTGTGTAATTGATTACTTCAATTGGTAATCGATTAAACCAGAAAGCAGCATAAAATGTTTTGAACTGTGTAATCGATTACTTCAATTGGTAATCGATTAAACCAGGAAGATAGAAATTTCTATTTGGCCTATGTAATCGATTACAGCTGGTTGGTAATCGATTAAACAATTCATCAAGGCTGTTTATAAGTAATCTAAGGTAAAATAATCGATTATTCCGATGTGTAATTGATTACTTTGTTCTTAAACAGATTTCCAGAAAGCACCAAGAACAAAACAATCGATTCTTTTCTTGATTTAATCGATTAACTCAGTCTGAAATACTATTTTTCCAAAAACACTTGATTTATTTCAAAACTTAACCAATCTATTAATGCCTTATGAATACTCTTTCTTAAATTAATGAATGATATGAATGCAATGTATATGGATCACCAAAAACCCTTCTTCCTTTTACATTTAATTACAAATTGTTCCTCAATTCTTCAAGGCATGTTGAAAGTTCAAAACCTTCCTTCTTGAATCAATCTATGCTTTGTGCTTCAAGCAGCTCCCCCTCAATTCAACAAATGATTGCGCTTTTAGGGTCCTGTAATGGTGGGCAAGTTGGAGACTTTTGCAAATGGTCCTAGAAAGCTTAAAAGGTAGGATTGAAATAACTTGTTGTAATCAACGTAAGTAGAACAATAACAGAAAATCAAACTAAGAAGCCACAAAAGTTTTAAGTTCTTTAGGGAAAAAAAACAAGAACAAGAAGAATCATAGAACATAAACGAGAGGAGGAATGCTAACCTAGTAGGAGCCGTCGAGAGTTGCGAGTGAGAGACTGGAAGCGTCGTGAGCGACACCACCGAGAATGAGCAGTGAGAGTGGAACCTCCATGAACGACACCACCGAGAATGAACAGTGGGAGTAACCTAAGGTAGCAGCAAAAGCGTGAAAGAACGAGCAGTGAAGGCTGAGAGTGAGAGTGAGAGATAGGCGTGAGAGTGAAGAACGTTTAATTTGAGGCTTTTATAATAACAACAACATCGGTTTTCAATTAAAAATTGATGTGACTATCTCAAGAATAACATCGGTTTTCCTAAAAAAAAAATTAGAAAACCGATGTTAACATTGGTTTTTAAGAAAACCGATTAACTAGATTCTGTTAATTATGAAATTGCCACCGCTTTTTCATTAACATCGGTTTTGGAGAAAACTGATGTTAACTTAGCGACGTTAAAACTCATTTTTCTAGTAGTGGTTGCGGGAAAAGAAAAAAAAGAAACAAATTAAGAAGTTGTTAAATTTCAACCTAACCCATTATTGATTAGGAAAAATAGTAGTAAACGTAATGATAACTGATGCTAGTGAAATTTATAGTGGCAGGGAAGAAGGTGAAGTTAAATGCTTGATTTAACTGAAGCACTACACCCCCACTTATATATGAGAATGCAGTTACAAAATAACAAAGGATGGGAAATGTGCAGTTACCAAATACCAGAAGATGAGGTGTGTGCACTTAGTTTTCAAGCATCTTTCAATAAATTGCAAGTTACAAAGTTGAGCATTACTCATAGAGAATAATTTATAATTTTCTTATGACATTTGAGGGTAAAGGTGTCCAAAAAAAGTAGTGACCAAGTAGAAGATATCCCCTTTATCTATTATTATTATTATTATTATTATTATTATTATTATTATTATTATTATTATTATTATGATGATGATGATGATGATGATGATGATGATCATCATCATCATCATCTTTTTTGTTTATGTAGTATGTGGATAATATGCGTTGAGGTTTTATAGTTGTTTTTCACAAGCTAATTCAAAATAACCAAAATATTATAAGAAAACAAATGGAAAAAATAAATATCTAATCACAAAACATCATATATAGTATTTTTTTTTTAAATTGTATATATAATAACAACATAAAAAATATAGTAACAATGATTTATGATTGAAAATGTTATCTTGAATAAGATTATTTTTATAACTATTATTTAAAGGTGTATTTGGACATTTTTCTTTAACTAGGGTATTTTTTTGGGGGATTTTTCTGAACCTCCTATCACTTTTAATTTTTCATCTCTATTTAATTAAATTTTAATATTTTTAAAGAAAATTATCAATAGTTAAAAATAAGAGAATACAAGTTATACACTGACGATGTAAAAATTAAAATTGTTTATAAAAAATATACAATATATAAAATATTCATATTTTGTGCATTGTTTAGACAAAAATAATAGTAAAAATATAATAATTAAGATAAATAAAAAGAAGTCTTATAAGGGATATTTATAAAAAAAAAAAGTATATAAAACCAAAAGATAGTATTACATGGATAAAACATATTTAATTTTTCAATATTCTGAGAATATTATTTTATAAAATATCAATAATTAAAGTAATATTGTATCATAATATAATAGTTTATTATAAATCTAAAATATAATTTATATGTTAAACATATTTATTTATTATAAATATTAATTTTATAAAGTAAATATTTATCAAATATATACATTATGAAAATAATAGGAATACTCACAATAACTAAGAGGGGGGTGAATTAGTTAAAACCTTGGTATTTAAAAATTCATTCAAATCAGAGTTCAGGATCGTTATCACTTTCAAAACCAAGAAATCTTTATATTCTATCAAATAACTCATACCCAAGAAATCAATAGCTCAAAACAGAACTTGTTGGACAATGGATATGAATCAAAGAATCAATGACCAATGAACAAGATGAGTAATAGAGAAATAAAATCAAAGACAAGCAATTTATACCGGTTCACTTCAGAACTGAAGCTACATCCAGTTTCTTCTAATCAACACTAGATTAGAGTTTCACTATTATAAATTTCTATTCTTACAAGCTTTTACAAAACTCTCCCCTTTATCAACACTAGATAAAGAATAGAAATCTAAAACCCTATTAGAATTCTAAGGAGCAAGAACCAGATAACACTACCTTGTTCTTTAGCTAGAGAACCCTTCTCTAGAACCAAGCAAGAAGAACCCACTTACAATAGCAAATTATAGTAGAAATTCAAAAACGAATTTACACACAAAGATTAAGGAGAGAGACAACCTGATGATCCATTGAATGTAATGCACATGAATTACCAAGTCAAGTTGAATAGCAAACAAAATTAGATCATGTTTTTCCTTAACCTTGAAAAGTTCTTGCTCAAGATTCATTCAAAGACCCATTGATGTTTTGAATGAAGCAAGAAGTAATAACACTGAGAAAATCACTTTAAAAGACTTAGAAGGCTTGTGTATACTCAGAAATATGAAGTGGTCAAGTTGTAAAACAAGTCAAGCCTTCAATCTTATTTATAATAGAATTTGTAACTAACTATAATCAATTAAACGCACCTAATAATCGATTAAAATTCTTATGTAATCGATTAAATTATCACTTAATCGATTAAAATGTTAAAAAAGCTTTCTGGATTTCAGCAACGAGCAAAATAATCAATTAAACCGAGCTGTAATCGATTAAGACAAAAAGCTTTGTTTCACAAAATGAACTATGTAATCGATTACAAATTTTCGTAATCGATTAAATCAAAAAGTAAGCTTTTTTCAAATGAACTATGTAATCGATTATCACAACAAGGCTTAAAATAATCTTTCAACTATGTAATCGATTACACTAAGTAAGTAATCGATTAAAACATTTAACAAAGCAGTTTTATTTTCAATCAAAGGCCAAATAATCGATTAATCCGATAGGTAATCGATTAATTTGTTCATAAAGGTTTTTCTAGTTTGAACGAATAACAAAATAATCGATTATATCATTAAGTAATCGATTAAAACAGTAAGAAAAACATTTTTTCAAAAACCTTTTAATCAGTTTCAAACCTTAACCAAAAAAGATAAAACCTTTGATGTTTTAATGAAAGCCATTTAAACTTAATAATGAATGAATGCAATGCAATGCAAGGATCAATCAGATTCCCTTTCTTTTACACTTGAATCAATTACAAAACTTCAAGACACTTCAAGCATGTTGAAAGTTGAAAACACATTTCTTGAATCAAAGTCTTTCACTCTTCATGATGCTCCCCCTATATCCAACACATTATACATAAAAGTTATTATAATATTTAATCTAATATATATATATATATATTGTTAAGTCAAAAGACATTTATGTCTTAAAGATTAATCATGACTCCTAATTAATTTGATTAAATACAAATAAATGCAAATGAAAAAGGCTAAGTCTTATGTGCTATCAGATCATGATATGCATTTCTAGTGTTTGATGTTTTCAAACTATATCTCATGAAAACGATCTGACATAACATTAAGTGTTGCATTTAAGACCTTCATTTAATACTCTACGTCGAGATTCTATTTTGAAGAAAATATTCTACTAGGATCTTTCAAAGTCCTATGAAGAATAAATGAAGCCCATAGTCTGAAAGTATAGATCTTTATCATATGGCACGCTCTATTATGCGAACCTGCACCGATTGAAAATTGACTTTCTACTGAAGTACTTGACATGCCAACCTATAAGCATGGACTCTGCACGAAGAAGGGATGTGCATTTAATGCTTCAATAAGATTGAAGAATTCATCTGTTAATAGACAACAAATACTTTAAGATGAAGGTTATAAATAGAAGAAGCTTTGAAGATACAAGATATGATTTAACTTGCGATATATTCTTTCATTCTTTCTTGTAAAGCTCTCTGTATATTTCTGTATAGATACAAAGCTTTCAAAACACCTTGTAAACATTGAGAGAAAAGACTAAAGTGTTGAGTATAATATTTGTCGATAAGATGATCACCTATTAGTCATTGTGCAAACTTACAACAAATCTTGTTGATTATTTAGAGTTAACAGTTGGCCTTGTAGGACAAAGAATATTGGATTTCAAGTCAAGCTCGGGGTGGAGCTTGTCTTTGTAAGAGTTAGAAGTAGCAATGATGAATACTTTATAACTTTGGATAAGTTAGTGGAACTTGGTGGGTTACCAAGAACTACACCTAGTCTCACTACTAAAAAAAAAATTAGCATCGTCAATTTAACATCGATTTTATAAAAACTGATGTTAACAGAACGATTTTAACATTGGTTTTTTAAAAAACCGATGTTAAGATTTTTAGAAAAGTCTCCAAAAGCTTATTTCTTGGTAGCCCTCTCTCTCTCAACCCTTTATAAAATCGATGTTAATAGAACAATTTCAACATCAAATTTTTAAAAAACCGATGTTAAGATTTTTAGAAAAGTCTACATAAGCTTAAAATACTGCACCTTTACACGAATTAGGACAGCCAAGGTTACCTTAGGGAAGCTTGCATTACAAGCCTCATTTAGCTTCTTAGATTGCACTTCATTTTATTTGTGTTTCATGTGCATTTAAGCTTTGTAAATTTGTGCATATAAGTTGTCCCAAATTTTGTTGTAACCAACTTTTGTTCATTTGAATGCAATCTGAAAATTGTGTAGAGTTTCTCTCTTTATTCTTGTGCAAGAACCTCTTGTTTCTTATCAATGGCTTCAAGCTATTGTGGTGATTCTACCTAGGCTTATTGGAAAGCTTTTCCATGGTACCATCCACCTTCATCCCTAACCTTTCTTCCACCTTCCATTGCTGAAATTAAAACTTACAAACAACCCTTTATTTTGTGAAAACTGGACAGATTTGTGTCCTTGAGAAAATCTTGAAGTTTGAGTTTCACTGCAAGGTAGATTTGGTGATGGAGGTCCATGTGTTGATTTGAGGGGGAGTTGCTTGAAACACAAAGAACTTCGATTCAAGATAGGATGGTTTTGAACTTTCAACACGCCTTTGAAGCATTGAAGAAAAGCTTGTGATCAAATGTAAAAGGAAGGAAGTTTTCTAATGATCCAATCATTGCATTCATATCATTCATAAGTTTGAGAATTAAATCACAAGGCATTGGTAAATTGTTTTAAGTTTTTAAATAAACTAAGTACTTTTGGAAAATAGCATTTACCGGTTTAATCGATTATAACAGGCAAAGAATCGATTATTTTATTCTTGATGTTTTCTGGAAATTTTTCAAGAACAGTTTAATCGATTACATTATCGGAATAATCGATTATTTTATCTTTGATCACATATAATCTGCCTTGGTGACTTTTTTAATCGATTACCACCAAACTGTAATCGATTACATTAGCCAATTAGAAAATACCATATCTCTGGTTTAATCGATTACCAATTATTGTAATCGATTATGTAGTTCAAACATATTTTTCATAGTGCCGGATTTAATCGATTATCAATTATTGTAATCGATTACATAGTTCAAACATATTTTTCATAGTGCCGGATTTAATCGATTACCAATTATTGTAATCGATTACATAGTTCAAACATATTTTTTCATCATGTCGGATTTAATTGATTATACATCGGAATAATCGATTAAATTATTCGTTATAGTTACCCAAAATCATTATGAACGGTTTAATCGATTACAGGAGCATATGTAATCGATTACAAGTGCTAAATAATCGAGTACAAGAGCGCTTTTAATTGATTACAGACGGTTACAAATATCACTATAAATAAAACTCATGCTCAGCTGATTTCCTAACTTGAGTAATTCGTATTCTGAGCATTCTAAGGCATTCTAAACATTCTTTAAGTGATATTTCTGGGTTCATTGAGTTCTTGCTTCCATAAAACTCTTATGGGTCTTTAAGGGATGAGTGAAGCAAGATTTTCTCTTTTCAAAGCTTAAGGAAAGTTATGTTCTGAGTTTGTTTTCTGCATTCAACCTGGTGAAATCATTCTTATGCATATCATTCTTTGGATCATCAGGTTACTTCTTTCCTTATTCTTTGAAGTTGTAATTCTCTTTTGAATTTTGTGTTGGTTTGTCTATTGTAAATGAGTTTCTTGCTTGTAATCTAGAGATAGTGTTTCTCTAGGGGGTTTACTGAGTAGTGTTCTCAGTGGGGTTGTCTCTAAGAATCTAATAGTGTTTTAGATTTCTGAACTTTATCTAGGGTTGATAAAGAGAGGCTTGTAATTACTTGTAAGAACTGAAATTTACAATATTGGAACTCTACTCTAGTGTTGAGTAGAAAGAAAACTGGATGTAACTTCATAGTGTTTGAAGTGAACCAGTATAATTCTCTGTGTGTTGATTTAATTCTGCATATTTGGTTGTCTTATGTGAATTCTTGTTATCAATTAAATTCTTGAAGCATTACATCTCTTGGGTTGAAGTTTGGATAAAGGTTCTTGGTTTCAAAAGTGATAAAGATCCAAAAAGGGAAAAACTCTGATTTTGATCAAGAAAAATTTTAAATTACCAAGTCTAACCAATTCACCCCCCTCTTAGTTAAGTGTGAAGTGTTCCTATATTTTACAATTGGCATCAAGAGCTAGGTCTTGTATGATACTCAAGATCACTTTTCTTTCAAAATGAATACTTCACAAATAACCTTCAAGGAAGGTGCATCCTTAAACAGACCTCCTTTGTTTGAGGGGGAGCATTTCAGTTTTTGAAAAAATAGGATGAAGATCTTTATTCAATCCAATGATCCAGGAGCATGGAATGCTATAGAAAAGGGTCCTAGGGTGCCCATCAAGGTGGTAGATAATAACATGATTCCCAAGGATTGGGATGAGATGAATGATGATGAGAAAAAAATTGTTTAGTATGATTTTAAAGCTAAGAACATGATAACTTCTGCTCTTTCTTCTAATGAATTTTTCAGAATGTTTAGATATACGAGTGCCAAAGAGATGTGGGAGATGCTTGAAATCACCCATGAAGGAACTGAGCAAGTTAGGAGATCAAGGAAGCACTCCTTGATTCATCAATATGAAATGTTCAAGATGAATCAAAATGAAAGTATTTCTCAGCTCCAAACAAGACTCACACATATAGTGAATCATCTCTTGGGTCTTGAAAAAACATTTGATGCTGAAGAATTGAACATCAAGATTTTGAAGTGCCTCACTAGAGCTTGGCAACCAAAAGTGACAGCCATCAAGGAATCCAAAGATCTTTCGAAAATGACCATGGCTGCCCTCTTTGGTAAGTTACTTGAATATGAGTTTGAATTATCACAACTAACCTTTGGTGAAGATGCAAAAAGAAAAACCAAAGGAATAGAACTGAAGACTACAGCACCTAAGGTGGAAAAAGATGAAGACTCTAATGATGAAGAAGATGAGGAAAGCATGAACTTGATTGTGAAGAAGTTCAGCAAATTTCTAAAGAAGAACAAGGGCAAAAGATTTACAAGAAACAACAAGAAAATTTCCACCACCAACAGCTCTAGCAACAACAAGAAGATTGACAACAACTTTACTTGTTTTGAGTGTAGTAAACCTGACCACATAAAATCAGAATGCTCAATCTACTTGAAGAAACAGCAACAAGACAGCAAAGGCAAGAAGGAAACAAAGCCAAGAAGAACATACATTGCTTGGGACGACAACGAATCTTCAACCTCTGAATCATCTACTGAATTAGAAGAAGCCAACATGTGCCTCACCTCAATTGTCAATGAAGAAAATGATGATCTTCTGGATGAAGATGATGAGGTAACATCTGAACTTGATCAAGCTATTTTTGCTTTTCAAGAAATGCACAAAGAGGCCAAAAAGCTGGCTAAATCAAATAATAAGCTTAAAAAGAGTATTGGGGATCATCTTGCTAAAATAATGAATTTACAAACTAAAGTTTGTAACTTGAAGAAAGAAAATGAAAAGCTTACTTCAAGCTACAAATCAAGTGGATGTGTTTGTACCTCTTCCTCTACATCTAGTGACAAATATGAGATGCTGCAAAAAGTATTTTATGAATATAGATTAAATCAAGAAGAAAAATACTTGCAGATTGTTTCAAAGAATCAACAACTGATTGGCATCTTGGAAAAACTCAACAAAGGAAAATGTGATTTAGATGACATGTTGAGTGTCCAAAAACAGTTTGGTGATACTTCTGGTTTGGGGTATAAAAAGAGCTTTAAAAATGTCCAAAAGACAACATTTGTACCTCCAAAATAGAAGAAAAAGAAAAGATCAAGATTCAATCAAAAAGGGTTCTCAAGAAACTCATATAAGGCTGTAACTTGTCACTATTGTATGGAAAGAGGTCATACAGCTTATCATTGTTATGCAAGAAGGTTTTATGTCCCAAATGGTGAGTGCATTTGGGTAGAGAAGAAAAAGAAAATAGCTAACCCACTTGGACCCAAAATCAAATGGGTACCTTTTCCTTTAAAGTAATTTGTTCCTTTTGTAGGTATGTCTTAGAGCAAACTCTTCTCTATGGTATCTTGATAGTGGATGCTCAAGACATATGACCGGTGATATGTCCTTGCTCAAGAATCTTACTTTTAAAGATGGGGACTATGTCACTTATGGAGATAACAACAAAGGAAAAATCATTGGTGAGGGAAGCATTGGTGATAGCTTAAATACCAAAATCAGCAATGTACTCTATGTTGAAGGCTTGAAGTACAATCTACTTAGTATTAGCCAATTATGTGACAAAGGCTATAAAATTTCCTTCAATCAAGATTGTTGTTTAATTTGTGATGGTAAGAGTGAAGAGGTAATTTACATTGGTAAAAGGAAAGGTAATGTTTACTTGCTTTCTATAGTGTTGATTTGAGGGGGAGTTACTTAAAGCACAAAGAGATTTTGAAGACAAAGAAGTGTTTTGGACTTTCAACATGATTGAAGCATTGAATAAAAGCTTGTGATCAAATGTAATAGGAAGGAAGTTTTCTGATGATCCAAGTCATTGCAGTCATATCATTCATAAGCTTAAGAATTAAATCAGAAGAGATTAGGAAATTATTTTGAATCTTGAAATAAACTAAGTGTCTTTTGGAAAAATAGGATTAATCGATTAATATAAGCAAAGAATCGATTATTTTGTTCTTGATGCTTTCTAGAAAATTCTCAAGAACAGTTTAATCGATTACACTATCGGATTAATCGATTATTTTAACTTAGAATAAATATAATCTGCCTTAGTGACCTTTTTAATCGATTACTACTAATCTGTAATCAATTACATTACTCATACAGATTATATCATCACTCTGGCTTAATCGATTACCAATTATTGTAATCGATTATTTAGTTCAAAGCATGTTTTTCATAATGACCGGCTTTAATTGATTACCAATTATTGTAATCGATTACATAGTACAAACACATTTTATACATTGTCAGGTTTAATCGATTACACATCGGGATAATCGATTAAATTGCTCGTTGTAGTTACCCAGAATCTTTATGAACACTTTAATCGATTACAGGAGCGTGTGTAATCGATTACATATGCTAAATAATCGATTACAGGAGCGCATTTAATCGATTACAAGCGGTTACAAAAATTATTATAAATAGATCCAATGCTCAGCTGATTTTAAAACTTGAGTGATTCATATTCTGAGCATTCAAAAGCATTCTAAACATTCACTAAGTGATTTTTCTAGGTTCACAAAGCTCTTGCTTCCACAAAACTCTTATGGGTGTTTAAAGATTGAGTGAAGCAAGATTTTATTTTAAAAGATCAAGGAAAGCCATGTTCTGAGTTTGTTATTTGCATTCAACCTGGTAAATTCATTCCATGCATATCAATCTTTGGATCATCAGGTGATTTCTTTCCTTAATCTTTGAATCCTGTAATTCTCTGTTGAAATTTGTATTGACTTGTCTATTGTATTTTGGGTTCTTGCTTGTATTTTTAGAGATAGTGTTTCTCTAAGTGTTGCTGGGTAGTGTTCTCAGTTGGGTTTGGTCTCTAAGGATCTAATAGGGTTTTAGATCTCTGAACTTTATCTAGGGTTGATAAAGAGAGACTTGTAATAATCTTGTAAGAACTAAAATTTACAATAGTGGAACTCTACTCTAGTGTTGAGTAGAAGAACTGGATGTAGCTTCATAGTGTTTGAAGTGAACCAGTATAAACTCTTGTGTGTTATTTTAATTTTGCATAATTGATTGTGTGAA